>CM033455.1:19414824-20014824 GCA_019425755.1 Amaranthus cruentus
AATTGAGCAATTATGACTGATGAAGTCTCCCAGCCCGTCGAAGAAGTTGAAAACTAGCAGGGTGTGTCGCATTTGCTTGGGAAGATTCATGCAAATGGGGACAGTGCTGCCTGGCAAGGGGACTACCGAACAAGCAGGGGCAAATTGGTAGAAGAGGAGGCTGAGAGCGGCGTTTAACGGTCTGAGAGTCCTACCTGCTGCTCTCCCAAAAGGTCTCCACGTAGAAAGGAGAAACTCTTATCTGTATGTCTCTCTATGTCGAATACTTCGATCACCAGGGGAGTCGATGGCGAGAGGGAAAAGGAAGCGATTCTTAGGTGTATTCATCGACCTTGGCGCCTTAAGCGACTCAGAAGGAACTTCGTACGAAGTTGAGAAAGTGTTGTTTTCTTGATGCGTAGTAATGGCGGTAAGTGAAACCACTTCCCGGTCTAAGTAGTCCAGAGTTAGAACTAATGACCCACGCCGAAGATCTTGGAAGGAGAAATCAATGTGGCCATTTGAGGCTGGGCGGCCGATATGAGACTATGGGATGAGTATGGTAGAACTTCCATTAATGACATGGCCGAGCCATTCTGCGAGGAAAGCAGGGGCCGATTACGGTGATTCCGATAAGAATGGAAGCTATATGTGGATGGCTCGTACGACCCAGTAGCCTTGGCCGGGGGTAGGAATACTCGTCGTCTCTTGCTAGGTGCGAGGTTGGGAAGCGGCGGTAAAGGTTGAATTCTTTTGGCACCATGATAGCGAATATGAAGCCCACGTCTTGAAATTTGGCTCATCTGCTTCTGATCCAGAAGCGAAAAGTAAATGCGGCATTTTCGGACTCAGTTGATTGTAGAAACGAGGTGAAGGGTGAGTTGAAGAAAGAGATGAGTATGAAGATATGCCAATGAGGTACGAGAGTTAGTGGTAAATTTGAAAATTCTCAACATCATATATCATTTCAAACGCTCAGCGTTCAGTTGTAGTGTGATTCCGTGAGGATTAAATCAGGCTTCGAGACATTGTGGGAGGTTACTGGCAAGCGTTAATGTCATGATAAATCACGATGAAGCCGGTCGAGAGGCAATGGATGGAATACGTGATGGAAATGAAAAATCAAATTCTCCCGGATGGCGAAAAGTAAAGGCTAGGCTGGCGCAAAAGGAAGCGAAATGGTTTTGAATATCTACGATGGAGCGTTATCTGAAAAATCATACAGCTGGCATCCACTCACAAATGTGTCACCCACGGGAAAGGAAGTACATGCTGGGGAAATTCCGCGAAGGAGGATCACGGAATTCCATCGAGGAGACGAAAGCGAAGTAATGGTGCCGTGCTAGCGGGTAATGCTTGGCAGCGGTAAGCCCGAGAGAATCTTTGAAAAGCCCGTCACGAAAATGCTCGAAGTGCAGTTCTTACTCGAAGTGTCAAAAGAAACCCTTGGTACCCGCCATTTTACCATGCGATACGTATTTGCCGCCCGGCGAGATGGGGGATGGACTTTGGCAGTCAGATTTCTACTTTGAGGCGAAAGTTCATCGCCATTGGCCGTAGACTGCTTACTGAGTATGTTGGCCGGAACCACTTTCGGCACATTCGGCGAAAAGCGGTATGCGATTCCTGCGGAGGAAACATCATAGCGAGATATGGCGTACCCACGGGGTCATTCATTAACGCGCGCGCGTGGTAGGCGGTTCGTGAGTGGGTGAGTAAGTGGAATCTTTAGCCAAAAGTTCAACATCGAAGCCAGGGGAAAGGCCAGAAAAGGAAATTAGGGGGATTGGGGCCCGGCCCTCAAAATTCAATTTTAGTACCAACACGGTTAGAAGACGAAAGGGAAACCCGAAAAGACCGGCTCGAACCCCTTTGAAGAAAATTTTCATTTAACAAGTCTTCGGGGCACCCTATCACCGTTAGTTTTTTTCAATTTTTTGGTCATTTGATTTTCAATTTTCAACTGTAGAACAGTTTAGAACAATTTACATTTCCGTGGTTGACTCCACGGTTAGGCGGTATCAATTTTCAATTTACTGCGGTAAGACGGTATCACCATACGATACTTTGCAATTTTCAATTTTCAATCTTCAATTTTCAATATTCTGTGAATGTCATTTACGGCGGTACGCCGGTATTACAATGTGATACTTTGTCAATTTCAATATTCAACGCCGATTAAACAAGAAATGCAAAACTTGTCAAATGAAGATTAATATATATACAATCAAAAGGATTACAACGAAATCAATGTGTCGGATCAAGTTATATCTACAGACAAAAGTTAATGTTTGAGCCAAAAAATACATATACAAATAATCCCCCGGAATAAAGTAAAAAGCGGAAGTATTAAGCTATGGCTGAGGAGCATCCTCCGGCCTAGCGACCTTTTGGGGGGGTTCGAGTCATTGGGAAGGGAGTAGCGGATAAGTTCTTCCCATCACGCGGTTCTTACCTGCCACTTATTGGCCAGCGGAAAGTCTCCTTTTTAGTTGATAGAATCTTCGTTAAGCTTGAAGACTCTCGTTGAAGCGCGATGAAGGAAGACCTTTCCGGTGCCTTGGGGAAAGGAGGATAACAGTTTTTCTTGTCAGATCCCGGAGATAATTGTGTATTTTCAAGCTTATTTGAAAATGAGTAATATCTCATGTTTAGATGCGTTTAGGGGATCGTTCTCAACAATGCGGCTTTCCCCACAAACCCACGGACATCTTAGCGTACTTACGATCACTACCCAAAATTGAAACATTCGGGCGTTGTTGTTAAACTTATTTTTTTGGGTTTAATGTCAAGGTGGTTTTAAAGTTCCGGGGCTGGAACTGCAAAAATGGAACTTTGTCCGGTAACCCTTGGTTTGCGGATTTCCCCCTACACAAAGCCCTTCCTATGGGAAAAGGGTGATCCAACCGGCCCGGCCCTCCACCAACAAAGTTCTAATAATAAAACCTAAAAGCCGTTAGCGTGGGTTTTACCTTCAAAACCTTGCACACTATCAAAAACGCCGTGACACAACCCCAGGCATTAGGGTATACCTCGGCCACGGTCACGTTCAACAATTTTAATAAATCTCTAATAAATGGATGGAGGGGGAACCTTAGGCCCAGCTCAAACGCCGGCATATATACAGCAATACAGTTAGGTGGAGGAAACCTAACGGTATCTAGGTTGGCCGGTCTTATTATATTAATGTTATCTGGAAGGCCCCATTTCTCCGCCAACGCCTCCCTTGAAGTGTCCAACTGGTTTCGTGTCTTTGAATCTATAAAATAATTCAAAGGACCCCCGTTTTTGATGTAGAAGGGGGGAGGTGTCGGGGCACCGCTTTTCCGGCCTGAAGAATCTTTGCTCTGCTCCATGTTAGTATCTACAATCAAGAATCCGTCTAATTCAGGGTTTATTTTTGTTAGATAATGGGGAGGGAAAGCTATGTCTACTTCCCACGGGGCAGGATATTTTATTTCGGGTGGGTAAAAGGGATGAACAGAAGATTCACTCCCGCTCCTTATGGGAAAAAAAATCCGGGTTATATACACTGAGGTAGTCCAGTCCGAGTTATCATCCCCAATTATTCTACTTCCGCATGAGGTCTCCTCAAGGTTAGCCGGAGTCACGGGAACATTCAAGTTAGCTTGGTTATCATCCATATTCCGGGGAAAACAAAAAAGTTATACAAATTTTATGGGAATAGATTACGAATAAATACATATAATGTTCAAGCAGAAGAAGATCAAGAAATAAATGAAGATCTTCAATCAAAAAATCAGAATTTAATCGAAAAATTTGAGGAAAAATCCAAATACCTTGTTTGTGTTCTTGAAGATGTCAGAGGTTCGAAAAGGAGTGTTTGCCAGAGCTTCTCTCACTAGAGTTCTCTCTCTAAGTTAAGATTCTTGAGTCAAACAAGTCAAACGAAGTAACGACTTTGACCAAGACTCCTGCTATTTATAGGGTCAATAAATGCCCAACCACCAAAATACTATTCATGTCAGAGATCTATCCCGGCCAAGAGTAGAAGTATTTTTTCCGTCGTCCGCCTCACAAGAAGGAATGTGACTCGGACCCCTTTTTAGCCCAAGAGGTGATCTTGGGGCTAAAAATTCTAAGTATTTTTTCCGTTGTCCGCCTCACAAGAAGGAATGTGACTCAGACCCCTTTTTAGCCCAAGAGGTGATCTTGGGGCTAAAAATTCTAAGTATTTTTGGCCCGCTCACAAGAAGAAATGTGACTCCGGACCCTTTTTAGCCCAAGAGGTGATCTTGGGGGTAAAAATTCTAAAGTATTTTTCCGTTGTCGCCCACAAGAAGGAATGTGACTCGGACTCAGCCCAGAGGTGATCTTGGGGCTAAAAATTCTAAGTATTTTTTCCGTTGTCCGCCTCACAAGAAGGAATGTGACTCGGACCCCTTTTTAGCCCAAGAGGTGATCTTGGGGCTAAAAATTCTAAGTATTTTTTCTGTTGTCCGCCTCACAAGAAGGAATGTGACTCGGACCCCTTTTTAGCCCAAGAGGTGATCTTGTGGCTAAAAATTCTAAGTATTTTTTCCGTTGTCCGCCTCACAAGAAGGAATGTGATTCAGACCCCTTTTTTTTAGCCCAAGAGGGGATCTTTGACTAAAAATGCTAAGTACTTTTGTCGTCCTACATCCGTGATACCGCGGAAAAACGAGCCCATATTCATCAAGAAACCCTCACAATTTTCCGTGGTACCGTTGCCACAGAAGGAATCTCATTCGGACCCTGATTTGGTCCCTTACTAGTCAAAATATTCCAAGTATGAACTAGCTATCCGCGGGAAGTCTTGGCAAACGCCCAACATACACATAACCCGCGACACCGCAGCCACAGTTCAAATTTCATTCGACTTATTTTTCCCCTATTCCGTTATCTGACTTGAGCTTCAGAAAGGGTTTCCGGGAAAACCCCCCGGGCAAGGCTAACTTGTTGTGTAGGACAAACGAACCGCTTTCAGGAGGTGTCGCTTCCCAGCTTGACCAACGTTTGACCACCTTACAACTCCCACTCCAGGTATCTCACGTGACTTGCATACTTCCCTCGTTTCATTACCGAAACAGATTGGCGCCGTCCTTTCCTCGTTTCATTACCGAAACATACCTAGATATTTTGAGATATTATTATTTTTATATAGTAATATATACTTGAATAATAGTGATGTAATCAACTAATTATAAATTATATTTATTTAATGTTTGTAAGTGCGAAATATTCTCATAGAACATGTATTAATTTGGGGAAAAATTATAAAAATAAAAAACCGTAAACCAGACCAAACCAAAGCGTTTGGTCCAGTCCGATTTGACATTTTAAACTGTTTAGTCCGATCTGGAAATTTTTTAATTTAGTCTGATTTTAGTGTCAGACCAGACCAGACCAAATCGGACCGTGTGGCCATAGGGTTAAAACTTAAAGTCAGGAAAAAGCTACTCCTATGTCATGAACAAAAAATGTCAAAGCACATCGCAGTATATCCCACCAAAAGCGGTACTTATTACTGATAAGTGATGAGACTCTCATGAGCAATCTATAACTTTTAACACCCCTCCAAAAAATTTCAGTTTTTATTTACTTTTTCTTACCTTCTTTAATTCATTTGAGTTGTTCCATTTGGTTGGGCACAGATATTAAGAATAAGATAAAGTTTATAAAAAATGGTAGTTAGGATATTTTAATTAATTAAATTAATTATAAAGGTGGTAGTTGGGATATTATAAATAGTAAAAGTGGAGGTATATTGGTCATTATTTGAGTAAACATGGGGTATTTAGGTAAAAAAATCAATGACATAAAAGAAAATGAAACAAGCAAAGTGAATTGCCCCTAAAAGAAAATAGAAAAACTGAAATGAATTAGAGGGAATATTTTTTATTACTAAGACCCCCTCATATCTAATCAAAATAAGACATTTACTTCTTTTTTTTCTCACGTTATTCAATACATTTAATTTATGATTAATATCTCCTATTATACAAATAGGCAGATTCACCATGTAACATTGGATACCAAAGGTTATCTATGTTTTTTTTAAAAATATATTAATACTCCTTTTTATAGAAAAATAAATAAATTACTTTATTCTTTATTTTTGTCTTTTTTTATTATAGTTCTAATCTATTTACTCCATTTACCAAGTTTTCACGTACTACCTATTTGTCATATGGAGTGCATGCTATTTATGGCTCTTTTTCATTTCATTGTGGTAATATATAGAATTATTATTGTAATCTATACTATATACTAAATGCATTCTTCAGTATGACATATGTCGCTTTCATATTCATTGTTTTCCCTCCAAATTTTTTCATTTAGCTAAATTAGGTAAGGAGAATAATTAAACTTGAATGCCCTATTATTTAAATCAATTAACATTTCAAATGGTAATAAAAATACTATATACTAAATGCATTCTTCAGTATGACACGTGTCGCTTTCATATTCATTGTTTTCTCTCAAAAGTTTTTCATTTAGCTAAATTAGGTAAGTAGAATAATTAAACTTGAATGTCCTATTATTTAAATCAATTAACATTTCAAATGGCAATAAAAAATTGGACAATATGAAATCAATATACGTATGGTCAAAATATCATTCTATAAAAAAAGCAATAAAAAATTGGACAAAGTATGATCAAATTCTTTTTTATATCTTCTTTATTCTTTATTTATGTTATTTATGTTATATACATATATTGGTTTATATCATTCTATAAAAATGGCAATAAGAAATTGGACAACTCAAAATTTATGTTATTGATCATTCTACAAGTTCATTTAAAATAATTCAAGCCCAAAGTTTAATTTTAGAGTTTTAAAATTTGAAAGAATTAATGTAATGCAAAGACTAATTTTTCTCACATATCAAATATTATTTTCTCTATATTTATTATTTTTACCAAATATCAGAATAATTTAAAATAATTTTATTTATATTTAAGAGATCATTTAAATATTTTTTGATTATCCGTGCTTGGCACGGGATTCAAGTTAGTATTTTACTTATACAAGTTAATTTGGAGCAATTTTGAGTTCATTTTACAAATATAGATTTGCCGAATTTTTTTATTATAATTTACTTTAACATATTAGTGCTAACATGATTTTGAGTCATAGATTCGCCGCTGATTATAATTTACTTTAACATATTAGTGCTAACATGAAAAGTGGACATTAATAATCTTTGCATTGTGGTGAATCAAACAAGATCTCACTTGACTATGTTTTTATTTTGAGATTAAGAATAAAATAAAAATTAAAAGTAATAAGTGAATAGTTCAAAAAAAGTATTGTCTCATTTTGAGTGAATATGAAAGAATATTAATTGTTTTGTATAACATATTATAGGAAATGAAGTTTATTGCTTTTTACAAAATAACACAACAGAATAGTTCAAAAAAATATTAATTGTTTTGTACTCCCTCCTATTCATCACAAGTGTCCCATTTACTTTATGCACTCTATCCAATGCACTTATTCAATCCTTGATATCTCTAATTGTGCATAATTAAAAATTATGGAAAGTTGATATAAATAATCCTTGCATTAAGACGAAACAAACAAAATCTCACTTGACTATATTTTAACTTATAGATTAATAATAAAATGCAAATTAAGAGTAAACGATGAACAATACCCAAAAAGCAAATGGGACACATGTGAAGAATAGAAGGGAGTATAACATATTAAAAGTAATAAGTGAATAATTGTTTTGCTTTTTTTTTTATTGCATTCTTCAAAAGAAAAATTATTGCTTTTTACGTTGGTTTTGATTTCTAATTTTTTGATTGTCAAACAACTATAAACAAATTTGGATAAATAACTTGCAAGTATGCTAAAAAACTATTGTTTAAACAAAAACCAAAAAGGCAAAAAAGCAAATATATATATATATATATATATATATATATATATATATATATATATATATATATATATATATATATATATATATATATATATATATATATATATATATATATATATATATATATATATATATATATATATATATATATATATATATATATATATATATATGAATTAACTATAATTCGAGTCTCATTAGTTTTATTAATACAACATACGTTTGCATTATAAACACAACTAATCATAACTAAGAGAATATATCAATGATAATGTTTAGCTCAGTTGGTAAGATGCACGCAATAATTGTTTGAGGTTAGATTGTGAGGTTAGATTGTGGGATAAATCATAATTGCTAACTATAATTTTTTTTGAAAATCGGATGAGTATTCTAAAGTGCGGTGTGAGCCCCTTTGAATCTGCCTATGGAAACAAAACAAATAAAATGCCATTTAACTACTTCAGATTTTAACTTATCAATTAAAAAATAAAAATAAAATAAAAATCAAAAAGTAATTAAAAAACAAATCATCATTATCATCAACATTCCACCCAGTGTATCCCACTCATAGAAAACTATAAACAGGATTTGAGGAGGGAAACACGGCGACTAACTCATACCCATGAAAATGAGCGTGACTAAAAGGGAAAAAAAGTAGATGTGATTAAATATTAATATCCATTGGATAAAACATTCCAATTAATTGGAAAAGAAAAGCCGTATTAATAAATATATATCCAGCTCTGTTAAAACTACTACTGAAAACCAGACCATTGTATTTGTATTGTCTGAAAATAAATCAAATCCAAAGCGAGGGAAAAACTTGCAATGAAGAAGATGAAAACCAGTGGAGTTGGAACAAATGTGACTCACCTTCAATCCGGGTCTGACTCGCTTACTCCCGATAAAAACGACGAGTTTAAGGACTTTCCTCCTATTCCTACTGCTGATACGATGCGTTTTATTGGCAAAGAAGAAGATGGTGATGTTAGAGAAGTAATTGACTATGAAGAAGAAGTTGAATATGAAGATAATGAAGAAGAGGAATCTGAAGATGAAGATGAAGATGAAGATGAGGAAGAAGATGAAGAAGATGATGAAGAAGAAGAAGTTGAAGAAGTTGAAGAAGAAGAAGAAATCGAACTAGAGGAGAAAGGAAATGATGTTGTTGAAGATGTTAAGACTCCGGCGGAAAGAAAGAAGCTTGCTGATGGATTTTTTGAAGTTGAATCTATTCGTAAAAAGAGGATTTGTAAGGTAATTTCGTAAATTGTCATTGTTTTCATTTTTAGGGCTTTTGTTGGTTTGTGTATCTAAATTCATTTTGTTTTTCTGATTAGGGCGAGCGTCAATATTTGATTAAATGGTACGTTTTTTCCCTTTTTCCTCATGTACTGTTTGATTGTTTTTCAATTTTTAAAATTTGGCGATTATTTGTTCATAGAATTATAGCGGGTTTTGACAGATTATAGGTATTTTGAGTTTGAAGTGTATTGTGTTTAGAATGAGAGCAGTAGTCGTCCAGTATATTGTACAGCTTCTGGACAAGCTGAAAATCAAAATTATTAAAAGCTAGGTATAAAAATCCCAAACAATTGATTTTTTGGTTTACATTGGCCATATTCCAGCAAAAGGAGGATTTTTCAAAGCACGGCTTGATGGATAAGTGTGATAATATGAGCTAAATCTTCTTACTCCCGCTTCACTATTCTCCCATCCCTGAAAATTTGGACCTTTGTTTGTAATTGAGTGGGCTTAGAATAAGTCTAAACCTAATTAGTTTAGGTTTATTCATATTAGGAATTTATGTTTTTTCTGGGTATTATTTATGACCCATCAATCCTTATTATTCTGTATCTGTTTTTCTCTCTAACATTAATAATATCTATTCTCTCTGTCTTGGTGGAGGTAGCTAACACATTGTTAATGAACTACGTTAACTCTTTGTGTTTATTTCTTTCTTGTATCTGTTTTCATTATAACAATAAAGACAATGGAATAACTGTTGGGCAGTTGAGACACCCTATTTTTAAAGATAGGGAAGGACATGAACTTTTTGTACGTCGTATGGCTACGTTTTTTAAACCGAAATGCATGGGATTTCATACCATTTTATAGCTAGTGTTTTTTCCGCGAGGTATTGATTGTGAATCTAAGAGGGGTACAATGGCTGCATAGTTCCAATTATTTTTTGATACGAATAATTTCAATTTTTGTAGCTATTGTGGAGTGACGCTTTTATTTGGAGTTGGGCTAAAAGGAGGTTTATTCAATTTTATAGCTAGTGTTTTTTCTTCCATGAGGTACCATTGATTGTGAACCTAAGAGGGGTTCAATGTCTGCATAATTTCTATTTTATAGTTACTATGGAGCTACCTTTTTATTGGAATTGGGTTAAGAGGAGGTTTATTCAATTTGTTTTTGGATGAAATGTGTCAAAAAAATAATCTCCCCCTCCTGAAATGCTTATAAGCAATGCATTACAGCACTTATTGTATAATAATGTTGTCTTTGTTTTATTTTTGGAGCTTTGTAAAGGAACATTTGGTCTTATTTGATACTTTGTTATAAATGATGGTAATGAATGTAATCAAAGCCCACCATGTTTTGACCTCCATTGACTAATTTTGAATTGATTCATCAAGTAACCTAGTTAGATTTATTCACAAATTATTTTCACAATACCAGTTTGATTTTGTTTAATATTTTTCTGAACATCTTGTGATCATTAGAGGGTAAAATGATTTAATCTAAGCTATCAATACTGAACTGGAAGGGTGTGATTTTTGTTATAATTATAAAATATTTTAACTAGTATTTTATGATGACTTGTGAGGTAGGGAGTCCAAATCTTTCCTCCTTTGTTTAATCATTTGCCCCTTGTATATTCTTACCCGTTACTCATTAATTTAGAAAATTTAAGAACGATTTTGATGCAATTAGCCATGATGATAATAGATGTGACTAACCTAGTTGTTATAGGTGTGAGGGAACTGGGATAGTTAATTGCAATTAGTTTAGTTCATTGAAAATCAGCTGAATATTTTTCTTGGTTAAATTTGTGTCTGATTTAGGCGTGGTTGGCCAGAGAGTGCAAACACATGGGAGCCCGTTGATCATCTTCAAACATGTCCTGATGTAGTGGAGGCTTTTGAAGAGAGGTTTTATACTCTCTCTCTGCTATGCTATTATCTTATTCTTAACTTTTGAGCTATATCTAGATTTTGGATTCATTTGTTGTTATTGTGACTATTGATGTTTAAAGCAATTTTCTGCTACCTGAAGCTTGCAATCTGCAAAAAAAAAGAGTTCTAGGAAGCGAAAACGCAAATTTACCCAACCAAAGAAGAAAATGCAATATTCTTATGGTGTCTCAAAGAGTGAGTTAACACTTATTAAGTTGCCACTAGCAATGAACATCAATGCTTTGCTGCTTTAGAAACTCTAGCTCATTCTAGTGGTTGATTGACGTTATTGTAGAGCATGAAAAGATAATCAAGAGACGTAGAACATCTAAAACCATTGATGGAAAGGTCTCTGAGACTATATCTCCACATGCTGCCGGCAAAGAGAAAGAGAGTGGTGATCAGTTCTTTGGTCAAAATACAAGTGAGAAGAATTTGGACATACATTTTCAGCAGCCCATGACTACAGAAGCTGATGGCCCTGCGAATTGCCAATCCGATGCAAACTGTATGGATGCAGGTCCAATCAATCGTCGAGGTGCAAAGCGAAGGAAATCTGGTTGTGTTCGAAGGTTCACACAGGATGTGACATCAGTTGACTTTGATTACTTTGCTAACACAGCACCCTTGAATATTAGCTCTTGTGATAGAGTTGAAGACCTTATGTTAGTGAGCCCTGATGCTTACCGGAAGAAATTCGACAACTCAAGGAGTTCCTCTGTTATAACCAGGCTCATCAAACCTATAAGTTATTCTGCATCAGTGACAAATAATGTCCAGGATGTTTCCGTAACCTTTGTGGCAATGAGGTATGTCAAACCTTCTTCTCAATAACTATCTTTGTTCAAAGAACATTGTGTGCTTTGGATTATGTCGTGTCTGAAGTTCTTGATGGTTGTGTCTGCCTTTTGGCAGATATTTCTACAAACTTCTCTATTGTAGTTCCAGAAAATTAACTGGTTATTTGAGGGGCCAACGACTTTTGGATTGTCATTCACAGTTATAGTTTTCCAAGGTGGAATTGTTTATTGCTTGTTCTTTGACAATTCTGAGTACTTGCCTTTAGATTTGGCATGAAAATTGAATAAAATTTGGAAATCTGTTTAGCTTAGTTTAGTTTTCTTTTGTTTTCCTGGGTATTATAATTGGCATTTTGAGATCCATTGTTAGTAAATTGTGTGGTGAAAATATGTAGTTCCTTGGAGTCAACATTTAGATGTTACTAAGGGCTGTACATTATGAAAACTTAGGAATTTCAAAACGAACAGACTACAAGTAATAAAGTTGTTATTGCTGAGGTGATCATCTTTTTAATTTATATATTGGGTAATTATGGGTTAATAATATATGTATTTCAACTTTGCTGTCAAGGAATTTATCTATTTCTCAAGTCATGGCATGTTGGTACTAGGAAGTGACTTTTAGGGGTTGACTTATTGAGTGTGATGACTTTGAAGGAGCTTCCCATCATCAGTTGTTTGATGAGGTTTGTAGAATGTTGTAAGAAGACAAGTGTGAATGTGATGAAGATGATGGGAACTGGTTCATGGGAGTTCTATATTAGCAGATATATATTTGTAATCTCAGGATTGTAGGTTTAATTCTATATGATGATTGATATGATAATGTTTAGTTTTTAAAACTTGCTAAAGTTGCTATGCTACCTTTTTAATCCGTTTATTGACCAACACTTGTGAAAATGTTGGACCATATTTTTCCAACGCCAAATACTAGAGAAGTCAATGTGTACACAGAGATAAATTTACTCTTCCCAAATAGCTTAGATTGAGGGCTCGCTTTGGTGGTAGTTATCGGGAGAACTTCTATCTTTTTATTTAAAATGCTTCACTTACTTTTTTTATCAGTGTTATTTGTCTTGGGATTTTTTTGTTGAGCTTATACTACATTCTCTACAGTGAAAACTCCGAATTTTGATTTTAAAATAAACCTGGGTATATATTCTTTTCTCCTGTATCAAGATTTATATTGTGTATGATGCGTGGGCTTTTAGAAGGTGGAAAATGTAATTAAAATTACCATTACCCTTAGTCCATAAATTTTATCTTATTCGTTATTGAATCACTTGTTTGTTTCCAAGGAGAAAGGTGGTTTGCTAGTGTAATGTTTAGGATACGTAATCAAAGAGTATATGCTTGGTAGATTCTTAATTGAACCGTTTGCATTGTTGTATGGACTCTGAGACAACCCTTGCCTCTTCAAAACAGAATACACAAGAAACACAACAAAATATGTAAAACAGTGATTGCGGGACAGCTTCGAGTGCTGTCCAATCTCCCTCTCAACTTCGAGTGTTGAGAAAACTCCTTTCTTATTAACTTCTTATTCCAAATGAAAGATAATCCCCAAGTCTAATACATGATGGCCTTATATAGTTATTTACTAATGCCACCTAAGCCCAACAATTAAAATAAAATGACACCTAAGCAAACAACATTATAAACTCAAAACAGAATCTAATTACAAATATTCCTAATAAACCCATATTAAACCGCCAACCCCTCCTTCTTCTTTCTTCTTTGATAGGTCTTGACCGTGGGTGTTACAGACTCATTACATGTGTCAAGTTAGCGAAGGGTTATCTATCTTATAGTTTGGGTGATATGTTTTGTCTCTAGAATGATGGAAATTGAGTTTTTGTAGTTGGAGTGCCTGTCCATCCAAAACCTGTAAGATCAAATCAATTTGTTTGGAATCAATAGTTGCTTAGTGATGCCTTCAGTTTAATCTTGACAACATCATTACGTTGGTGCTCAGTGTGCACATAACAAATTATATTTAGCTAGTAAATTAAGTGAAACTTGAAGGTCACTTTTGTAGTTGCTAGGTAAGTCGTTTGAATCATCTTTATTTTGTCAAATGTCTACATAATTGATACAAGCACAAAGGCACCCAATGGCTCAAATATAAAGATTTTACATAAATTTGAATTTGTATATTTTTGAGGATCTTTTGGTGATCAAAAGGATAAAGCATAGGATACTCGTGGGTCATTCAAATGGAGAACAACCATTGAAATATTAATCAACTGAGGTATGCCACTAAGATTCAAGAAAAAGTATGTCTGATTGCTTTTAGACTAACATTAGTATATGAGTAAGAATTTTAGGCTTTTAGATAAGATCATTGTAGTAAGATGGGGTAGCTAAGATGTATATGTTAAGATGCTTAAGCGAACATATCATAAAGATTCGTTCAAAGAAAATTTAGAAATTGCATCATCATTTAGAAAAATGAAAGCTTTACACTTTGAAGAACGTAGAAGAGGAAGGATGTAGATGACATAGATAACAACAGTCAAGATTAACATGGAGATTTTGAGATTGTTGGAATGTATGAGTTTAAGACAATAGATAAAAAAGAATTGAGGACAATTGATTAAACATTAGAAGTGATTTTCATAGTTTTGGATTAGTGTTATTGTTTGTGCTACATTCCTATATGGTTATTGATAGGTTATGTGTTTTGATTGTATACATTCCTAAAAGGTTTTAAGTTACTCTTACAGATGCTAGAAATTTTATATTTTTA
Organism: Amaranthus cruentus; assembly: GCA_019425755.1. Lineage (NCBI taxonomy): Eukaryota > Viridiplantae > Streptophyta > Magnoliopsida > Caryophyllales > Amaranthaceae > Amaranthus > Amaranthus cruentus. Next base: position 19,429,413 of record CM033455.1, read on the forward strand.
TTTAATACTACTATGGTCCTCCGTGGTCTTTCTTCTTAGTTGCTGGGGTAGTGAGGATTTTCCGATTCTTTGCAATGGTTTATAGACCGAGTCTTGTTTTATTATTCAAATTGCGATTGCTTGCATGAGAAGTTTTCTAGTGGTGCACTCTGTTTTTCTAGTGTCTTATCTTAGTTGAGTCACACTAGGATGTTTCGGTTGTTTAATTAGGTTATATGCTTAGATAGTACTTCATATCTGGTTATCTATTTGATGATTTGTCTGAGCTGTGGTTTATTATAGAATGTGGCATCCCTATACAAAACATGAAACTTGCCAAATACTATTTCGGAGTAGTGAGTCCTATTGGTTCTTAGTATAAACTTATTCAGCATTAACTTCTATGCTTAGGCAAGGTAGCCTGACAAATACTCCAATTTGGTTCTGATTTTTTAGTAAATTTTTTCTTCCGTGTTTTGTATAGCATATTCGTTGTATGAATTGTTCCCATCGTGTAGGTCTGATGGAAAGGAGGTTATGGTGGATAACAAGTTTCTCAAGGCAAACAACCCTCAATTGGTATTTTTCTATCAATTTCATGTTTCGCTTCTCACAAATTGATCTTTTAGGGAGCATTTTATCTCACTTTATTTACTGTTGTGATTACAGTTGATCAATTTCTACGAACAACATCTGCGATATAATCCTAATTAAGGCAACACACAATGTCACATTCTTCATCATATTTTGTTATCTTCTACGGCTTAAAATTCCGATAGTGGATTGGAGATCGAAGGGGCCTTTTGTATTGAACGATATGTAGATGATTTTGTGCCATATGTAGGATGATCTCGTGTATTATTATCTATAAAGTACTACTTCATTAGGGCATAGTATAGGCTGAGAGATTGATTGATGCTGACATAACCATTGCCATCCACACACATTATGGAATACATTTTTGAATGCTTAATTGGTGGGTTAATTTGTTTGATGATTGGAAATGCTAGAGCATTTTTGTGCATTTTGTAGTTCTATGTGCTGAACAATGAGCATTAAATCTCAGCTCTTTATGGATCACTCATCTAGAGTATGTTAACATTACAGCTTTTACAAGAATGGCCTTTTCCCTATTAGGGTTTGAGATTATCTTCGACACAGTTGAGCTAGTGTACGTTGACTGTGGATGCACTGATGCCCGTTGCACCACCAATTTGTTCTTCTCCTAATACTCGAGTTGTGGCGTTACATATCGTCTTCTTTATGAGTAATTTAATTGAAAATCATACGAAAGACTCGAAATTACTATCATGAAGATGGTTGCACCATGTTGCTTCTTCCCTATATCTTGAAGAATTGTTCTCAACTAATTTCTTTGATAGATGGTTGAGCAAGCAACTATATATTCTGTTTCCACTGTCAACAAGAGTATTAATAGATAGAACATCTGTATTGGAGCAGAAGGTTTGAGGTTCGATCCTTACTGGGCACATATTTCAATTGGGAGATTTCTTGACTGCGTGCATCTCTCTTTACTCTCTCCTTGGGGGTGTGGGTATGATTTGTTCGCATATTTTAAGAAAAAAAAACCCCACTCAAACCCTGCCTTGTGCGGGATACCGAAAAAGTCCTTTATCTTTATTGTCAACAAGAGTATCAAACAAACCTGTCAATGTAAATTACTTCTTTAAGATGACTATTCAAAAATATGGACTTCACAATCAATTGATAAAATCTTCCTTTGTTTGAGCAGCCGAAGCAATATAGCCTTTGATAGTTTCATGTCTTGCAACAAATGCTAATGTCTTTATATATTCCCTGCGATTCTTAATTTTATTTCCATAATGAATCTTCATGCTTTTAAAATGTGGATATAGTATTATTATATTGAATAATATATAATGTAATTGAGGAAAGTGACGAACATAAATATAAAAAAAATATTAAAATATAGTTAGTGGAAAATGTATGGGAATCACAATTATTAAATATCAGTGATTCTTAAACAAGACGGTCTCACGGTGAGACCATCTCTATTGGGCTTCCAATATACATTTTTTGTCTCAAAATGATCACTTATATCGTTTAAGTGATCACTTATAATTTTAATATAATTACTTTTTATAGTCTTAGAATGATTACTTACACACACAAAAACTTGGACGAGACCGTCCTATTCTAAGATGAGATTTGGGTTGGCCCATTGTTAGGCGCGTGTATGCGCGCGCTTTGCCCTCCAGATTTTCGTTTTTTGGTTTTTTTCATTTTTTAGGCGATTTTCAATGTGGACCTTAAAGATATCAATTTAGACCTTTAAGATATCAATTTCAACATAAAGTAGTACTTAAACATATCAGTTAAAGTAAAAATTTGAATTTGAACCTATAAGTGATCAATTGTTGCGTTACATTGATCAATTTCTACCTAAATATGGTTTTGTTTCACGATTTGAGAACGAATTTAATAAATTGTTGTTATTTTATCATTTTATAGATAAATTTTAAACAACAAATGAATGGTCAATAACGCTATCTATAGTATCAGTTTACATATTAAAAACATAAATATCAGAAACTAAAAAAACAGTAAAAAAAATACAATACAAAAAACACAATATAACTCTTAGGGTTAAACTTAACAGTATCAATTATTATTAAAAATGCATCATTATGACCTTATCTTATTTCTGTTATGTTGTTAACTATATCAATTATAAATAAAATAAATGAAGTACATAACAACATACAATTTAATATTTATCATTGTCAATTATTACCAAACATGCATCAATTGTGACATTATCTTGTTTCTGTTATGATGTTAACTATATCAATTATAAACAAAATAAATGAACACAGTTCAATACTTATCACTGTCAATTATATTAGGTAGAAATTGATCACTTTAACGTCAAAATTGATCACTTATAGGTTCAAATTGATTTTTTTTACTTTAATTGATATGTTTAAATACTACTTTGAGTTGAAATTGATATCTTTAAGGTTAAAATTGATACCTTTAAGATTAAAATTGAAAAATGCACAGAAAATAGAAAAAAAGAGAGAAAGCATGTAAGGCGCGCGAATTGGGTCGGCCCACTCTTGTCTCAATTTGAGACGGTCTCGCCCAAGACCAGCTGTTACTTATAACATTAAAACGATTACTTATGATCTTAAAGTATTCAATTGAAGAAATGGGCTATTATATGATTCGTCTCATGGTGAGACGGTCTCATACTAGACAAGCTGATTAAATATATATTGAAATAAAGTTAGTGGGAAAATGTAAGGACCATAAATATGAAAATGTAAAAATAAAATTAGTGACAAGTATGTGGGATCATAAACATTAATAAAATATTATAATAAGGATGAATAAGGTCAAGTCTAAAATTGCGATATAAATAGAAAAAATTCTCCAGGGAAGCAATAAATGGAACTGCTTAAAATGACAATTGAGAACTGTTGAACATTTAGTGTCTAATAATCCTAAGTTAATAACCACTAAGTACTACTAAAGTAGTGGGACAATATGTATTAAATTACGTGGTCCAAAAAGGGGTTCAAAGTATAGGACAACCCAAAGTTGGAAAACCGAGTCAGCAAGTAAAGCCGACTCGGCTGTCCATGGGTGGGAACCTAAAGCCGAGTCGGCTTTAAGTTCTGGAAAGTCCCATTTGTCTAGCAGGAAAAGCCGACACGGCTTTCCTGGTGTTGGGGCAAAAGTCGACTCGGCTTTTTCCTCTATTATGACCGTTGGTCTTTTTCCCGTTTTCTTTGAGTAATTGCTTTGGATTATTTCACTTATGGCTCTTGATTTCTGTAGTTATAAGGGAGCATTATTGAGAATAATACTCATGAATGTCCTAGATTAATGACATTGAATTAGATGATCATCAATTTGATCATTAAAGTGATTGTTGTACCTTGAGCCTTAGAGTATACTCTAGTAGTATAAATAGGGGTCTTTGGTGATGAGTTGAACACACCACTTTTCTGAATTCTTCTACTCAATTTCTCTCATTTGCTTGTGCTTTGTCAAGAGAGTAATTAACTCTTGCCTAAGGCTTCCATTTCTTATAATTATCAAACACATTGTTGTTAAGTGGTATACTCTAAGTACTAAGAGTATATTGTGTTGTTTGTATCTCGTTGTGAATTTCCCTTCATCAACCCAAGTACCTTTGTGGGGGAAATATCACAAAAGGAAAGTGATCACACGCCTACAACAAGTAACAAGCTTCTAGGTAACGGTTGTCGTTACAAACTTATCTTCAAGTTCTTTTTAGCATTTGCTTTTGTAATTTCATTTTGTTATCAACAAAGGAATAATATAAATTCCCGATTGTAATTTATATTTGCATTATATATTCGTAATAATCTTTTGTGATATCTCTTCGGGATGGCAACCATGAAGGACTTTACATCTAACTTTGCTAAGTTAGAGAAATTTGTTGGTGTCGATTTTCGACGTTGGCAAAAGAAAATGCTTTTCCTCCTCACTACTTTGAGCGTTAACTACGTGATAAGTACCCCTAAGCCGGCGGAATCGGAAGATGAAACCCTTGAACAAACAAGGAAAAGAAGCAAATGGGAAAATGATTATTTCATTTGTCGGGGCCATATTCTAAACGGAATGCAAGATTCACTCTTTGATATCTACTAAAACCATGAGTCCGCTAAGGAGTTATGGGATGCTTTGGAGAACAAATATATGGCGGAGGATGCGAGTTACAAAAAGTTTCTTGTAAGTAATTTTAATTCTTATAAGATGGTAGAAGATCGCCCTATAATTGATCAATTTCATGAATTACAAAGAATGCATGCCAACCTTAAATTACATAAAATTAAAATAGATGAATTTTTCTTGTTTCAAGCATTATAGACATGTCTCCCTCATGGAGGGATGTTAGACATGCTTTAAAGCATAAAAGAGAGGAGATTACACTCTCCGATCTTGGACAACATATAGTTGTTGAGTCTAGCATACAGATTCATGAGAATCGGAAGGATGATAATCCTAATGTTGGAACCATAAACATGGTTGCGGAAGGGAAACCAACCCGTTCCGGAGATAAAAGGAAGAGAATGGATTCTTCAAAGGGGAAGGCCGTTCCTAATACCGAAAAGGTTTGTTGGGAATGTGGCAAGCCCGAACACCGAAGGAAAAATTGCTTTGTTCTCAAAAACAAGCAAAAGAAGGCAAAGGGGAATGGTCAAGCTTCTACAAGCAAAGAACCTTCCACTCAAGGTAATCTTGCAATTTTGAATGAAAATTCTTCTATAATCTTTCTTCAATGAATACTAATTTTAGTGCTATGCAGGATGATTCTTTGTCTTGGTGGATCGATTCGGGGGCATCAAGACATGTATGCAATTCTACAAAATGGTTTAAATCCTTTCACAAGGTAGTTGATGGGGAGCATATCTTCATCGGAAACAATGCACCTATCATGGTCCAAGGCAAAGGACAAATTGAGATATTGTTCACTTCGGGGAATCTCTTAGTTTTAAGGGATGTGTATTATGCACCCGAAATTAGTAGAAATCTTGTCTCGGGTCCTATTTTGAATCGATTGGGCTACAAATTAGTATTTGAAGCTGATAGGTGTATTATCTCGAAAAATAACTTGTTTGTAGGACGTGCTTTTCTTTGTAATAGTTTATTTAAATTGTCTTTAGATTTGAATAAAAACTCTATCTGTAATGTTTTAACCATGAATGATCAAAATGATTTACATTACTTATGGCATGTTAGATTATGACATGTGAATTTTGATAAAGTTTCTTTTATGTCTAAGCATGATTTAATTCCTATGTGTGTTAAATTATCTAAAAACTGCAAAACGTGCATGTTAAATAAGATTACTAGAACACCTTTTAAAAGTGTTGAACGAAAATCCGAAATATTGGAATTAATCCATAGTGATCTTTGTGACATTCATAGTACACCATCTTTGGGAAATAAAAAGTATGTTATAACTTTTATTGATGATTTTTCCAAGTTTTGTTATGTATATCTTTTACATACAAAAGATGAGGCTCTTGATGACTTTAAGGTTTACAAAAATGAAGTAGAAATACAAATTGGTAGTAAACTTAAAAGATTAAGAACCGATAAAGAAGGTGAATATTATGATGCAAACTATTTTAATTCAGTGGGTATTATACATGAAACAACCGTCGGATACGCACCACAATCAAATGGTGTGGCGGAGAGGAAAAACCGTACTCTACAAGAGATGCTTAATTCCATGTTATCCTACTCGGGCATGAGTGATGGATTTTGGGGTGAAGCAATGTTGACGACTTGTCACATTCTTAACCGAGTTCCAATGAGAACAAATAAGAAGACTCCTTATGAGCTTTGGTACAAAAAGAAACCAAACTTAAGCTATTTTAAGGTTTGGGGTTGTAGGGCCATTGTAAGATTGCCCGGCAACAAAAGAAAGAAGCTCGGTGAGCGCGGAATTGAATGCATTTTTATAGGTTATGCTATTCATAGCAAAACTTATAGGTTCTATGTTATAAAACAAAATGACCATATGTCGATTCATTCGATCATAGAGTCAAGAGATGCAATTTTTGATGAAAATAGATTTTCATCATTGAGTAGACAAAGAAATCTACAAGTTTGTACCAATGATAATGTTGATGATAATCAACAAGGTTCACCTCTAGGTGTTGATGAAAATCAACAACTAGATGAACAAGAATTAGTTGATCCTATTCCCAAAAGGAGTAAGAGGCAACGGAAAGCTAAAAGCTTTGGCCCGGACTTCCAAGTATTCTTAGTTGAAGGTACTAGAAGTGAAGTATCTTCTAGTGTTCCATATTTATTTAATGTGAAAGGTGACCCATTGACTTATAGTGATGCTATGGCATCACATGATATCGCCTTTTGGAAAGAAGCTATTGATGATGAGATGCAATCCATCATGGGTAACAACACTTGGGTGTTAGTGGATCTTCCTCCTACTTGTTAACCAATAGGTTGCAAGTGGATTTTTCGAAAGAAAATGAAAATTGATGGTACTATTGACAAGTTCAAGGCCCGTTTAGTGGCACAAGGCTTTAGACAAAAGCTTGGTATCGATCATTTCGATACATATGCACCGGTTGCAAGAATAAACACTATTCGGTTATTGGTAGCTTTAGCTACAGTCTATCATCTAGAAATACATCAAATGGATGTTAAAACCGCATTTCTATATGGGGAATTAGATGAGGAAGTTTACATGAAACAACCTGAAGGGTTTGTTTTGAAAGGGCAAGAGCAAAAGGTGTGTAAACTTGTTAAGTCCTTATATGGGCTCAAACAAGCACCTAAGCAATGGCATCAAAAATTTGATGAAACGATTTTGTCCTTTGGATTCAAATTGAATCAAGCCGATAAGTGCGTTTATAGCAAGTTCGATGGCCATGGTAATGGTGTTATCATTTGTCTATATGTAGATGACATGCTCATCTTTGATACTAGCTTAGTACAAATTCAAGAGACAAAATATTTTTTGTCTAGATCCTTTCAGATGAAGGATATGGGGGAGGCCGATGTGATCTTAGGTATTAAGATCATGAGATAAGGTAACCGTATTAAGTTAAGTCAATCTCACTATGTTGAGAAGATATTTAAGCGGTTTAGTATGCTTGTAAAGCACCGGTCTCTACTCCTATAGAACCGGGTATGAAATTTGCTAAACATACCGGTCAACCAATTTCTCAATTGGAGTATTCAAAGGTCATAGGATCTTTGATGTATGCCATGACCTGTACTAGGCCAGACATAGCTTTTGCGGTTGGTAAACTTAGTAGATTTACAAGCAACCCGAGTCCCCATCATTGGATGACGATAAGGAGAGTATTAAGATACTTGTTGCGTACCAAGGATTATGGTATTGCGTATAGCGGTGAACCTCCTATTTTAGAAGGTTATTCCGATGCTAGTTGGATCACTAATGAAGAGGATAACTCTTCTACGAGTGGTTGGGTGTTTGTTTATGGGGGAGGTGCTATTTCATGGTCCTCTAAGAAACAAACATGCATAGCTGATTCTACAATGTCAGCTGAGTTTATAGCTCTTGCTTCAGCATCTAGTGAAGTGGAGTGGTTGAGGAATCTCATGTTTGAGATACCTCTGTTACCTAAGCCTATTTCACCGGTGGCGATTCATGCGGATTGCATGTCGGCTTTAGGTAGAGCTTATAGTCAAGTATATAATGGTAAGTCTCGTCATATTGCTCTTAGGCATAGCCTAGTGCAAGAACTTATCTATAACGGGGTCATAACTTTTGACTATGTGAACACTAAGTTCAATGTGGCGGATTCGTTTACGAAAACCATGAGTAGGGATTCAATTGAACAAGCTTCAATTGCAATCGGTTTATGTCAATAAGATCATTTGGGAAAACCCAATTCACGCATGAGTAACATCGTGTCTGAATTCAATGTGGTAAAGTCCTTTTGAACTTTGTAAGCAACAAGTTTGATGACCCATCGTTGCTTTGGACCGCGATGAAAAAGGTAGTCGTCTTTTAAAGTTCTCAAGATCAAGGGTTGAAGAGCTCTTGGTGTTATATCCGAATCACGGGGATATGTTTTATACGTATTGAGAACCTACCTATATAAGTTTGAACTGTGGCTGCTTCAAGTAGTCGAGATTGGCATACTGACTATGATAAACTTATGAATAAGATACGGACACGGCCTTATAATGTGTCAGGTTAATAACTTTGTGTTAATTGTTTTATGCGTACATCATCTTCAAGTGATTGGAAGGGTCATTTGATTCAAATCTGTATGGAAATCAATTCTGGCTCGATCACTTGTGAAGTGTGTCGTACTAGGCGTTAATTCAATCCGAAGGGATATTAGCGTTGATGCATGGAATGTATTATAAGTTTTGTTTGGTAAATGAGAGGCTTATTATACCCAAAATGGGGGAGGATTGTTGAACATTTAGTGTCTGATAATCCTAAGTTAATAATCACTAAGTACTACTAAAGTAGTGGGACAATATGTATTAAATTACGTGGTCCAAAAAGGGGTTCAAAGTATAGGACAAAACAAAAGTTGGAAAACCGAGTCAGCAAGTAAAGCCGACTCGGCTGTCCATGGGTGGGAACCTAAAGCCGAGTCGGCTTTAAGTTCTGGAAAGTCCCATTTTTCCAGCAGGAAAAGCCGACTCAGCTTTCCTGGTGTTGGGGCAAAAGCCGACTTGGCTTTTTGACCGTTGGTCTTTTTCCCGTTTTCTTTGAGTAATTGCTTTGGATTCTTTCACTTATGGCTCTTGATTTCTGGAGTTATAAGGGAGCATTATTGAGAATAATACTCATGAATGTCCTAGATTAATGGCATTGAATTAGATGATCATCAATTTGATCATTAAAGTGATTGTTGTACCTTGAGCCTTAGAGTATACTCTAGTAGTATAAATAGGGGTCTTTGGTGATGAGTTGAACACACCACTTTTCTGAATTCTTCTACTCAATTTCTCTCATTTGCTTGTGCTTTGTCAAGAGAGTAATTAACTCTTGCCTAAGGCTTCCATTTCTTATAATTATCAAACATATTGTTGTTAAGTGGTATACTCTAAGTACTAAGAGTATATTGTGTTGTTTGTATCTCGTTGTGAATTTTCGTTCATCAACCCAAGTACCTTTGTGGGGGAAATATCACAAAAGGAAAGTGATCACACGCCTATAACAAGTATCAAGCTTTCGGGTAACGGTTGTCGTTACAAACTTATCTTCAAGTTCTTTTTAGCATTTGCTTTTGTAATTTCATTTTGTCATCAACAAAGGAATAATATAAATTTCCGATTGTAATTTATATTTGCATTATATATTCGTAATAAGAACAACTTTAAGAAAAGGGAGAATCATTATTTAAATAGGACCAAATATATATATATATATATATATATATATATATATATATATATATATATATATATATATATATATATATATATATATATATATATTTGTATTTCTTTGGTCTTGAATTACTAGGGATTAAAATAAAATGATTTATTAAATCATATGCGCTTATTTACGTGAAATTGCCCATGAATCATGATATTTGCTAACAAAGGTTAATCAAAAGTAACATTTCTTTGTTAGTTTATCATTAATAATGTAAAGAATAATGCAAGCATATATTATCATGATTAATATATCGAATACATGATTTTTGAAAAGCAAAAATTAAATATTGATTTTAAAAATTTTTTAGTGAAAATGCATCACTTTTTCATTCATTTAATTATATTAAATTTTAGGTTAGTTATATAGAAATGCTGTAATAAAATATAATCTATACTATACCTAATTTAGCTCTAAATTTAAAAATAATTAAATTCTAAATTAAGTAAATATTGGTATGTAATCAACAATCATTCACTAAAATAATTACATATTTCATGCTTCCTTAGAGTATGACACTTGTAATTTTCCAACATTTTTATAGTATTGTATGATATGATGTATGATACATGATTTTTGAAAAACAAAAATTAAATATTGATTATTTAAATTTTTTAGTGAAAATGCATCACTTTCTGATTCAATTAAATATATTAAATTTTAGGTTAGTTATATAGAATTGCCGTAATAAAATATACTCTATACTATACCTAATTTAGCTCTAAATTGAAAAATAATTAAATTCTAAATTAAGTAAATATTGGTATGTAATCAACAATCATTCACTAAAATAATTCCATATTTCTTGCTTTCTTAGAGAATGACACTTGTAATTTTCTAACATTTTTAAAGTATTGTATGATGATATGATATGTCATGTCTCCTTAGAGTATGACACTTGTAATTTTTCAACATTTTTATAGTATTGTATGATTAGAGAATGACACTTGTAACTTTCTAAAATTTTTATAGTAATGTATGATATGATATGTCATGCCTCCTTAAAAAATAACACTTATAATTTTCCAATATTTTTATAGTATTGTATGATTTTTATAGTATTGTATGATTGGGTGCATCACCCTTCTAAAATCTATGTTAGTGGCCAAGTGGGAGTAGTATCATAATAATATTACATACATATTTCAAAAAAAATATTACACACACATATTCTTCTTTCAATTTGTGTGTATTCATTTTCAGAATATTTCATCCTTCAAAAATGAGTAGATTATTATTACAGAGTAATTTGCGACTTTGAACCTTAAAATTTAGCATTTTTGTGAATTACAACCTTAATATTTTGTTTTTCAAATTACAACCAATAATGTATCAAAGTTTACGGTATTTATGCTAAATAACATAATTCCAAACCATTTTAATAACTAGAATTTAAGTTAAAGTGATCGAAGTTCTGTGATTTGTTTTAAGGGCATGCTTGGATTAAGTATAAATATTAAAGGGGTAAAAAAGTCAAAGTAAGAAAACGAAGTTGATAAATGAGAAATTAGTGATATTTGATTCTTATAGAGGTGAAAGAATGGTTGCAAAGTGATGATAAATGAAGGCAGCTTTCAATTTTGTGAATGATTTGCCTATGATTTGCCTAAATGGAGTTGAAAAAGAAAAAAAAATTCCACATGGTAACCTTGAGGTTTTGGGTTTTTCACGTGGTTACCAAAACTTTTAAAAAATCCACATGATAACCCCGAAGTTTACCAAATTGTTCCACCGTGACCTTTTTGCACATAAAAACATTATCAAATGTTAATTTTGAATCTTTAAAGTTGTTGTAAGCCTAATTATGCGACTCAAAATTTCAAATGTCATCAGTTTCATCATTTTTCGCTAAAACATAAAGCCCAACTCTACCATCTTTCATCCAAATCATATTTTTTCTCCCAAATCCAAAGATGGTACAGTTAAGGTTTATGTTTTGGGGAAAAATGTTGAAATTAATGGCATTTGAATTGGTGAGTCGCATAAATAGGCGTACAACAACCTTAAAAGCTTCGAAATTAATGTTTGCTAACGTTTTTATGTGCAAAAAGGTCACGGTCGAATAATTTGATAAACCTCAGGGTCACCACGTGAATTTTTTAAAAATTTGGTTACAACGTGGTAAACCCAAAACCTCAGAGTTATCACGTGACATATCTCAATTTCTATTATGGTGCTCACTTAAAAATATTTCCCAAAATGGTGTTCAAGTCACTAACCTATTTTAATTTTGGTTTGGAGTCTTCAAAGCTTATTGTGAACCAAAAAAACAGTAGGCCCAAAATAGTTTTTTATAAAGGAAAGAAATTTAACAAAATTTATCTAAATTTGATTTGGAAACTCCAAATATAAAAAATTAGATCGACAAAATAATTGGTATATACATCGTATAACATGTGATATATAGAATCAATTATGATACAATAATAAAGATACAAAATCGCAACAAAGATTTAAAAGTCAGATTTCTGCTTTAAGTATGTCTAAATTATCATTTAATTATATGGGTTAGGGGAATTTAGAAAGAACAAGAAAATGATTGCATTGGTGAAATATTTAGGACGACGTTAAGCAGTTCACTTATTTATCTACTTTAGTAAAAAAAGTTGTTCCCAATAAAAATGAGAAAAATCTGACAAAAATAACAATTATAATTCATCTACTTTATGAGAAGTGTCCAACAATTTAAGGATAGTTTTAAGTTTACCAATACTAAGAATTTTTTTTGAATTAACGAGACAGAGTTAAAATTGTTATTACCAAAATTTTTTATAAATAAATGAACGTCAAACAATAATTTTATATCCAAATGTTCATTATAACTTTTCTTCTTTAGTTTTTACTGTTATTTTACTCAGATTGATACAAGTCTCAAATGAATCAAGTATTTATGGCTAGCTATAGGAATATCAAAAGAAGTGATTTTTACTTTTTTCATCGCAAATAGAAGATACTTTCCAATATTCTTTAATCCCTCAAAAAAAAAAAAATATTCCAACAATGTTTTAGCTCACATTGAGGTTTGGAAATTCCAAACCAAAAACAAAGTAGCTTAATGTTAAACCTTACCTACATGAGCATTACTTTGAGTAATCTTTTTCAATGAGCACCAAAATAGGTATTTTTTTCTTTATTAACACTATTGGCAAATTATTCCAATTTTGTGGCGTAAATATTCATCCTAGGGGAGAGTGGGGGATGTATATTACCTCCATAATAGGAAAAATCATTTTCTTTTTCGTTCATTATTTTATTTCATACTCATTTTACCTCATTCACAACTATCTTAACTACTTTAAATGCATCTATATTTGCTTTCATTTCATTAGTTTAACTTTATTTCGTCCTTTAAATATTTATACCAAATCCAAACATGTCCTAAATTTGGTGTACGCAGTGCCGTTTCTAACCATTTTTGAGCCCTAGGCGAAAAATAAAAAAGGGCACTTGTATAAGTAAGACTTCAGTTCTTTTTTCTCCAACTATGTATTAAATAATTTTTTTTCCCATCACATATGTTAAATTAATATACAAAATTAAGATTACATAAAGATACGGTACTTATGCAAAAACTAAATTTTAATATAAAGATAAACTCAATTTGGGATCCTTTATAAGTTAGGTCCTAGGCGATTGCACCTCAAAACTGCCCTCGGAAACGACCGACCCTGCGTATACGTTAATAGTTAACACTGATAGACTTTGAAGATCCTTTTTGAGCCGGAGACTCTTTTGACCGTCCTCTCCCTATGGGTATGAGACTTCGTCTATCTTTCTCCCCAAATCCTGACCATAAATTTGTCTATGAGCAGGATACACTGAGTATGATGACGATGACAACGATTAGTAGACATTGAGGTCTTATTATTATCTATGATTTTCTTTAATTCCCAATTATCTATGATTTCTCCATCACCAAAAAACACAACTTCGTTTCCCGACAACGGTTAATTAACCAGGAACGAATTCCTTCAAGTAGGAGAAAACCATAAATTATATTCCTATGAGATAATTTTTCCGATGGAATCATCGCCGGAGAATCTTCCAGAAATTTCATCTCTCTCACCGTCAGTTATCTCCTTCCTTAATTCCACATTCCATCCTAACCAACACGATCTCAACCTCTCCGGTTCCTCTCACCTGGTCATCGAGTTGGACACTCGCTGCTCTGAGTTGACTCACAATATCACCGACCTAACTCACCGTCTGGACTCCATTCTTCTCTCCCACGCTTCTTTTTCTGATCGAATTGACGATGCTTTTCACCATGTTCATCATCAACTTCAAGATCTCAAATCCAATTCCTCTTCCTTTTCTTCCACTTCAGGTTTTTTTTTGTTGTTGTACCTCTAATACTAATTGATTATGTTTTGACATATTAAATTGAATTCAGTTATTTCAATTTGTAAAGTTTTTTTTTTTTTTTATTAATGTTTTTTTGGTAGATGGAAAAATTGAGGAAATGGCGGTAGATGAACTTCCTGCACTCGCTAAAGAGGTTGCGAGAGTTGAGATGGTGCGAAATTACGCTGGTTAGTGGATTTCAATTTGATCATTCGTAGTTCTTATGCTTGTATTTTAATCGAACTGTGTATTTCAAGTGTTTAATTTTTGTTGTGTTATCTGTTGATCAGAATAGATCAGAATAGATGATTACTTTAGTTTCAGTGTGATTATGAGTATTGAACTTCAACTTAAAACTAGAACAATGTGCATTTTTTAGTTGTGGAATGTGTTAATATAACAAAATTTTAGTCAAATGATTACTTGGAGAAGACATAATGTAAGTTTCTTGTGGATTTCATAAGTCTTTCGTCTAACAATCACAAGTTTTTCGGTGAGAGGCTAGGTGGGTTTGGATATTTGCAAGAAGCATTCATGTTTCCCCAACTTATTAGATAGCTAATATTACTGGGGATTATGTGAGAATGAAGCAAGGTAAACATGTTGTTCTTGTTGGATTGAACTGCATAGAACTGCATTGAACTCAATTCAACATGGATTGAAAAATGTATTTAGTAGAATGGTTTTTCAGTTACTTATTACAGTCTTGGAGAGCTATATATATGTGTTTCCATCCTTGGGAACTTTATGCCTTTTTACTAAATTTGCTATCTGACTGCTTGGACTGACAACCAAGGAACTGGAAGATCTCAATTTCTATAGTCTTTGATGTCTATAACTCTGTGTGGCACTGTGATAGATGTGGGTTCCATTTATACGTTCCCCATACTTTAAATTCTTCTGAAAAAAATCCAAGCTCGTAATGTTTTATTCAGGAATGCATTCTAACATGTTACCTTGATACTATTTGGTACTGGGATGAATTTCCATACTACTTGCTTGGATCTGTATTGCCCCAGATTTCTGGAACGACTATGTTGTCACCTCAGATTGGATGCATAGTCATAAACAGAGAAAGTTGCTGAATCTGAGAACATTTATGAGGGTTCTTGATTTTACATCAAAGTATCTTGTGTTTCTCCTTTGATATTTCACTGTGGAGTTTATTGAGGCAGTGACTACCCCTGACCCAGGCAATTCTGAGTTGGCCAATCGTAGAATAAATAGGCCACAACACAACACTTAATTTTTATATGGGATCTAGTGTTCTTAGAAGAGGGGGTCACAGCCTGGAAATGAGCTTGTGGGTTGCCGTTATTCTTGATTCTTTCAATCTTCTATTAGTGTTGCTTTGCCGTTCACGTATTGTTGGGTTTAAGTCTTTGCCATTGTTCTTTATTAGTTCCGTTTTGCTTTAGGATATGTGTGCCACAACAATGCCAAAACCTTAATCCTAACATACTGGGTCAATCACTTGATCAAAATATATCACTTGAGATATTGTCGGTTACAACTTTAGGACGTGTGAGTGTGACATTATAAAAAATTCCAAAGTTGTCAAAAGATCTGATCTAGGATCCTCTTTGTTCTTTTAAGGCCAACTTCACTTTCTTAAGATAGAAGGAAAAGAAGGTCCTTTGTATTGCCTTCTTATGAAATCTTAATCAAAATTTAAGTCTGTTTAGTACTTAGAGACTAGAGTCTTAGGCTTAGTAACGCTAGAGGCCTCCAGCGTTGGAGGTTAATTCCGCAAGTTGTGGTAGATTTTTTGTGTTTTATAAAATGAAAGATGGACTTCCCTTGTTTCTTGTGATATGAGGATGACCGATGTTTGTAAGAAAGCTACTGAAACAATTGGATGGTCAAATTTTGCTAGAAAGTTACAGATGCCTTCTCTTTCTCTACACACTATAAAAAGAACTAACGTATTCTAGACATTATTCTAAAATCACGGCAAAGTGATGTCGTCTAATCGTGTTAAATTGCAAAATTTGCAAGATTGTGTTTCCTGGACTTTGAACGTTGTTTGTAGAGGGCTGCAGCCTGTGTTCTTTTTCTTTTCTGGAGGTACCCTGAAATATGGATCCATTTCTCTTTTGCTTTTAAATTTTAGAGACAGCTTTGAAACTTGATAGTTTGGTTGGTGACATTGAAGATGCTGTAACTTCTGTGATGAACAGAAATTTGAAGAGACATTCAATTCAACAATACTCAGAGGTTGTTTCTTAAAACAATTGTCACCTGAAAGTTTCTTATCTGAAATTATACGTCAAGGGATGATGGTCCTACTTAGCTACTTTATTACATCTTATTGCAGGAAATACTATTCAATGCTATCACTTCACTCAAATCAATAGAGGATGTGTTAGCTTCAGTGACAAAGGCACACCCTCGGTGGCTTCGACTCGTGTCAGCTGCGGATCATCGAGTTGATCGAGCTTTGGCTATCTTAAGACCCCAGGCCATTGCTGATCACCGTGCCCTGCTTGCTTCGCTGGGATGGCCGCCACCTTTGCATTCATCAAATATTGATGGAAGGAGAACTTCTGAAGTGACTAATCCTCTCAAGGCAATGCAAGGAGAGCTCAAACAGAGATATTGCAAAAATTTTCTTGCTTTATGCAGTCTTCAGGAGTTGCAACGGAGAAGGAAGTCACGGCATATTGGGGGACATAACCATGATCTTTCTTTGTATCAGACACTCTGGGGTATTGAAGAACTTGTGAATCCTCTCTCTCTTGCGTCCCTTCCTCATTTCCAGAAGTGGGTAGATAAGCCTGAATTTATCTTTACTTTAGTCTACAAGAATACAAGGGACTATATTGATTCAGTGGATGAGTTATTGCAGCCCCTGGTTGATGAAGCAATGTTAACAGGGTACAGTGGTAGAGAGGAATGGATTTCGGCCATGGTGACCTCCCTGTCAACATACTTGGCAAAAGAGATATTCCCCACATATGTTTCTCGGCTAGGTGAGGAGAGTGCCGTAGAGGTTAGGCTGCAAGCTAGTGTGTCTTGGCTTCATTTAATTGATTTGATGATAGCATTTGATAAAAAAATCCAAGCACTGGTTGCTCAATCTGGGATCTTTGGTTCCATTGAGGATGACAATCTCTTGCAGAGGATGTCTTCTCTCTCTGTCTTCTGTGATCGGCCTGACTGGCTTGCTTTATGGTCGCAAATAGAACTTGACAACACAATAGAAAAGTTAAAATCTGAAATGGAGGACGACAGAAATTGGATGGTTAAACCTCGGGGAGCAGTTTGTTTTCCTGGGTCTGAAGATTATAAATCTCCTGTGGTTTCATCAATACTTCTCGAACATGTGTCATCTGTTATTGACCGCTGTAGATCACTGCCTACTGTTATTTTGAGATCTCAGTTTATCAGATTAGTAGGTGCACCGATTATTCAAACCTTTCTGAATTGTTTGCATACCAAATGTTTAGAAGCTGAAGGACTCACAGCCTTGGCAGATGATGAAGCTCTGGCTAAAGTTATGACTTCAGTTAATTCTGTACACCATGTCAAGTCGGTCTTAATATCTTGGTGCGATGTTATCTTTGTTGAAATTGGAATTCAGGAAGAGCATAGTCTTTCAACGGCTGTCACTGATGGAGATGGAAATGGGGTTTTGGACGAGGAAATCACAAAATTCGAAGAGTTTAGAAAGGAGTGGGTTGATAAATTGACAAATGTTGTTTTAAGAGGATTTGATGTTGAAGTCCACGATTACGTGAAGAATAAAAAACAATGGCAGGAGAAGATTGAAGAAGGAAGCTGGACAGTAACAAAATCGTTTGTGGTAGCTTTAGAATTTCTGCAGGCGAAGATGTCTTGGTTGGAAGAAGGTTTAAACAGCATGGACTTTACTGCAGTATGGAGAAGCTTATCGGGTGGAATTGATCGTTTGATATTTAATGGTATTCTTATGAGCAATGCCAAGTTCTATAATGGTGGTGTTGCGAGATTTGGAGGCGACATGGATGTTTTATTTGGCGTGTTTAGGAGTTGGTGTGTAAGACCGGAGGGGTATTTTCCTCGTATTAGTGAAGGCCTCAAGTTGCTGAAAATGCAGGAAAAACACCTTCAAGATCTTTTTGTTCAAGGAGAGGAGTGGATGAAACATAATGAGATTAGGCATTTGAGCTTAGCCGAGGCCGAAAAGATAGCTAGATGTAGAATTTTCACTAGTTAGAAACTTGGGGTAGGTTCAATTCACACTATTTCTACTTTCCACACTTCAGATTATTCAGTTTGTTCTTTGTCTTGTACATCCTGGAGATTTCTCTGCTGAACTAACAATTGTTTTCTGTTTGTATGACAGGCAGCAAGAGTGCTAATTTTGATATTGTCAAATGAATGATATTATATGAAAAATAGCTGGTAAAATGATGAAAAATTGTTAAGTTCTTTGCATATTCTTTAATCATGTTATAGATATAAGGTGTTCATATTCTTTGCATATTCTTTTAACCAAACTTGTATGATATGCTTGAGAAACATGTATACATATAGCCATATAGATTATAGGTTGTCCATCATCCGAAGGGTTGGAGTGAAAAATGATGTAAAATTAGGTTTGGAGTTGAGAAGATAGAAAATAAGGAGAAAGAGAATTCACGTGGACGACAATTGAAATTGATTTATCAATTCATGTAATAGATTTCAATATTTTGGGATTAAGGATATAAAATTGTTGCTATTGTTTTACTAATCACATGAGAATTGATATGGGGTGTTTGACAGATTTGTTTATTAGTGAATTTTAACTTATTTAAATACTAGATAATCTCCGTACGATGCACGGCTTTATCAAATTTTTTAATATATTTTTTATAAATCAAAAAATTAAAATTTTAAGAAATGAATTTTACATTATACTTATACTCCTATCTCATTTTACTCTAAACAATTGTATATATTATATACATTGTATCATATTTTGCATAATGCGCCCGGGTGATTGTGAAAATTTAATTCACGACAAAAAAAATCACAAAGATAAAAAAATTAATTATACATTTAATATAATTATATTTGTACTTTTCTATTTTTATTTTGAATTAAAGAGCAAATGGTTTGTACATGGAGTATAAAATATGAAATTATAAGTTTTTTAATAAAAAATAACATACTAATTTTTTGCTAACAAAAATAATTACATTAATTTATATTAAATATTACTACTATTAGTAAGACATTTTAAACTCAAATATGATAACAAAGAAATATGTAAAATTATTTTATAATAATTCAAACGAAAAAGATATTTTTTCATAAAAAATTTAAGTGACTTATATGAAGATAGTCACAACATAAATCATATTAGAATTAAGTATCGCATTTAAGTAACCAATTGGGTATATATAAAAAAAAACAAATCCTAATAAAGGTATATTAGGTTTTAATCATTTCAAAATATCCAATGCACTAAATAATAACCTTTAATAATAAAATTGAAAAGATCTTATAATTGAATATAATATATATTTTTCTAATACATTAAATTATTAGACCTAAAAAATAAAAATATAATCAATATGAATTATTATACTCAAAATTTGAAAATAGTAGAGTCAAAGATAATCATAATAGCAATGACATCATCATTGCATTTTGGAGGGAAAATTTTCAAGGAGAGAGTGACACGTGAGCGATTTTAAAAGGTGATAATGTCAGCAGTGTTTTGTTTTAGTAATAGTTATAAATTCTAATAGAGGGTTAGAGAATCAAACTACAATATCCCAGTGTTTGGTAATAACTCGTTGAAACAACTTATTATGAATAAGTTGCTTTTGAACAGTTGTTTATAGCAACGAGTTCAAAATTAAAACTTGTTCAAAATCAACTAGTCAACTAGTCAATTAAATTAACTTGTCAAATCAGTCAATCTAATCAGTTACCAATTACCAACTATCAACTGTTTATCAAATACTTCAATGATCTTTACCTAAATTTTTGGTCTCGTAGGTGGCGTAAGTCTACCATCTCAGTCTCATCTAGTATACCTGTGGCCAAGAATAAGATAAGTTTGATAATACAACTAAAAGTTATTATTATCTATCAAATGTAAAATAAAAAAACCAACCAAATCACCAAATGTTCAACTACTATATTTGAAGACAATAACTCGATTCCAAGGGATTCTTACGTCTCAATGGAGTATTTATGGGAATGTTTGGTTATAGCGTGTCCTAGTTTAGTCTGTTGGAAATACTTCACAGGTAAGACAAGATCTCACATCGACAAAATAGTGGATTGTTGACTTGCATATATAATTGGTGAGCTACTCTTCCTACTACCATATGGTTTTGGGAAATAATGAAACTCACCAAGTGTATGTACAAGTCAACGCTTTTGACCCGTGGGTTTATGGACCTGATCCCACAGATTTCCCGTGTGCACATGAGTGGGCCACGATGACATTATGTGACAAATTGTCACGGCCTAATATAGTCATCATTGAATATTTGATAGTAATTGTAGGTTCCTGATGAATGATCACTACTTGACTAGATTAAGAATTAAGATACTCAATAATCCTATCCTTTCTAATAATTGAAGATATATATTTTAAGCTTTTTGAGGGTAAAATTAATCGTTTTTTTCTAGTATTTCCTCTCAAGGGAATATTAGTATGGATTGTCCATCATCTTCCCTCACCCACCCAGACCCTATTTTCGAGCGGGATATTGAGTTGACGATAATGATATATTTTAAGCTATGTAATATTTTTTAAAAATTTTTAATATTGTGATAAGGCGGAAGAATAGAGAGAAAATTAAATTAATCTTTTTTGTCAGCGAAGAGAATCATTCTCCTGTTGCAAATTGAAAGACTTGCAGCGATCACCTGTTAATTCTTTATCAAAAAAAAAAGAAAGTGACAAGAATAGATAACGCGTCCAAGTAACGCGTAATATTAACAGTCGAATAAATAATAAAATCTGTAAGATTTTCTTTTAGTTTCCAACCAACTCGTTTTATTTGCAGCGAAACATTCATCAAAAATTCATTATTCTCCCAACTTCAAAAAATAAAAAATTTCTAACAGAATTTATTACTAAAAAAAAGAAGCTGCTTAAGGATCAAAATCTGAACACTCTTCGGGTAATTTTATTTTTTAATATCTTTTTTTTTGTTTTGTTTATCAATTTTTCTTTTGTGAAGTAATTTTAATTAGCAAAACCCCTAATTTAAGCTATTCATTTATCCATTCATCATATTTTCTGGATTTCCTCTGTTTTTTTCCTGTAATTATATGAGAATTTATATGCTTATTTGCTTCTAACGATGATGAATATATTCGTGATTAATTTTGATGTTAGTAATTTTTGGTTATTTTTAAATAATTAGGTTTAAATAATATAATGGTTGAGATGATAAGATTTTGTCTCGAGGAGTTATAATATATTTTTAAATACTACTCCTATTATTCTCTTTAAAGGTGAGATTCTAAAAACTATATAAAAAATTGTTATTTAGAAATTTTAAATAAAACGAATCTATGAAATCTACATGATGTCAAAGTTTAACTTTAAAATTTTTAAATTTTATTTGAAAAGAAAAAAAAGCAAAAATTAATTATTAAGAATTATAGATATTGCTTATTAATTCTACTTTGGTAATTATTTTTAAATATTGCTTATTAAGAATTATAGATATTGCTTGCATCTGGCATTTTCCTTGTAAATACTCCCTACGTTTCTTAATGTTATTCCCGTTGGTTATTTTTTCTATTTTGAAGAGAGAAATTTGATTAAGATTTTGAAGATATATATAGATGATAAAGTATATCCTTGTATGATATCGTTAGATTCGTCATAATGTATACATTTTAATCCAACAAAGATCCATTTTATAGTGAGACTGCCCCATATAATAATTTGTGTTATTTATTAGAAAAAATTAATGTAACTTTTAGAATATATATATATATATCGGGGAGAGATCCAATGAGAAACGCATCGAAAATGAGAAGGGTAAGGACTCTACACCCTTGATTTCGTTATAATAAAAAAATCTATGGTCATGATTGAGCCAAAAACACATAATTGTAAAATTAACTATGTTATACAAAAAGGTAACTATAACAAAAATTTTAAAATGTTCTTACTTTATAACATAGTATCATTTTTTTTATATATAGTAACCAAACAAAATTAAACAAAGATCCTTCTCATTTTAAAATCCTTCTTATTTGATCCTACATCCATATATATATATATATATATATATATATATATATATTTCATTTGTAATTCCTGATACCCGGTCTTTAATTTTATTATGGAGTATATTTATAGTTTTCCTGAATAACAATTTAAAATTATGTTGTTGTTGCAGTGTTTTAATCACCCTAATTCCTGAAGAATATGGACAATAAAGAGAACAACAATGATTCAACTGATAAAGGTCTGTTTTCAGGTCTAATGGGATATGCTGCAGGACAATATCACCATGGTCATCATGGCCATGGTGCATACCCTCGTCATGGATATCCGCCTCATGGATATCCACCTCACGGATACCCTCCACAAAGCTATCCACCACCATACCCGCCTCTTGGCGGATATCCACCTTCTGCATACCCTCCCCCTGGAGGGTACCCTCCCTCTGCATACCCACCCCCTGGAGGATACCCTCCTCCAGGTGCTTATCCTTACCCTTCCTCTTCTCATCACTCAGGTGTGTGAACTCCCTTTAGTATTTAATCTTAATATTTTGTTGGATGGTTTTTCTCACATTAGATTTTGGGATGATATCTTTTTGGCTTATAAAGTATGTGAAACTCGTGTTTTCCCGATAATATGCTGACATTCACAATAAGTCTAACTAAACTTAATATGGTATTCGAGCGAATAGTTCGATCAAAAATCAACTAGTCTCTTGAGAGATTGCCTCTTTAAGAGACGTATCTCAAGCCCAGCTCATTAAGACTAATGCCTACTTATTGTATTCTTAATGCCTACTTACATAATCCTTAATAAGACCTATGTATCTTTAATGCCTACTTTCAATATCTTAAATGCCTACTTACATCATTCTTAACGCCTACTTTACAATATTTAAATAAATATATAATGGGCTAGCTAGATTAGAGATGGTCTTTCAAAGAGAACGTACGTCTCTCACAAGAATTTGTGATCAAAAATTAAAATGGTGAGTCCGAAAAAAATAACGTTTTTACTCTAATTAATTACTAATTGATTAATGTCACATGCGAACTTGACGAGCGTTCTCACGTGAAGGGGTGGGGTGTTTCACTGATAGGATCCCTTCCTCGCATTGCCTTGGGTATTTCCCATAATATGTTAGACATTCATAATAAGCTTAACTAAACTTACATATTTTTCTTATCATTTAGAAATCATTTGTAATGAATATACTATTGATGATGATTGCAGGATTTAGACCAAATATGGGAATGTTAGCCGGAGGGGCGGCAGCAGCAGCAGCTCTATATGGGGCCCACCATGTTTCACATGGACATCATCATTATGGTATGTTTGGTCATCATGGGAAGTTCAAGCATGGCAAGTTCGGAAAGCGTTGGAAGCATGGCCACATGTTTGGGCGACACAAGTTTAAGAAATGGAAGTGAATACCTCATCTTGTTTGTTTGCTACCATCTTGGAATCTCTTGGATCAATCTAATAATACTGTATTTTAGAAGAGTGATTGTGCTTATATTCATATTTCATATTAGCTCCGTTTTGAAATACTTGCAACTGATCAATACTTGCAACTGATTGTGATGTGTTGTGTGGAAAAAAAATATCACTATTAGTTACAACTATTATGAAACAAAGGTATATACTTATTTCTGGTGTGCGAGAGAATTGGGTCATTTAGCACTAATAAGCGCCCTTGTATGTATATAAAATTATAGCCACAATACAACATCTTATTACTATTTTGTGTGTGCTTGGACAGATTCTCAAGTCGCGAATAGATCGATTTGACAAAACTAATCATTCATTTGCTTATCGAGTTTGAAATTTGAACAAAGTTATTTGCTATATATAACATTAGTAACTTCCACACAAGCTATATGCAAAACTAAACGACACAACGATCTAATACTTTTCATAAAACGTAAAATCTAACATTCAAGGACTAACTAATGATGATTGATTACATAAAAGAATATATCAATAAACTCGAATGTCACCTAATCAGAAAAACTATTAATCAACCAAGTGACCATGGAAGGAGAAAATGAAAATCTACTCTTGATCATGCTCAATTTGGCTAAAACATATATTTGAGAAATAATAATTCTTCTTCCAACACATTTTTGAGGTTAAATGGTTGAAAAATGCTTGGCCAAACTAAGCATGAGTTGGGTGAACTAAATTGCTAATTATAACAAGGTCCCCTACAAAGTACACATAATTTAACGTATAAGGTACACCACGGATCCAGTTATGGGAGATGATGTTGGAATTTTGCACGTGGTCTTTGAAGGCGTGAGAGGTGATCGACAGTACAAAACCCCTCTTTCTCCCATATATGAAAAAGTTAATCAAATAATGAAATATGTTAAGTTTATTAATAAAATAATATATATATAATAAATAAGGACGCAAAATAAAAGTATTGCACAGGGCCCTCAAATTTTTTAAGACGGCTCTGAAATTCCGCCTAATAAGATAAACAAACAATTTGAGATCCAAATTAGTTTTATATCAAGACGATCTACTATGAAAATCGTTTATTTGATGCGATAAGTCAACAACGAATACAATACAAACTAACTTCAAGTCGACTCAACTTACATTTCCTTGTGTTTGAATCGTGACTATCAAAATTACTCGTGGTTAAGCTTATAAGCCGCATCATGTAGTTAAAGGACCGGAAATGTTAGTAAAACACCGCGCGATAAAATGCACAAGAGTTCAAAAAAAAATATTTAGATTTTTTATGAAAAATTACCTAGAATAATCCAAATTATTCATGATTTTTCTATAATAATCTCATCTATTGATTAACCATGAATAATCCCAACTTTGAGGTGTATTTTCCTAGAGTAAACTTGGTAAACCGATGACCTGCTATAGTAGGTAATTCACCAAAAAATAAATTAAATATTACTTTAAACTTAAAAAATATTTCGGAAAATTTACATAAAAAATTCTAAATAATTAAAAAAATCATAAATTTTTTATGAATATTTTTTAAACATTTTTTCGACATTTTATTTTAAATTATCTTTTTTTTTAAAATAAAACTTGTTATAGCAAGTCACCGGGTTTACTCTAGAAAAATGCCCCTCAAAGTTGAGATTATTCATAGTTAATCAATAGGTTAGATTATTATAGGAAAATCATGAATAGTTTGGATTATTCTAGATAATTTGTTTTTTTATTAGAGATGTATTACGTAAAAAAATTTAACAAAAGGATCAAAATATAAAGAATAAAGATTTATTCCATCTATTTAATTTATTTAAAAGAAAGGGCCAAGGAGACAAGAATATATAATGCGTCTTAGCAACGCACAATATTAAGAATCGAATAATATTTCTAATTTTCATATAAGAAATCATTTGGATGCACCTAACCTTCACTAAGTTCAACATCCTAAACAAGGAACAAGCTTGAGGTACATAATTTGACTCTTGTGCTAATTTATTCTAATTTTCTTTTTTTTTTTTAATCTTTATTTTGTTTTATTTATTGACATTTTCATGCCCTAAAGCAATGAATCAAATGAGTTTATGATTTATTCATTATTTTCAATTTTCTTGTTTTGTTGGTTTCATATTTTTTTTTTCTAGTGTTATGTATGTGAGAGTTAATAAGGTTGTTTGGTTGCAAATTAACATATATTGTGTTAGGGCAGGATTGTTCCTAAGAATTACTAAAAATGACATTCCGCGTACTAGTTTGATTGACATAGTTGATACAAAGTGTAGGAATTTAATTACCAAGGGGATGAATATATATATATATGTGTCGATTGTAATCTGTTATGTTTAACCAAATAAAAAAGTCAATTTCTAGGAATTTGACAAGGAAATAAAAAGTTCCATTGGAATTTAATTTTTATGACTACTAAAGAGTTCTAAATATACATAGAATTTTGCAAGGAGGATAAATATGTTCATGATCAATTAATTATGCATTTGAACACTAAAAAATACTATGCTTTTGAAAGGTAGGGAAGAGAAATAGAGAGAAGAAAGAAAGGGAAGAAAAATAGAAGAGATAATTTATTTGTTTTGGTTAGGAGGAAAATGGAAGGGAGAGAAAAGAAAATGAGAAACATGAAATTGTTGTACTTAAAAATAATATAAAATAAATTACAATATAGTTTCACATCTAGATTAAAAATCATAAAAGTCATCACATCATTTATAGTTAATACCATTTTCTTCCAAATATTTTCAAAATTGAAAAGATTTAACTATTAACAAAAATAAAAGACTAAACTCCTTCAAATCTCCTCAAAATCCACTCTCTTCAAAATTGCTATCCAAACACAGGAAAACGCATTCCTTCAACTTCCTTCCTTTCCTTTTCTTTCAAATTCTTCAACCCAAACACAGTGTCGTTTCTGGCAATTTTTGGGCCATAAGTGAAAAATAAAAAAGGGCCCTCATATAACTAAAGTTTTGGTTATTTTTTCTCCAACTATGTAGTTGAATAGTCATACGCTTAAATAAGAAATCCAATGCTGCAAGTTACATTCATACTAGAAGCTACTTATGCAAATATTAATTATTAATTATAAGGATTAACTCAATTTGGGCCGCTTTATAAGCTCGACCCTAGGCGATTGCACCTCGAAACTACCCTGAAAAACAGCCCTACCCTAACACAGATTATTTAATTAGTTGCCATTGGAATTATAATATCGTGAAAATTAGAATTCATGTCAATTACTTTTGCTAGGAAGTGCAGTATATTATTTGATTGACCAATGGGAATTTATAATTTTGATATAATTATGTATAATAATTTATCAAAGTCTAACATGGTTAACGCTTTATAGAAATTCCTATTTCTTTAAAATTTGTATTTTCTATATTAAGTTTATTGTGACCCTATCATAATTCATAAGCTCGTTCTTATGATTCTAAGGGAAATAACATATAACCAAACATCAACTTAGTCTTTTATTCATGAATTAAATTGAGCATTTTTCTCGTAAAAAATATGAATACCACAATTTTTTTTTGGAATCATAAAAAGAAAATATTAAGTTTATATTAGTTTACATCATCTAACTTATTTATTTACTTTCTTCAAAAAAAAAAACTTATTTATTTACTTATTTTTTAGGCTTTAAATTATAAAAAAAATGTGAAATAAAGAAGGAAAAAATTATTTTATATTTTTGCTATGCTAATATCTACTTGCCGTATTCTTAATGCCTACTTACATTATCCTTAATGTTTCATTACTTACCGTATCATTTAATGCCTACTTTCAATATCTTAAATGTGTACATACATCATTCTTAATGTCTACTTACAATATTTTTAAAAAATATATAATGAGTCGGCCCTAATAGAGATGGTCTTTCAAAGAGACCGGAACAAAAATGAATACAGTGAGAAATTAATAAAGGTGTATATATTCAGGCAAAATGTATAACGGACAGTATGGTCATCATGGGCATGGTGGGTACCCTCCACAAGGATATGCTCCATCATACCCACCTTCTGCATACCCTCCCGCTGGAGGGTACCCTCCTGGTGCTTATCCTTACCCTTCATCTTCCCATCATCACTCAGGTATATATAATTATGTCCTTCAATTTGTGCCTTATATATGCTTTAGTTTACTAAGATCAAGATCATCAAATTACTCATACAACATTATTATGTTGAATTAAAGGTTATGGAGGAGTCCTAGCCGGAGGTGCAGCAGCAGCCGCAGCTGCGTATGGCGCCCACCATCTCTCGCATGGCGGCGCGCACCATCTCTCGCATGGATATGGACATGGACATGGACATGGTATTGGTATGCATGGGTATGGTCATCATGGAAAGTTTAAGCATGGGAAGTATAATGGGTTTGGTCATCATGGAAAGTTTGGAAAGCGTTGGAAGTGAGAATACTTATTAGTTTGCTAGCTATTGTCCTCTAATAAACTCGGGTTAATAAAATAATACTCTCTCTGTCTCAAAAATATGTTATATTTTTTATTTGTATGAGTCAATTATTTTAGCTAAAAAAATAGAACATATTTTTGGGACGAAGGTAGTATTGTGGTTTAGAGGAGTAGTTGTGTTTATGTTTTATGTAAGCTTAATTCTAGTGTGTGTGAGAAATGGGTCATTTAACACCAGTGAACCCTTTGTTTGCTTATAAACTTATGGAACTCTATCTTTGACTCTTAGTACTATTTTGTGTGTGTTTGGAATTTGAAAGCATTAATTGCAGGTAGACTTGAGATTTTTTGATTCGACCGGAAAATTAATTTAAAGCCAAGCGGAAAAAATGTATTTTTAGCTGGAAAATCAACTTAAAATCCGAAACTTGACTGAACTCGAATAACCAGAGAAAAAACGGAACGATCTGGTTAGGGTCAGGGAAAATGCAATAATTATGTACTTGACTAAGAAAAAAGGCAAAATGACCCTGCATTGTTGGTTAGATGCTTACTTTACCTCCCAAGCCTGACCAACTAACTGTCCTTTTAAGAGCCTAATAAATTAAGCCCATTAAAAGGCAAAGTAATCAAGCACAACATTAAGGCCCACCGACTATAATCACATATTAGAATTAGGAAAAATTGTCGGGAATAACCCGTACTTTTAACGTTTGCCTGTGAATAATTCCTACTTTTGATTATTCATAAATAATCCCAACTTTACACTGAGTTTGCTCACAGCACCCCCAATTATTAGAAACCGGCTATTCTAGGTTGTCTTCAATTAACCCATACAACCTTCATCTCCTTCCTTCTAATTGACACTTCCACAAACAACAAAATCCCCAATTCATTTCTAGGGTTCATGAGCATATCCCAAATTTTGCAAATCAAAGACAAATCTTGGCAAGGCTATCTTCAATTGGTTGTGTGTACTCTTCATCTTCATTAAAATGGTAAGAGTTTTTTTTTTTGCAATTTTGTTCGATAATCTTCGCTACACTGTGCGAAATCGACTGTGCGAAAATTCATGGTTTGATTGTTAGTGAATTGTGAATTGACTGTGAATTGTGTTTATCTTCAATTTTGTTTGTGATTCTATTCTAATGGAGGTTTGTTTATCTTCAATTTTGCCAAAAATTTTAGTGCGAACTGAAACTGTGCGAAAAATCATGGTTTGATTGGAAAATCTGTGCAATTACATTGTGTTTATCTTCAATGGTGTGGATTAGTTTGATTCATTTACTTTGCAAAAAATTAAGTTGGAAAAATAATCTTGATTTTTCAATTCTTTTTGTTGCATTCATAGGTTGATATACTTAATTCATTTACTGTGAAAATTTGGCAAGGTGGAAAATTCAAAAGGACTGGGGTTGGTTTGGAGTATTTGGGTGGGGAATTTCGAACAGTTTCTGTTGATCCCGATTTAATTTCGTGGTTTGATTTGGATGAATTGGTAGTTACTAATGTTGGTATTGAGTATGACCATACGCTATACTACTCACTTCACAATTCTTCGACATTTGAAGAAGGTCTGCGTAGGGTTAATAGTGATGCATCTGTTATGGAAATTGTTATGGAAATGGCTACAATTGGAACAAAAATGAGGGTTGTAGAATTATATGTTGTGAATGAATTGGATGATTTGCAATTGTTTAGGGATTTCAATTATCTCATTCATGCAGGATTCAAGCATATCTTCTGAAACATTGTTGAATTGTTCTACCCAAGCATCAATCTCAAATGATCCCATTAATTAGTAGTAGAATAGTTACTTTTGAAATGTAATGGCAATTACCTTTTGCTAACTGTAGTTGCCTATTACTTATTTTGATGTGTAGGGTATGGAATGTAAAGTATGTATTAACACTTTAGCTGCCTAACACTTATTTTGATAATGTGTATAGATCAATTAATATGTAAGAAATGATATTCTAATGTAATGGCAATTAGCTTGTGCTAACTTTCTATGTATGTATAAACAATGGAGGAATGTGAGATGTTGAAGATGATGAATTATTGTAAAAAAAAAGAAAAAAAAAGAGTGAATGGAAAGTTTGAATTTTCTCTCTCTAAGCTTAGGGTTTAACAATGGAGGAATGTGAGATGTTGAAGATGATGAATTAAGGCAGCAAGCAGCAGCTCAAGGAAAGGGGAAACAAGTCATTTCGTAGGTGTTACTTGCTATAACCGGTCAAAAATGAGGAGGGGGTGCTGTGAGCAAACTGAGTTCAAAGTTGGGATTATTTATGAATAATCAAAAGTAGGGATTATTCACAGGCAAACGTTAAAAGTACGGGTTATTCCCGACAATTTTTCCTTAGAATTATTGGCACGTCTTATTAACATGACCCACCAGCTAACCTTGTGAAGACGTGGCTTAAATAGTTTAGATATAGGGATGATATTATATCGAAAGTTGTTTGTAGTTGGTGTAACTTTTCAAATGTGAGATATTTGTTTATTTGATATACATCACTTTTTATAATTTAATTCACAATCCATTTTTTACTTGTCATATTTTTTTTCGTTCTTCCATATCAATATTGACACTATTAAGCCTAAGTTTGGACCTAAGGAGTTCTCATGCAAGTTGCAATAACTTGAGATATTTGCCTACTTGAGCTAGTTTTCCAACTTTAAGCTTGTCAACAATCCCTCTGAGTATACATACTTCCTTCAACACTTTACCAAAATTGAAAATTACTGTGATCATATTTCTCTAAGTAAGGTTACGTATTCATAACATCATTTCTTTTTTATTTTTGGTTTCTATATCTATAGATTTACACCTTCAAACATAGGTAAGTGATCAGTAAAGTGACGGTGTATTATTTTACATATTATGTAGATTAAAAATTTTAACAAACACAAGCTTTTGATACATTTTGAAATGAAGTCATTTGATTATCTGTAGATATGCTTATTTTCTTGTCTGTTTTTCTGGCACTAAAAATTTCGAAGATATTTAATTTTAATTTAATAATCGTAATGATTCTTGTTCAAAACATATATGTAATATGTACAATCCTCCTAATGGGGGTACATCATTCGTATATAACGTAATCATCAAATACGCATTA
Source organism: Amaranthus cruentus (assembly GCA_019425755.1). Lineage (NCBI taxonomy): Eukaryota > Viridiplantae > Streptophyta > Magnoliopsida > Caryophyllales > Amaranthaceae > Amaranthus > Amaranthus cruentus. The sequence goes on from CM033455.1 coordinate 19,460,849, forward strand.
GAAAGTCTTGGGAGCGACCATCTCATATTGAGACCAATAGCTCGATCAGTCTAATTATATTTTATGCCAATACGAGATCGGTTTTTGATCAATTTAACGTCAAATTGATACATTTGAAGTCAAAATTGATTTCATGTTGTAACCGATCATTTTATTGATCACTTTATATATAATTGCTCACTTTTAGGTCTAAATTGATCACTTTAACGTCATAAAGAAGACTTTAAAATCATTGATCAATTTAAGGTTATAAATCTGTAAGTAAAAATTGATCAGTTTAATGTCAAAATTGTTCACTTTTAACTCAAAAATTAATTTTTTTATTGATTTCTTTTAAAAAGTATTACTATCATTTAATTGATCATTTTATATACAATCGATCACTTTAAGGTTGGAATTAATCACTTTAACATCAAAATTAAAAACTTTAAAATAATTGATCCATTTAAGGTTATAGACTTGTGAGAAGAACTTGATCACTTTAATGTCCAAAATTGATCACTTTTAGGTCATAACTGAAATTTTTGTTTTAACTGATCTATTTAAGGTTTACTTTACGTTAAAATAATTAATACCTTCAATGTCAATATTGTATTTTAATTTTTTGATTTTGAATCTTGAGGCTATTTTGTTTAAAGAACTTTTTTGGCTTTTAGGTCGGTGCATTGTACCGTCTCATATTGAAATGGTCTGTTCCAAAGGCATGGAAATTGAGAAGATAATGATACTTTTACGCATTGCAGCGTCTTTTTTTAAAAAATGATTGTCACATTGATCTTAATGAGACTCATATCTCCTGAATTCGGTAGCAATGAGTATGTATCTTTTTTTTAGCGGGTAAATTAAAAAAATGATTAGCATCATTTTCACCAACCTAACAAGTTTTTTAGAAGACACATTACACGAACCCTTAATATCACATATTTGGTTGAATTCATCTATGTTCAAGGTTAATGAGTCAAGTTTAACTATTCCTCAATCAATCAGAAACATTTTAACCCAAAAAGAAATCGATCCTAATCAAAACCAAAATGAGTCAAAATTGAATGGTCGAGACGTTTAACACACAAAAGTAATTAGGTCCCAACAATTTCTTTTCTACTCTGAAACTATGATAAGAGTTCAACATTGTTGCAATCTCTAATCCTGATCCCCTAAAAAGTGACAACAATTTTCCTCGCTGGGGGAAACTATATCATGGAAGCAACATCGCCGAGCCGCCTATTACATACTCCTATTAACAATGTAGTACTTTACAATACAGCTATTTTCCTCATTGTAGGCTCATAAGGATGCGGCTGTGCTTGAGATCGACTTTTTGCTTGTAATTAGCTACGATTTATTATGAGTATATTGGAACCCCATAATGTATAATCAATCAATGTTTTCTCTCCCACTTTCCTTCACGTCTCCCTTCTCGCTCTCTTCTCTCCAAGATTTGCCTGGACTTGCCTCCCCTCGATCCATGTCTTTGAGAACCAAACCCACCAGCAAGAGCATCAAATCCAGACCCTTGCTCTGGTTCACCGGTGCTACCAGTATCTCCTGAATCTTTGCTCCCATCAAAGTTTTCCTCATAACTGTTGCTGCACTCATCAACACGTTCACGGGCTTGAAGGATTGTTGGAGGCTGGACGGAGAATGTTCTCGAACCAGAGAGAACGATTGTAGGCGTCGTAGCAAGAGAGGGTGTATTGACAGACATATCAGGCGGTAAACTGGTACCACTTACTCTCAAACTGCCATCTGCACCAGACCTTCCACTCTCTCTGTCCCTATAACGATCTCGGGGCCGACTGCTATGGTAGAAAAAAAACGCAGTCAGGAGTGGCTAAAACATATGGTAAATTCTTCACGTAAATGGACAGCACAACTGAACCAAGCTTTCAGAAAGAAAATCGCAGTATAAAACACATTTTCTCTTTTTCTAACTGATGGAAAATAATTATTTTCTATGCCTAATCTTTCATATGAAGATGCACGCACACTAGTAGGGGTGACTAGTGATGGCCATGGGGTAGGTTACCAGGTAAGTCAACAAAGGTAAGTCACGCATTATTTTAATATATTATATTGTTTTTTATATTGATATTGGAAGCAAAAAAAGAAAAGGTTGAATCGGTGGTCCAACCTGCGAGTGGAGCTGCTTGAACCAAAATTGTGCCCCTGCGATCAAAATTAGGTTCCAATTTGGTGGAATCGGAATCAAAATCAACCCAACCCGAACAGTGGCCATCACTATTAGCCGGTATAATAAAAAACACTCAAATAAAGGAATTTGATACCCCTCAATTGGGTATCCAAACTTGATCGGGTATCATGTTACGTAGGAGGTAGAATGCTTTGTTGGGTATGAAGGTTAGATTGGGGCAGTTTTGTTGGGTAATACTCGATCGGGAATGTCCAATACCCGACTGGGTATCGTACTCAGTTAACTTTTGGGCACGTGTTTTTCAACACTAACTAAGTAACCATACTGCAAAATGCGGTAACGGCCACGATCACGGTAATGGAACGTCGAAGCGGTTATCATAAAGCCTATATATCGGTCGAAGTCATAAGATATCCCTTGATACGATACGACCAATAAAGCGATTGTTTTACAACTTTACAATGTGAGAACTATCAGTTCGTTGTTTTTGAAACCTTAACAACACGACATAAGCAATGGGATGGCCTTGTTTTTACACTATGACACTCATCGATCCCATCTATTTCTTTGTTCATTCACCTTTCATTCTCAAACCTAACTTCCATCAAAACTCTCTCAAGTCTCAACTCAAACTTCATTCTCCCATAACACTCTCAAATCTCAAATAAATTCAACAATTCTTCCACCAACCCTATCCATTTTTTTTTATGTTCCAAATCCTAAACCAATATCACCCCAACACCATTCCTATAAAAACGTCTAATTTACTCATCACCCACATTTTTCAAAACCTCTTTGCCCTAATTTGGTTCTTATGGGGTCATCTCTCACATTTTGGGGTTTCAACAACAAAAGCTACAAAATCAAACAAGGTCAATAAAAGTTAAAAGGGCGGCTCTTCTAGAGGATTGAAGGTAGGGAAAGCAATTGAGCTCGAATCTGCCCGGATCTAAGGAATTTAATTCGACCCGAATTTGAAAAAATATCCGAGTATCGGACTCAAAATCCAATTATATCGTTTGAGCCCGATTCAGAGACAGACCAAAGTGGGACATCAGGAAAAATCTTATTCGACTCTGACCCTACTCCAAATCCGACTTGACCTGATTCGACCCGACATCCGACTCCAAATTCGATTTTTATCCAGAGCAAAGTCGGATGGTGGATAATCTGAGCCGAGTCCGACCCATTGCCATCTTTAAGATTTAAAGGATGACATATTCTCCGATATCTTTGGTTCTCAAGAGTAGCATACGAGGTTCTAATTCCAATGCCCCCAAAATAGCCTTTTTTCTTTGAAGGCGACATTAAAAATTACATAGATTCCACAATTTTTCGAGGACTTTTATTTTTATGGGATGTTTGTCACTTCATGAATGGCTCATTCTTATGTCTAAGAGTTTGATTATCATATGAATCTACCACATTATATTTTCTTCTTTCTTTCCTTTGTTGATTTTTCGTGCAACATTAATAAAAGAAAAGGTAGAGGTGTTTTATTCTTATCATAAAAGGAAAAATTAAAAGGAAAGAAAAATTATGACATTGCTAGAAAAATAAGGAAAGAAGTGATTAAGCAAAACAATTATAAATTCTTCTATTATTTCTATAAGGTTTGTTGTTTTTAAAGGTAATATAAGGAGAATTGGGTAGAAATGAAACAAAAATCATCAAATGTATACAGTCATAAAGGGAACACTTGTTTTCACTTAAGGACTAAAAGCATCACATACACCAAAATTACATGATCCATTGAAAAGTTAATCAAGCCTACCAAAATATTAAGGACATCATAATTTAGTTAAGCACTTAACAGTAGTGAGTGGATAGAGTCACCATTGTTACCTCTATGATTCAATGGCTTTCTTTATTTTTATTCCCATTAACAATACTTAAGTAAGGAGCTACTAATATCTTGACTAGTTTAGTTAGAAAGTCTGACTGAAATTTAATTTCCAAATTAACAATTCCTAGATTTTAATAAAGGTCCTTGGACATAGAAGCTTAAGTTCCAGCCTTGTGCTTAGCTTTACAATATTTTCTTCTTTATGGAATTGTAAAAATTGATGGGAACTTGCATTTCATTTAGTCATCAGAGCATACTAGTATGCATTACATTGCATTTGCATTGGATTTATGGATTTCCAACTGAAAACCCTCTTGGGACCTTACTCATCCTACGCCCGAGAGACCTACAGGGCTTGTTATACATGCTAAGTGTGACTACAATTCCTATGACAAGTGAGCATTATGATTTCCTAGCTTTCTTAGTTTAGTTCTCATTTCCTTCTAAGAGTAGTTTTCCAATCCCCTTTCTATGGTCGTGGTTTGAGAACAAATATTAACTTCCTTGTGTTTCTTGCTTGAGGATAAGCAAGGGTTAGGCTTAAAAGAGTTTGATATCACCAAAAATTTCACTCCTTTACCCTGATACATATACTTTATTGTGTATTTACATGCTATTTTATTGTCTTTCCATTGCATTTTGCACTTGGTTAGAGTATTATTTGTCTCTACTTGTTTTGTAGGAAAATATATGGATTTGAACATACTTTGAAGGCTAGAAAAGGCTTCGACCGGGCAGGTATCAAATTTCCACATACCCAAGTGTATCCTCCCAAGAAACGTCATAATTCCAGTTATTTTGAATCTATCAAGTCCATAATTTTGTACATACTTGTTTGGTTATTGAGATACGTAATCAGATCCGTTTTCTATTAGTTTTAGGTTTTGTTTCTTTTAACCTAATTCAATCTTTTTGTAAACTATGTTACTCTATTTTAACTTTTTATTTAATCTAATACCTTTGGGGATTTCTATCAACAGTTTTTTAATTGTTCTACTTTAATTATGTTCTTTACTGTTTATATGATTTAATTATATTCTAGGGTTTAAAGGTGAAAATCTTAAGATTTTATGATGAATTGCTAGATTTAATGACTTATCATTATCTATCTTGTACTATATTAATTGCTACTAATTTTTTCATAGTGAGCAACGTGTTTAGATTATACGTTCATTAGATTCTTTGGTACACCAATTTAGGTCTAGTGTTTGATTACTCATATTAGTTTATTAAATTATAAAATAAACCAAGTTATGATTCAATTAAGGAATAGTTAATCAATCCTTAAATAATTATAAGATGCGTGACATTTTTATCTATCCAATTTATGATTTATATGATTTCCTGGTTAGTCCTTTACTCTCTAGATTATCTTTTATATTTATTCTTTTTTCAGTTAGTATTAAGTCCATCATTATCAATAATTTTATCCACCCTCCATTATCATTCATTGAGTTCACCTTAGAAAGTTACACTTCCTTGTGTTTGACCTGAACTTACCCTAAGACCAATTTTTATGCATTTACTGCTCATAAATATTATCTTTGATCTTGGAATTGCACGAGGACCCCTCTTGGCGGTCCAATTCATACTTAAATTTCAACTAGAAAAATATTTGAATTGTAGAAACCAAATAATTGAAAATCACAGTAGCAAAAGTTTGGTTAAAAAGTAAACCTTGATTTGGAATTTTTGAATAAAGGCTTAGTTTTGTTGTAAAAGTGCTCAAGTTTTTTCGTTGGCAAGTCTAATAAAGTCTTCACATTTGCAAGTTGGGTTAATTTAGAAAGTGATGCTCCTGTTTGATTTTGGTTTAGAATCTCGGGTAGCATAGGTCAATTGTAACAAAGACTTTGGGGAAAGGAAGGGAAAGAACAATTTTATTTCTCCTATTAGGACAGAAAAAAAAAGACGTGGAAGATAAAGGGAAAATTTTGTCCCGATCTTCCTATGAGAAGGTTATACTCCCTAACATCATTGGACTTCTTCCTAATTTGCCATTAAGAACAATGATTGTAGACTAGTGTGTATCCAATATATCTTTGTGCCCTTTCCCTCCAAAAGCATGAGACCATCTTTACTCTTGAGTGCCAAAGACTATGCTGACTCTTCAGCTTTACTTGACTGGCACAGCTCCAGCTGTTGAAGACTATGATTCCCACTAATTTCAAATTTAATTTGGGCACACAGCCTAGAAGAAGTTGTTACTAGGTCGATTTTAAAAATCTTGAGATGTATGAGGAAAAAAAGAACAAGACAAGTTGGAATGAGATGATAAAGGTCAATTTGATGGAAAAACTTTCTGGGAAAATCTTAGTAGGACGAGTGAGAAGTACTTTATCGGTAATTCCGACAACTTACTTATAAGGATTATATAATGTAAACAGATTGCAGCTTTAGACTTGATAGTTGATACACAAGACTCAAAAATATCAGAGATCAAAGGTAAGCCAACAATAAGAAATGGTTCATACTGTTTATTACTGTTTACCTGCTATGGGAAGAAGAAAACTCTCGTCTTGGTGGTCTGCTTCCAGACTCCACTTGCTCCAATTCACGTTGGAGTTCTCTCTGCATGCAATCAAAAAGATGTGCTTAACAGCCCACGTGAATTTTCTCCATATAAAGGTTTTCAAATTGAAAAACAAGAGAAAATATTCATTTTTGCGATCAAAAAGATTGCTAGATTTGTTCTCACCTGTGTTTGCTTTTCTTTCTCTAGATCAAGATTATATCGTAGTTCATTAGTTTTAGCACGTTCTGACTCCAGCAACGTCTGCCTTTCAATCTCCTTTTCTGTTTCGGAAGTTCTTTGTCTGAATTCAGAAGTAAAGTGTTACTACGAGGACTAAAGATGTGTAAACCATTTATACCCTGTATACGCACCAGTGAAAAATTAATCCTAAAATGTTAAAACTAAATACAAACCTATCAAGTTCTTGCAGAAGATCTGCTTCTCGTAGGGTAGCTTCTTCAAGATATTTATGGCGCCTTTGTCTCAGCAATAGTTTCTTCTGCCGCCGCTGTATTATCTCTTCCTTAATTCTAGATTTCTCCCTGGATATAATTAGAAAACAAAAAGTGGTCAATAGTCAATACAATACAGAACTAATTTCTGAACTGATGGAGATTGCAGTTGCACTATCTAGACCTAGTAATTCAGTAGAAAAGAAAATAGAACACATTAACACAGAACAGAGTGATCCATGAATAGATATATGCAATCATTTTGGTAACTTTATATGGAAAAGAAATATTCATAATTTAAATAGTAATTTATATAACTGACTCAACATTCAAGGCTGAAAGAAAATATATAGTAGCATAGAATCAGAAACTTTTGTCAATCTCTCCTCCATATCTTGATCCAAGACAAACACCCAAATAAAAACCCAGAGAAAGAGAGAGATCATTTAATAACACTTGTAAAAAAGAAGTCATACAGAGAATGAATGCTTTCTTTGATTTGCTGCAGGCGATTACCATCCTTTGCATCAGCTGCAGATGAAGCGTAGACTAAATCCCATCAGACATTGTGAATTGTTTAGCAATGTTTCGAAGTTCACATTCATCACATAAAAATATAAAGGTTAAGGCATTACCAGACACTTCATTCCAATTACCAGTATCTTCTAGCAGCAGAACTTCTTTCTGAACAATGTCCATCTCCAATTCAGCCTCTTCCAACTCCTACAAAGTGTTTTGAGTTATATAGCCAAAACAGCAAGCATAAAGTAAAATGCAATACATCAGAATTCAGTAGCGACTTACTCTAGCTTCTTGGTCCAGCTTTTCAGCAAACATATCAAAATATGTCTGTACAGAGGTTAAATTAGCAAGAACCTACAAAAAGAAAATCTATTTGAGCTGTAGACAAAATAAGAAAAAATAATCATTTTATAAGTGCCAAGTATAAGCATTTCAAGAAAGGAACATTTGGAAGTCCTTCACGGCTCTGGAAGTTTCAACTTTTCACATATATCTGAAGACAAACAAACCATCTATTACCTGAAGAACAGATTCACGAGTATTCCCAAACTCAGGGTCAAGTTCTTTTGATGGACAAGTGGAAAGTGCTTCCTTCAAGGCCTTCCAGAACAAAAGAAGAATAATTACTAGGTTCCGAAGCATGAATTAGTCGTATAATCAAACAATAAGGAGCAAGCAAGGAAAAAGTAATTGAACATAAGGGAACAAATATTAAGCCCACTGAAAAAGAGTTTGAGTGCCATAATAAACAATCCCACATGAATCGCCAGGGTCCAAACATAGAGGCCTCATTCCCATGTTATGCAAAGAGTGTCAGTTTATCAGCTTAGACTGGGCCTTGGCCTTGCATGCTAGCTCACTGGAACAAGGTGCCAGTCATAACTACCAAAAAGAAGAGAATTAGTAAGATGTTAATCCCACAACTAACCTCTTTGGCTTCATCTTCTTGATGTTTGACTTTACACAAAGCTTGGCAGATTCTCTTCTCCATTTCCCCAACTCTCCCTGCCAACATATAAAAAATCTTAAGAATATAGCAATTCAAGCACTATAGTTGCAAGATACTTGAGCATGGGGGTGGAGTTTTTTTAAGAGATGATCCACAACTTCAACTATAACAGCTCTTAAGCGAGCCCAACCCCCTCTCTCTCTCTCTCTCTCTCTCTCTCTCTCTCAATCCTTATTCAAAAATCCTGCCAAACAGCATAGAAAAATGAGTGTAAAAGGAAAAGGGGGGTCAATTTAATATGCTCTAAACCCGATAAAGCATTAATGTAGACTTTAAATTTACCATTATGTATAGTAAATCCGTCAATGACATAAGAATATCAACCATAGAGCTAATAAGACTCATAAAAGAACTGGCAAAGCATCAGTCATGAGCATTTGTACCTGGTTTGGTTATATTAAAAATACCAGTTTGTTACTTCTGTTTCAATACCAAGGAGATTCAAAAGACCTCTCATAGGTGACATCACAACTTCATAACCATCTGCCTCATGATAGAGGATCTGGCAGCTGGCAAGGAGTAAGGGATTGAGTCTTAAAGGGTAATAAATAAATAAAAGTTAGAAAGAATTATTATTTAGGTTGTTAGATCAGTTGCTATTTTTTTGGAGGTTGTCAGTTTTTATCCAAGTGTATTTTTCTCATTCCCCAATCATATATATTGGGGGATTAAGGACGACTGGAGGGAGGAAACTCTTAAGTACATAGCATTCGCTTGGGGTTGGGAGACTCGAATATTCCCCATTCTTGTATTCTTGTTTTGAGATTAGAAAGCAATAAAATACTTACTCAATTTTCTTGATCATTCATGTGTCCAAAGAGTATTCTTCCAGAATTTGCAGAAGCTTGACATTTTTCGCAATCTTCCCCTTTTTATGTTTATTTCCATCAAATGATTTTTTGTTAAATCTTCATTATTTGAGTGATTTTTTTGGTTCTGATCAACAGTATAGTGAAAAACGGTTGTGATTAGCCTTTTAAAAGTATTATGAGAAGCAATGGAGTTGGCTAGACCTTTTACCTCTTATTTTTATTTACTTTGCTCGTCTAGTCATCTATTCATAGAACTTTTATACGGCAAGGCAATGTCTTACGTTGTGCGTATAGGAATAAATCCACAAGCTCACAATGTCCGAAAATATAGATTCTCAATTAAGTGGCAGCTTATGGGACCAATTTCAGCAAGAGTCTAGGTCTAGGAAAACCAACTTGCCAAGTAGGTTTATATTTGACAATGAGCTTGAAATTTCAACAATGTCTACTTAATACTCTCAATTTAAATTTGGCTTATTTTATAATAGTAATAAGATGGATAACAAATTAGGTCACAATGTTAGGGCCATAAATTTTGTTTCTAGTTTGTTTTCTAATTTGAAATGAATTAGAGGCCAACATGAGCCAATCCTTTAAGCTATGTTGTTACTTCTAAATTCTTAACCTAAAGATGACATTTTTGTGGCATTAACACAAGTTCTTGCTCCATCTTTGTACATAAGTTTTTTTCATTATTTTCTTTCTGTATGCAATTTGAAATTTTACTTTTAAGTTTCTAATGTTTATATTTTCTTTTAATTGTTTGAAAGAGTGACAATATAACACATATCCTATGTCAAACTAATATTTAAAATAGATTATGGACATAGAAGTATTAAATTCATTCCTCTATATTTTTTATTTGAAAAGCGAAGATTCCATACTCCCAACTCCGAAGTTCTATGAGATATTTAATGTAAAGAAGTAGTATTATTTCTACATCAAGTAATCTATAATTTTTTGAGAAAATCTAAGAAAATTAATGTTTTAAATTAGTGAAACTTTGCATCACACAAGACTAACCTATCCAAAAAATAGGATTCGCAAAAAGTTTGTTCAAATTTTAAGGCTAACAATGGTGATCATCAAAGTTTTCTTGATTCTCGTTTTTTGACCTTCTTAATAACTAGGATATGTCTTCTAAGAAACAAGAGCATCACGATAAGCTCTTTGAAAAACGACCTAGCTAGGCTCGTGCATACGTAAATGAAGGGTATCATTAATATTACACCAGCACAAAGCATCAAAAAATTGAAAAAGATGAAGTATTGATGGAATATAAACATCAACCATTATAAAAGATAACTTACCAGTTTTTGAACAACCCACAGCCTCTATATAATCCCAAACACTTTGGGGAACCAACGAAATATCTTCAGCCGGACAGTAGAGGCAAGCGCCAGCCAATAGCGCCAAGGAAAGTTGAGCAAACAAGCCCTCACCCATTGGATATGCAGAGTTGCCCATTGCGAGGAACATACTGTCAACAGTTCCAAGAAAAGACTGCAATTTGGCGTGATCAGCAAAAGGAATATAGTGAACCAGAAGAGCCTTAGCAATAGTTCTCAAGTGCAGTGACACATCTACAGAAGCCGTAAGTGTGACTTGATCCCAAGTGCTAAAAACGAGCTGGGATAAGACAGATTCTGATATGCAAATACCATCTTGGGACACTAATTTGTCAAAAGAAGGAGAAGTAAGCACAATCCATCTTCCATTCACATCTAAGCCAAAGAGTCTACCTAAATGCAGAAGTGCAGTAAAGCGTTGCTCGGGTTCAGGATGGCTCAACATTTTAGACAGTAAGCCAATAAGGCATGTCCCACTCTCATGCATAATGATTCCTCGTGAAAATAAATTAGACAGCCATCTATCAGTTTGCAAGCGCCAAGAAATCCTTGGGGCACTAAACATGATGTTTTCAATTACAAAGCAAAGTGTAGCAGCCACGTTATCCAGGCTACAAAATGGTGGAACTTTGAGTAAACAATCAACCATTGTAGACAAGACTTCCCAGCAACTCTTCTCTTGAAATAGAGTAAGCTTATCTGCAAGTCCTTCCAAGCCAAGCTTCCAATGAGAAAAAAACTCATCAACTGTTCTACATATTGCTGAGTTGTCATTTTCACGAGCTTCCAGAGCAGAAGACCCATGCACAAGAGAAGATAAGCATCTGGAATACATAAAGCATTGGGCAGAACAGATAGAGAGACTCCTTGAGAGTTGAGGATGAAGATTCCAAGATGACTCAATAGTTGTACTAAGCTTAAAAATGAGACAATTTATGTCCTCAGAAAACCCTTCAATTTCTTCTAAAGATAGACAATGATCATCATTACAAAAGGAAGTTGTGTTGTAATTGCTTTCGGACTTGTCAGTCTCCTCTGTTGCACAGATATAACAGAAATCATCAGGAAACCATGCATCAGCTTTTGGTGCATCAAGTCTAATTGACTGTAGATTCCGATTGGGCATAGGTATAAGACCCCTTGCTCTCAAGTTGTCCACTAAAAAATCTTTGCAACTTTGTAGAAGTTGCTGAAATGAGCAAAGGTAGTCATAGAGCATACTTGTTGGCTCTAACATTATAAATCCCACACACTGGATAGATGATTGTATGACCTCTCTTTTACGATCAAACGACAAATCATGGAAGACATAAGCTAAAACGAATATAACATGAGCCACTTTAGCCCTTTCGGAAGAAGAATCAAGATTCCCTTGCTCCTGTCTAATGCATGTAAAGAGTTCATCAAAGCATAGACTCTCAAAATCAACACATGAGTCACCAGTTAGGTGCTTTTCTTCATTGAAGTTCTTCTTCAAAGAATATGAAACAATGGGTTTCAGTAAACGCAACACAGACTGGAGAAATGGTGTATCACAATACGAACTCCGGCACAAAGACCCAACAATCTGTACCAGTCTTGGCATCTCCGGAATTATAGCTTCCATGTGCTCACTTATAATAGCTTCAAGAACATACAGAATAATCGCCTTGGCATTTTTTGCATGATAACCCTTGACTGGAGGAAAACTACAAGTCTTGTCTGTCTTTTCGAGGAAAGGAGACAAACACAGATCAGAAAACCAACACAATATATCTGGAACTGCAGTTGACGCAAGAGATTTCAACTGCAAAGCCACAGCCTCCAAAATTGTTTCTCTGAATGCTTTAAATTCTTTTGGCATGTCAGGAAAAAGGATACTCAGGTCTGGGTACATCACAGAAAACGATTGATATTGGTATTGCTGCTGAGAGAAGTTTTCTGACATATAGGCGTTTTGTTTCCCAGACAACTTATCTGAATTCTGAACCTCTTTCTTGCAGTCTTCGCGAATATCCACCACCGCCAGATCATCAGCAAATATAAATAATAAATTTGACAGTTGAGACAAATTTGATGTAAGAAAAAGACGTTGAGTCAGGTATACTTTAGAGTTCCTTGAGACCGCCATCCAACCAAGATATCTAACCAGTGGAAAAACACACGAAGAGAATGTTGGTATCCTGCATATCCAGGAGGATGGAGGAATCAAATTGCTATACTGGAAACTATTCGTATTAACTACATTGCTTGATCCTTCGATTCCTCCACTTGAAGCAACGACCAAGCTTTGAAGAATCATCCAGTGCCTTTGCAATCTGTATACTCTTTCTGAGCTAAGTAAAGTACCTTCTTTATACTGGTCAAGAGTGGATATCAAGAACTTGTTAAGGTGCTCTGCAGAATCTAATATGATGTCAATCACAGTTTCAGGGGAGCAGACAAGCTTCGTAGCAGAGTTTAACAAGAACACAAGAGACTGCATGAGAGGTTCATGTAATGACTGCTGCTCTCTTTGAAGTTGAAGGATTATGAAATTGCACAATAAATCTTGGTTTCTTCTAACCAATGTTATTGCATCAACAGATGTATTGTCAATCTCAGATACACCTCCATGTTCATCACTTCCAGCACCATATGGGCATGGAACTCCATCCGATACTTTCTGGTAATACATCATGTCCATCTCAGCGGCCTCAAGCAAGATCTGGACAAACACTTTGTCTCTCTTCCTCTCAAGATGATTTATTGTTTGTAGATTGCAATTACCTTTTCCAAGGGCTTTCCTCAGCTCTAAAATCTCTTGCTCTCGAGGATATTTTTGCCCGTGAAATTTCACTTGATTATTAACCACAGAACGCTCTTTAGCAGGAATCATGAAGGGATTAATATAGCATTCTGCAGACAGGATTAAGGCATCTACAGCAGCATTGTGACCCTCAAGGTTGATGTTTTTCTGAGAATGCAAGTCCAAAGCCAAACGATGAAACTCAGATGCCCGAGATTGGCAGGTCTCGTAGTCTAGAAGTTGTGTATGATCAAGATGTAAATTGAAATACTTCATGGACAATCCAGAATCCGAGGAAAAACACTTCTGAACTCCAATACTTGAGTCTTCTCGTGTAACTTGTGTATCATTGTTGGGATCTGACTTACTAGACAGCACACCACAGGTAGCATTCCCAAAAGAGTTCAGAATTGTTAGATTTCTTAACTCCTCTGGAGCAAAATAAAGGCTGGAATCTTCTGGAACATCTTTGCTGGGAACATCGACTACTCCAACCAATTCATCTGGATTAGTCGCCTTTAAAAAAGTTGCTTCGCTGGGTGCATCGGATGATGAGGAGCAGTTCAAAATCTTTTTGTCTAACTTTGAGAAAGAAGGCTTGCAAAAGTCGATCTCGGATAACAATTCCAGGTGCGGGTCCAAAATAGACAGGAGAACACTGCATTTTTTAAACAAAGTGGTCTTCAGAAAATCAAAGCAGGTATGATGCAGAGAATAAAATATATCTCGACCAGTACAGCATACAAAACTTTTGCACGCAGGTTGGCAAGTTGTATATATGATCTTTGCACATTAAAAGCAGGCAAGGTTCTGAAAAATCGCACCAATAGTTTACGTGGTCAATCAAGAAAGAATAAAGAAGATATCACATTGCATTTCTATTATTAGATGATTTAGCCAGAATCAAAATTTTTCTTGGGCAGACCAAAATAAAACACGCATACAAAATATTTTATCATTAATGAATCCCAATTGAATTCAAAGAAAGTTACGTGATAATAGCAGTTACCAGTCAGCCTTGCTTCGATTTCTCATCTTTAATAGCATCATGCACTATTATAAACCTAAAATTCAATTAGTTTGACTAGGTGAAGAAAATCACAAAAATTAGCTTCAGTTAATAGCATAGTCAAAAACGTTGAAAAACTCTTGCTTCTGACAATTTAAAACTAGAAAGTCATTTTAGGATGAGTCAGATGTATAGCTGAAACAAAAGGATAATGTTGTGGAATTAAGAAACACATTGTGATAGAAATAAAGAATAGTAGAAAATGAGCCCCGTGTGTTAAAAGGGAGAGAGAAAGAATAGTAGAATATGGGGCACATGTATAGAAGAGAGAGAGAGAGAGAGAGAGAGAGAGAGAGAGAGAGAGATTGACATAAATGGTATACAACAACAATAAATGGTAGCTTCAACTAGTTCCAAATGACCCAAAAATGAAAGTCCTTTAAACTAAATTTCGTATGAACCATAATGCACTTCATATTTATGTAATGTTGCAAATGATGTTTGCTACCAAGAGTCTATCAGAAACCTTTTGGTTATCACTTCATATATATCCGACCCCTGCCACAGACACTTAATAGCATTTGGGTAATGGAATGTTGTTGATATTTGCTGCATTACAAGGTAAGAAACAAGATCAGGTTCAGATGCAATGCAAGTGCCTTCTGTTAAGGCACAACTAGTTTGACATCCCTGCAAGGGGAGTGCAACAGTAAACAGAACTGTACTAGGAGAGATGTATATTTGCATGTTAATGTAGGATATGGATTATGTTGTTATAAAACGGATTATTTTTGGGTTTGTGAGTGCCTAGGAAACATGTCAATTCAATTCGATTTTTATGCGGCGGTCATTTTTGGATTCATGTCAAATTGTACGGCTCTACAAATGCATGGGTAGTGTACCCTTTTTAGAAATTTTGATGAGTTGAAATGTTAAGAACTGTTCTGTTCTATTACAACTATAGCATGTCTGATACATTTCATACAGAGTTTTTTCTGATGGGCCTTTTTTGTTAGCAGAAAAGACACCTAAAAAATTTTGTTTCAAGGAATCTAATTTATCAGGTGATTTGACTCATTTTTTCTACCTTTTTACTCCTATCCCAAAGTGTGGCAGTCACTCCATATTTTTCCATTTGTTGCCTTTCTTTTATCCACAAATCTCACCTTTTTTTCTTCCAACATTTTTCATCAATTATTTATCACATCTGCATTCTCTTTATGACATTGCGCCCTACTAGGGAAACTTCCTTCTCATTTCTGGTGAACTCTCTTTCTTGATCGGTCTACCCCTTCTTTCGTTTATTTTCGCCTTTTTTGGGTGTTGTTTGAATTTTAAACTTTCGTAAGCCAATTACCCTAAAATACTTTTGATGTTTGTCCACTGAAATTGCAAGAATACATTGTGGAAGTTCCTTTGTTTCCAAGAAATAAGACACAGGAGACATATATAGACCCAAATTCAAATAAATGAAAAAATAACCAATTCCAAAATAGGACAGAAATTTTAGACAAATCTCTATTCAGAGTGCAGCAAGTGAAAAAGGTTTCTGTTGTTGAAACCCTACCCATGTTGAACTTCTCCAACTCTCCGTATCTAGAACAATATGCTTCCTCAGTTTTAAAAGTGCATCTTTTCTCGCAAAGACGAGAGCTTTTTAGGAAAATGATGCGGTCAAAAAACCGAAGGTATTATAATTTATAAGCAAAGATCACACCAAAGATTTTGCGCAGTGCAACATCATAAACAATAATTAGCTAGGAGGTACTGCTCCAAGAAATTACAGCATCATATAATGATAATTACCTAGGAGGTACAGATCCAAGACGCCATTCCTGCTCCAGTGAGGGAAGAACAGAAGGCTTCCTAACAGCAGCACGAATCACTTCCAGAGCAATGGCACAAGTATCTTTGTGAACATTTCGGAAAGTATATGAAACATCAGTAGAGACTATCATGCTCTGTGAGGCCAAAAAAGCAGGCTCTAGAAAAGTCTCCAACATCTCCACAAGAAATAGGACTTTAAGCTTTGCTTCCTAACAAAAGATAAGACTGAAATTAGATTACTTTGCTCTTATGATTTTATCACTAATAGTTCTATAGGTTTAAAGCTCACACTATATATGAAGTTGAAGGAAAAAATGATGGAAAACTTCAATTTCAAATAATGAAACTCAATAAGTGATCATCACTTGGGAGTTGGATATCAGCAACCAGCACCAAAATGTATTTTCAGGTTAAGGTGTGAAGAATTATAAAATTTCACACATCTCTAAATTAGACAGCTGTAACACATCAAGAGCACTTTCTATATGGAACGGTTCAGGCACATGCATGCTGATACTTTCTTAAGGTCTGAGTAACCATGTCGGATCCTCAACACTATGACATGCATAATTTTAATACGAGGCTTCATTCAGCACCAAATCATTGGATTTTTATATAAGTGATTCGAAACTTGGAAGTATACTCATGTCATATCAGACTTAGACGCAAGCTTTCATGTCCAAGCAACATAAGGTAGAAGTCGAAGTGATAAAAAAAGAGATTAGTGACTGCAGAAAACTATTAGAGGCCATGAACGAAGACTGATGGTGCACACACAAAAAGAAAGTAAGATAAAAAGCATTGTTAAAGATTTTAATTACCTTGAATTCAGCCAGTACATTATCCATGTAACCAGATAAAGCCAGCAAAAGGTATTTAAGGGCTGCACGAGCTTGAGCTAAACAATGTTCATCCTGACGTAACATCAAGTTTTAAACTCAAGTACATAAAAGGTAATACTTTGGTTGTATATTCACCCAGCAGGACACATTTGAAGGGAATCAATAAATGTACCTGTATAACACATAAAAGATCTTCAAGAAGCTCAACAGCCAAGTCTATCTGCACAAATAGAGCCAAAAAAAATAAGAATTTTCCTCCATAGCAAGTCATTAAATGTGTAGATGGTATACAATGAGAAGCCACAGCCAAACATAAAAGCAGAAACTAACCTTGGCAATTACACGAGGCATCCATGGCGCAAGTGAACTGCTGCACAAGTCAATCAAGACACAAGCAGTTTTTGCCTGTATAAGCCAGTAAACCAAATCATTTTCTGCATGTCAGGCCTAATAAACCGTGGAGCAACAAAAGACACTTGAATTAAACCAAACCAAAAGAATGTCATTTTGGTAAACCTGAAAAGCAAGAAATCACAAGAAAAGACACCAGAAGAATTCCCCACCTTCCCTATAATACTAGAGTATGTGAAACAGAACAATAGAACAGAAATCCCAGCATCCGAGGGTCATCCTAAGGCCTAAAATGCAGCATTTCTCAGTCAAGACGACATTCCAGATATTAAAGCATCATAAAAATACAGCAACCTCTCTTACAAGAGAAACTAAAGACAAAGAATTTGGGACAGAATATAGTAAACGAGACATTGAACTCAAAGAAATAGAACTGAAATAGTTTCCCCCATGCCAGGCTTCTTACAAGAAGCTAATCATATCCCACTCGACACTATATTAATCAAATAAAGGAAGAGGATAAGCAGATTTAGAACATTGAATCAATTAAACAATAGAGTGTTCAGCGACGTAGATCCCCACACAAAGCACCATAATATCACTAAGAACTACAAAGACAAAACCCCTTTATTAATATAGTTGAATGGGGTATTGAAATGGATGGAAATATAGTTGAATCCAATTTGTTTTTCGGTTACGACATTTTTGCGATAGATTCTCAATTTCTCATACCGAATGACTTTAACTCCAACCAACCCCTAGAGCCTCATTACCATCGTTACAAGGAACATGCAACGTAGCCACGGTCTGTGATCCTAGAACGTTCATCATCAATCACCACGAAACGCGACCCAAATTGCTCAAGGTGACATCCTGGTGTAGTAGACTTTTTTAAAAAGGTATTTTGGCCTTCATTATAAATTAAAGAAAAATGAAGGAATGAAAAAATGAGATGAAATATTAATTAATGACACAAAGTTTATTTTTTACGAGTTATAGCCACTTCTATTGTAACCATATCACCGGAATCCAGTGACCGTACTTTTTAATGACCATTGACTTAAATTAATTACCTTAGAGCTTACCCAAGTTATCCAAACTACCCTCCCTTACCTTCTCTCTCTTTCTCTCTTCTTCATCTCTACACCTTGAAATACTCAACATCAATCCAAGTAGAATCCTCAACGGATGTTTGTTGCCATTTAACCACGTACTGAACAAGATCTTACTTATGATGTTGAACACCATCCTTTGCAATTTAGCATCTAGAATGAAAGGATTGAGAGAGTTCAAAAAGCCTTGTAACCAAGGAGGAAGTTGGATTGTGTGGGGAAGTTTCCCCATCAAATAGTTTTAATTATGAAACATGGAACATTGGGTGAATCTTGACTCTAGAAGGAACATTCATTTGCAATGATTTGGAAATGTCCAAAATATTTATGCCCATTAAATGTTTTTAATTGTGAAACGTGAAACACTATGTGAATCTTCGTCTCTAGAGGGCACATTCAGCTAAATATGCTAGCTTTGCAATAATATGGAAGTGTCCAAACATTTATGTGAAAGTTTCTGACCAAATATGTAATGTACGGAGGTCAAGTTGTAATTCAACCAACCCAACTCAGAAATCCCTAATTGAGAAAGAAAAAGAGAAAATGTAAGCCACCAGGTCATGGATAAAGGAAGAAACAACGGTGGATATCAGACGGACAATGTATTTGTATATATCATGTATCAGATATGAAGCGAAAGAGAAAAGAAAGAAGAAGAAGGGGAGCACTGGGAATGGTGGGTACACAAAGATGAAGAAGAAAGGTGTGGGAGGGTAGTTTGGGTAACAGGTCAAATCAAAAGTAATTATGTTGAATCAACGGTCATTAAAAAGTCCGGTCATTGGATTCCGGTGACATGGTTACAATAGATGCACTTTTTGATTTATAGTGGCTATAACTTGTAAAAAACAAAATTTTCGGCTATAATTAATAAATGATCAAAACCATGTGGCTATAATTTATAAACAATTCTAAAAATAATTTCTTAAAACAAAATAATCATATTATTGTAAGTTTGTATTCAAATATATTGTTTATACATAATGTATCACTTACTCGATTGTCCCTGAGTCAATCTAGGTGCGTTCCTCGTTCCCGAGTTCCCCGTTCCAAACCAAATGTCGTTCCAGGTAACATTGCTCATTAATATAATATATTTGGCCAAAATTGATCCATATTTCATTAATATGCTCTTAAATGAAAATAAAGACATATATTTAAAACATATAGTACTACTTCTAGGTGTTTCAATCCATTCTAGTAATGAAACAAAATAGAGAAATGAGAAATGCAGCCCATTTGGGAATCAAACTAAATGCTTTCGCAAATGTAAGGTTTTCTCAATTCGACCATAAATCCCTAGAATGGGATCTTAATACATTTTATTCCAAATTGTTGAGCTAAACAACCCCAAAACAAGTTTCTTTCAAATCTAGTGAACCAAAGTTTTCTAGATCAGGGAAGATTTGAAGAAAAAACATGAGTTCCCTCTCCTTTCCCTCTCTTCCCTTTCCTTTCTCTTTTCCTCCACCATAACAATACGAAACACATCTTATTCTCAGCTAGTAATATCACCCTATGTCTCCAAATCTACCTAGGTCTATTGTAAACCTGAGTTGATTAACATCCTTCAAACATTAGACTGACTAAAAGGATTTTCATAGCTAGAAAGAACGAAAATACACTTCTCATGGGCTTCTAAAGTCTAAATTTCAAAATACATTTTTTTAAGATCATCCACCTACGAGACCCTCCAAAATAAGGTAAATCCAACACCCACTAAAAGAAGAAACACTATTAAACCATATTCATACATCACCTTCATAATATATATGGACAAGTTAACCTAATCTACTTGAAGCATCTTTCTAGCTTGAGCCAATCTTCAATCTTTGAATGATACTTGAAGTTACTCAATTTAAAGATAAATTTAAACACAATAGCGCAAGGTTATGGTATCCTTTGCCCTCCTTCATATTTATGCAACAATTACCTTTGTGTTTTCACACAATTTTAACAAGAGCGGGGGTCTAAGAAAAAGCGCTTATTCCAAGTCCAAGCGAGGCACAACATGAAACGGCACACAATGCGCAATGAGAGGTGCAACAGGCTGAAGGCACATTAGGCGCACTTGGACCAAGGCTTTAAACTAAAATAGTGCAAAAAAAGTCCAAACAATTACATTGTGTTTGGTCATGCACTTTTTCCCAAAAAACACACCACGACGAGGTGCATCCCCTTGCACTTAAGTGCGCCTTGCGCTACTTATATTCTTATCCAAAAAAAGAATATAGGTTATCAACTAAGCTACTGAACTAAAACAACTCAAATGTTAAGAAAAACCTGAGCACCTCCTTAGAATTATCTAGAACATGGAAAAAGAACTAGTACCATATTTCCCTCAACGATTTGAAAGATGCGACATAAACCTTTTGGGCAATTGCTTAATAACTGCAACATTTACTGAACCGGTAACTTGTTTTTGTGCAAAATCCCCTTATAGTCCTTTAATAGCATTTACTGAACTGGTAACTTGTTTTGTATTGTAATGAAAAGTGGAAACACTCAAAACAACTAACAAAGGGCAATATTGTTTGATTCATGTTTGATTGGTGATTCCTTATTTTGCATGACATAAAGAAATGTTGAAACGATCAAGATATAGTACAATTATACGATGACAGATTAAGTAGATACAAGGAATACGCACATGAGTAGATGAAAAAGATGACAAATATCCAGCACAACCATGGAGAAGAGGATGATATGTTTGTGATGACAATGTTGATACAATCTGCAAAACAACAGCATTTATAAGTGGGAGAAATGACCCTAGTCTCCCCTCTATCCTCAACCAATAGGAAGAGGGTAAAGATGGCAAACACACAGACATACATTTACAGACACATAAGTAACATTAATATGTAACCTTGGATAAGGCTTGTTGTACAACAGGTTGCCTCCACTGTGAGAAAGTATCATCAACGTTGAGTGAACTAGCTGGACGAAGGGCTACAAGATTTCAAGGACATAACTATGAGAAAAAAAATCCACTCTTTCATTCCATAAATTCCATGAAACAAACGAATATTCACGCACATAATAGAAATTAATATTCCCTCCTATGATGATGCACAATTTCAATCCTGAATATCTTAAATGTGTTCTTGGTCAAAAATTCAAAATAGTATATATTAATAAAATTTACATTGAGACGAATCAAACAAGATCTCATTTGACTATATTTAAACTTATAGATTGAGAGTAAAAAACAAACTTAGATTGATTGGTGAATAGTGCTAAAAAAACAAATGGGACATTTGATTAAAATTAGAGGGAAAGCTTGAGGAAACATATCAAAATATAAGAGAACATGAAAAAATCTAAAAGAAAAAACAAAATCTTTCATGTATAACATCTTTCAGTAGCTTGGCGTCTTGCAAAGACAATTTCTTAGAATTTGGGTCTTGCAAGGACCATCGTTACATGGATTGGAACTTAATTCATTACGGGGAATAGTTATAAATATGCCAAACACTACCTATCGTGAATCTACTACTACAAAAAAAAATCTTTTTATTAT
Source organism: Amaranthus cruentus (assembly GCA_019425755.1). Lineage (NCBI taxonomy): Eukaryota > Viridiplantae > Streptophyta > Magnoliopsida > Caryophyllales > Amaranthaceae > Amaranthus > Amaranthus cruentus. The sequence goes on from CM033455.1 coordinate 19,482,937, forward strand.
AATTGCTCAAATCCAACTAAAATTAAATGGAGGGTAAGTCATTTAAAAAGTGAAGCGTAGAATTCAAGGGTTATTAATCAAGCTCGAGGATGGAGTAACAAACACAAGAAAACTAAAAATGAAAAAAAAATGGTAGCTTGGTAACTCAAGTAGGCCGGTATAATATCCATATTATTCATAGAAAACAAAGGTCATACCCTAGACAATTCAGAAAAGTAAATTTTCTCCCTCTTTAATCACAACTATCTACTCACTTTCGCAGTCTCCCTTCCCTTACGATACTTTTATGCCGAAAGTCTTGACCAGAAGATAAATTAATGAACTCACATTCGTAAGATAGAAATACTTATCATGGAATAAAAACTCATAATTTACGTTATGTAATGTTTGTAGTGTAACATGTTTCAGAGTTGCGGCAATGTTAAATCCAGTTACATAACTTTGCATGAATATTTACGGTTAACATGTCGCGTTGACTGTCACGTAACGTGTAGCAAACGATAATGAATTGTTACAACGTTATTTGATACGAGGTTGTAGAAAATTTTCCTCTAACATCTTTGTAAACTGTTGAAAAACATTATATAACATCTCCTAGTTCAAATATCACTAACCCATTAACTTTGAGAAGCATGCCTAGACCCAAGTAGAGCTATCGCTTTATGTCCTTAATGAACTTGGGAATCAACATAAGCAATATGTAACATAGGGAGTCTTAAAGGAAACATTTGATCTTATATATTGTCGAATCATGGTGTCGCCCTAAGATTAAAGGGAAAATTCAACAATACATCCATTAGACTAACCTCATCAAATTATGGGCATGTAAGAAGGATTCTACTCGCACAATGAATATGATTGAAAGCCCGAAATGTGTGCTAAATGCTAAAACAGATATGGTCATACCTCGAGCGACCAGAGAAATGAGAGAGCACACATTGAGGACAAGATGGTGAAAAACAAATTAGGAAAATTTGAAAGTGTGCACATTCATTCGTGCAGCAACACCTACTAGAGTCATCGACAAGCATCTGAAGGCTTATAATTGGAAGTTTAGAACACCAAGAAGATTGAAAGATCACTTATTAATAACCTAAATAATCACTAACGTTAAATGGTATAGTGTTAAACTGTAAATTGAATTTCAGCCTTCAAAATTTTCAGACTCGTTGTCCCAAATTAACCTTAATCAGTGCATCATGAGTCGTAAAAGTCATAAATTCAATGATCATTTACTTCTTCAGTGTGATTATGCAAGAAAATTGTGGGATAGACTCTTTCACATCAAAGACGAGTCTTCGACTACTCCACAACATACATCTAATTCATGAAAAAGATCGCAGTGTCGCGTAAACCGGCTATAACAGAGTAGCGAATCATGGTAGACGCGTGTTAATTTTTGAAAAAAAAAAATCACAATAAGGAGAGTTTTGAACTTATTAGTTTATTTTATTTAACAACTAATTATGAGTAACTATAATTTAAGTGATCTTAATAATTAAAGTTAATGGGTATTAATGAAATATTAATAGGTAGACAAATAATGTTGTAACATTGACGTAGCTTTTTGACCTCTAAAATGCATTCCCCGTTATATAACGAGATTTAACGTCGCGTCAACTCTTAAGTTGGTTACATAATGGGCGTTATGTAGCGTAACGAGGGAGTTTTAATTCCATGATTAGAGTGGATGAAATTTTATAGCTTCGCGCCTAGTTATATCCTACATAAGCTTTGGAATACATGTTTCTTGTTTACCATTTGGTCCATTGGCTAGAACGAAATCGTTGTATTTCAAAGGTTTAGTTTTTATGTTTGAGAAAATTATTTGTTTAGCATCTTTATGGATTAATGCTTTCGGACTTTTAAATGATGTTTCTTTGGGAGATCTTTATCAAGTGTACTTTCTATTTTTATTAATATACTATTATAAACCCGTGCAGAATTATTAGTAGCGACATATATATATATATATATATATATATATATATATATGGTCAAGTTCCAGTGAGAACCAAGCTTATATGAGAACCGTGAGAACCAATCTCTCCGATAAAAATGTGTTACTTTTTCACAGAAAAGGTGTTACTTATGCACAAAAAAATGTTACTTTTGTTTTTTAAAAAATATGATATACTTTTTAGCAAAAAAGTGTTATTTTCAGAAAAAAATATAAAAACAAAGTAACACGTTTTTTTCGAATAGTAACACCTTTCCATGTGAAAAGTATCACTTTTTTGTGAGTTTTTTGGTATCACTTTCTCATATAAGGATGGTTCTCAATGTTACAAAAAAGTGTTACTTTTTATTAAAAATGTGTTACAAATATATATATATATATATATATATATATATATATATAGGAAGAAGTTCCAGTGAGAACCATCCTTATATGAGAACCGTGAGAACCAATCAACCTTACAAAAAAGTGTTACTTTTTACTAAAAAGGTGTTACTTATGGGAAAAAAGGTGTTACTGTATTTTATGATACTATTGGGCAAAAAAGTGTTACTTTAAGAAAAAATACTGAAAAAAACACAAAAAAGGTGTTACTTTATACATAAAATGTGTTACTTTTCGAAAAAAATGTGGTACTTTATTATTTTGAAAAAATATTTTTTTCTGAAAGTAACACATTTTATGCTAAAAAGTAACAGCTTTTTTTTAAAACAAAAGTAACATTTTTTTGTTCAAAAGTAACACATTTCTATAAAAAATTAACACATTTTTATCAAGGTGATTGGTTCTCACGGTTCTCATATAAGCTTGCTTCTCACTGGAACTTGACCCTATATATATATATATATATGATTTTAAACAACGATGCATGTATAGATTATTCTAATCAACTATAAAATTTTCCAATAATGTAATAATCAATATAAAAATTATATAATAGTTCGATTATATAGAATTGGATTTGAAGACTAATGCAAGTAAACACATATATTTGAAAATAATAATAATAAAACAAATATAAACATTAAAGATATTTATATCGAAAATATAATATCAAATAACAATTTAGAGATTTTGCCATCCTTGTCACATGAGAATTTTCAAACCTTTCCTGTTAGTCACACTCTAGAAATTGCGACATAAAGTTGACTATGACTAAAATAATTTAAGGTAGGAACAAAACAACATGGAATAGTGAATGTCCTTAACTCTTTTCATCATTGCAAAACACATATTCCATTAACCAAGTTTATACAAAAACCAATGTCTAGAAAGAGAAATTAAATTATACAAACAACTAAAGTAGCCCATAATCCATTACCCAAATTTTAATAGGAATTGGTTGGATGGAATTCAAACAACGGCGATAATCCATTTGCTTAGATTAAAATTGAGCTTTCACTTATTTTTTCATGCAATTGAAAAAAAAAAAACTAGTATTTCGTGCAATTCAAAAGAGATTAGTTTTATACAGGTCCAACAATTAATTAATTTTTAACCCAAAAAAAAAATATCAAATTAAACACGACTATAATCTGAACTTGATCATTTTGAACCATTTTTCACTTTTGTCAACTTTTTCAATTACATGTTATCATTTTTAACTGGAGCCTGAAAGATTTCTATTTTTGTATTTTGAGTCACATTTCTTCATTCAAGCCTTTAAATTGGTACATTTGTACTTTTTAAATTACAAATATTTTCCAAAAAACAAAAAATATGATATATTATTTTACATAAATTTAATAATACAAGTTTTAAAAAATTCTAACTAGATAGACTAACCATAAACAGACAGCAACAATCTCGAAAATGAGACACAACCAAAAATGACATGAGCCAAAAACCGCTTGTCCGACCGTTATGAAAAATCTAATCGGGCTTATGAGTTTAGTCGTTCATTGATTAAATAAAGATTGCATTATTTATTTATTCAATTTGAAGTAAAAAGTAATAATAGGCATTCATGAAAATTCTAGTTGGAAACTAAAGAGAAATCAGATTTGTGTTATTCCATAAAAAACAAGTATTAGAAACAATCCAAAAGCCCAATTGGTAACCAAAAAGAAATTAGCAATTGAGCTCCATTTCATTAAACAAACTAAAAATTAATTTCCACCCCAACAGATCCTCTATTTCATTGTGCCAAAATTAAATATCATTTGATCACAAAATCTTATGGTAGCATTATTTATTTTTGTAAACAGTAGAAAATCGGTTAATAAGGTATGTAATAGGACATATCATATTTTAATAAATATCATAATCTTAAGAATATGAACAATAATGTATCTAAAATTAGTAAATTTTATCTAATTAAAATCATATTAACAGTATTAGATTGTATTGAAACAAACGATTTCTAACATAATTTAATTTACGACAAATAAATCAATACATTTGATTTAATATACTTTGTAATTTTTATTCCTTATTTACAAAGAGAATCAAAATTGAATTAAGGAGAATCAAAATTATATGAAAAATAATCGCATCGACTAATATTCATAATTTTGTATCCATTGAATTCTTTTTTTAACAAATTAATTTCAAACAATTCATTTCTTTGGTGATTGATAAGACATGTTTGTAATATTTATTCAAAAAAAATAAGCTTTTGCCAATCGATCTTGAAATGTGACATGTCATTTTTCAAGGCTTTTATTAAATTGTACGATTTTCTTTATCAAAAAAAGGAGAGAAACAAAAATGTGTAGCACTTCAATTTGTAAGAGTATATGGTATACAATAGAAATAAATGTAAGAGAAGAATGTACAAGAAGTTAATATATTGGTACATTTAACTGAGGATTTGGCATTGTTCTCATTTAAGAGTTAAAAATGATGCGTCCACTTCAGAATTATTCTTTACATTTCTATCAAAAGTAAGTTTTAGGTACAGCTTATACAATATATGATTTGCTCAAATTAAGCCATCTAGTCAAATTTTTGAAAGGTTGCCCTAGTTTACATCATAGTGTAAAATACAATTTTAGTAAAAGTAGCGATAACAAACGCAAAACGAATGATTCGGTCGCGGTAAACTAAAAACAATTATGATATAATCGTGTCTATTATATTCTAATTTGATTTAGTTTTTCTCTATAGGTACTCTCTAATCTAGTCTCAAGTAATAGTTTCTAGTCTTGTATGATCTAATATAAATTACCATGGCCAACACCGGTCCAACAAGATTTATATAAGATAGAAACAAGATCAACCCCACCCACCCTACCCCACCCCAAAAAAAAAAAAACCCAACCGTAGAACCCAAAAGAGAAAGCACAAAAACAGAGCCATCCCTTTATTCGGGGGAAAAAATGGATTTTTCCCAATGAGGCAACTCAGTATGTATCCTAAAAAATCTTGCCTACAACTCATCTACTCCTAATAAGATATCCTTTAAAAAGAAAGCGTATAATTATCGAGTGACATCATCATGAGCACGATTTCAAAAAAATGATCACAGGTGACAAGATATCTAACCTGGTAACAGAGCTTGTATAAGAGGTAATGCCAGCCAAAAGTAAGAACCACTCTTTGCCAGCTCGCTGCAAAGCACCATCTGTTGATATACTTGGTCAAAATACACGAGAAAAGAATAAAGAGTAGGTGTGTTTTAGAAGTCAAATCACCTGCGATGCACAAGCGTACAAAACATGCAAAATTCCTTCCTCTACTGCCCCAATATCAAGGACATTTATAAAGCTAGGAATCCAGTCAACATCTGGAATGACAAACTGATCCCCAAACAACTCTGAATAATCTGATAAAGCAACATGATCACACGATTTTGACTTTGGTGCTTCTTCGAGCAGAGATGATGTCTCCTTGGTGAAAAAAGAAGTTTCTTGCACTGAGGTTGACTCTCCAAGGTAATGTAGAATCTTTGAAGCCTGTAAATAAATAAGTTAAAGAGGCTAAAACAATATGCTTTATACTCATGATTTCGCAAAACCTGTAATTAAGATACGCGAAATATTAAAGGAAAAAAAAGATGGGAGGTTAGAAAGCTTGTAATATAGCACTTCCCAACACCATAAATGACTGCAATGCAACAAGTACACAACAAAAAATGTATTACCACTTTGCATACAGCTCCTAAATCATTATCTCCAAAAGCTTTCCTCAGCAACATGAAGATTGCATCTGACTGAAATACAATTGATCGAGAAGCTGGCAAAGGAAAAGGTTGCATGTTGCGTAATTTCCTTGGCTGTAGAAAAGGCAACATATTTGTTTACAAGATTGAAAGAAAAGCAAGATGTATTTAAAGAAAAAAACAAGAAATGGGTTACAACAATAATTAATGAATTGAAGATAGGGAACTGCAAAAGCCATATTGAACAAAGTTAGAAGCTAAATTTTTGTTCTTGCTTCCTCATTTGCATGGCTAGGCATCGGAAATCCAAACAACCAGAAGGACCAATTTACAACAAAGGAGAAGAGAATAATGAGCAAAGGACTAATACGAGGAAAAGGATAAAAAGATATTGAGTTACCTCAAAATTAGAGGAAACTGTTATAGTTGGTGCTGGTTGACTAGTTCTAGACACCTCAGAGTCCATACCGTTTGTTGAACATTTTGCGGCTTCTCTGAAAAACCAATTCAGAAATTGTCGCATCAACAGTGAGCAAATAACAAAATAATAATAATAATTGAACGAAAATTACCAAAAGGAGAGCCCATAATCAAATGCTAATATGAACATTGAACAACAAGCAGTAGCTCCATGAGTTCCATTCCTCTCCATTTAGTAAATACAAAGCATGAAGAGTTGAGAACTAGTGATCCAAGACAAGTATAAAAAAAATCTTAAGAGCTCATGGTCATGTTAACTGTTCCATAACTTCTTTAAGGAAATGTGAGAAAAAGTAATTGATGAATGAAAAATTGAAAATTTGAATTCGCTTCAAACTTTCCATAACATTTATCTCACATCTACAAGCCCTGTTAAGTGCCAAGAAACCAAAAGGTCAACTAAATTACCCAATTCTGAATCTAAGGTGAAACTTCAAAGTTTCATTAGTTAAAGTGATTGTAAACCATAATTGGCCAGGCAGAATTTTGATTGTAGTCTGAAATCTGATTCTCAGCATCACCGAACAGCAAACTTAAGGCTCCAAATTAACCAACTTTAGCAAATTCAGACTCATTGTAGACAGATCAAAAGTGTTCCAACTACCTCTCCTGTAACCATAGCTTCAGTTCGCCCAACTACCTCTTTTTCACTTACCAATTCATCAGAAAAGGGGCTCCTACAATACATCCAAGCATCTGTTCTCTTGAATTTATTAAGGCCAACTTAACTCATTAGAGCTAATTGTGTAGTGAAAATGTGAAGAGAGAAAGTGATTGGAAAAGCTACTAGAAATAAAATGAGCTTATTAGAACTGAACTAAATTTATTAGAGCATATTAAACTTTAAATTAATTCCAGGAAAACATGTCTTAAGCCCCCATAATTACAATTGATGCTCTGAATTTCATTTTCTTCTTATTTGCTGATTTTCCGTTAAGGCAACAAGATACTGTTAGTGTCTGATAATGATAATCAGGCATGAATGAATTAGATGAATAATAGCCATTGGAGAAGATGAAAGAAAATTATGAGGAGTCCCAAATGACAATCAGCGGAGCTTCAAGATCTAGATCCTAGGGTGGAGTAGAACTTTCCCGAAATGCAAAAAAGAATCTGAATACAGTACAACTTTTTCATATTTTATCATCTAGAATTAATTCCAATCATCATTTGAACCAAATAATGGGAAAGATATTGTGTATCAGATATTGTATATAAGATGCTAATTACCATGTATCCAGTCTTCTACATTTTTTTCAGATATTGTATGTCAATTCTCATGTGTACTTTTTATTTGTGAAGATGCACAAGATTTTTCCTACCAATGGTCAATCGGAAACAACCTCTTCGTTAGTTTTTACGTTAACAAAGGTAAGATTGTGTACATTCGACTCTCCTAAACTCCACCCTAAGTGGAAGCCATTTAATGGTATTGGGGTAATGGAATGTATGTATCGTGTATTATATACCAAAAAGAAATTATAAAATTATATATATGGATTCATGATATCAAATATAGGTGTTTCAATATTGGATAACCAATTCAGATTAAACTAACAGAATGAGATTTTCAAGAAATCCATTACTCATCAACTACTTCATGATCAAAACCAGTTTTCTTTTAACCTCATCCAACCATGATTAGCAGGTGGTCACAAACTCAAATTACAAGAGAAGATTGAAGACCTGAAAGAGAAAGATGAGATAATGACAGAAGAGGCGAGGTGAAAATGCTACAATCTGACCTGGTAATTTGTTAATAAAATGGAGTAAAGAATGTATTATTGAAGTTTCACAGAGGAACACAGAAAATGTAATGGTAACTGATAAGTATAAGCTTTCTAGAGGCTTGTTCTTTCACAAATGATTTAAAAAGCTCAATACAAAGCACATGACTAATCTGATGCCTATCTTCCCTCACTATCCCCGTACTTATAATGTTGAACTCCATTCCTCTAGCTAACTCTATACCTTGCTTTCAAAGCTGATTCTCTAAAAAACTTTAATGATATATCTACTATGTCCCTATATAGTTGATTCCTTGTATAATTCCCCTTTAACCACTTGTTTCCATAAAGTTGTGCCTCTTGCAAGGTCAATGTGTAGCAAAGACAGGAAAAATACAGCATCATACATCCCTTCGATTAATCAAAAGAACCCGAAAAGCATAACTCAAAGCTCTCTAAAGATTTTAAATTTGGTAAATGGAAAATGATCTCCCCGACAGTCTAAGATCCAGTCACCACCCTTCAATTTTGAAATGCGATGGACTAAATCGACTAACCAAACTAGATTAATAGTCTAAACCACCATAAACACTAATCCCTTTGTCCTATATCAGTCTAAAAATTTTCCCTTAGAAGACTTGCATTTTAGCGATGTCCCACCATTCATCTATAACTTCTCTAGCTTTTAAATTCAACAATTCTCTATACTTATTCTCTCATTAAACAAAAAGTAACCTACTATTTGCGACCACATTTATTGTTCTATTAAACTAACAATTAATTAACCAACATCTTAATCCCTAAAACTACGAGCAATCCAAAGTGTTCAAAAATAATTTGGAATGGAGAAATATGTTCCTGGAATGACCTTCTCGTAGTAAAGAAGTGTAATTATTGGTACATGGTGATCTTAAGCAATCTGTTTGACACTGAAATTTATTCATCCTTTAGGTATAGCTTACAAAGTTTATCACATAAAAATCATGAGTTACTGATGTGACACATTCACTTGGATGAAATTTGAGAAACTTCTCTGATGCAACACATTTTCCAAGAATATGCATAAAGACTATTCTAATCTTAAGCAATTTGTTTAAGACATTGAAATTTACTCAGACATTAGGTATAACTTAAAAAGTGAGTCGCATAAATTTCATGTTTAACTGGTACACAATGATCTGAAGATGATTTGGCATACATTCTGAGTCCTGACCACTATCTAACAACTGCCTTCCCAGAAAAATTGTACTAGATATAATCCGCTTACAATGTCTATAGGCATGTCTAAACAGTACTGATGCTACAAATACAAAGCCCGCGGCTAATAGCATCATAACAAACATTTGTTTTAAGAAAGACAAGCCTGATTTGTCACTTGTTGCTCTTGAAGAATGTTACCCGAAATGTTTTTATCCCATACAAAAAACGATACTTTTAGGGATTCAAAAACAGTTTTAGAACAAAAAAATAAAATGAGTAAGAAAAGGTAAAGAATAAAAGATAATGAAGATAAGAAAAGAAAAAAAGAGGTGTGGTATTATATTGGGTTTTGGGCTTGAAAAAATACATTTGGAGAATGTATTTTTAAAAACATTAATCTAGAGTTATAAAAGCGAAGGTTCCAAAACAGAAATTCGGTGAGAAGTTTTCAGTTTTTGTTAACTATACTCTTGAATTTCCCTTTTTGTAAAATTAACTTTTATAAATTCATTTACATTAGACAAACCACGATTCCAATCTTAGTCGTGAACTTGCGATCATGGTGTGATCAATAGAAAACCCTTTTTTCCAGATATCCCAATTTAGAAACTTGTCGATCAAATTAAATAACATAGTCTAACATCGAAATCCGGCTAAAAAGCATCACATGTCAAGATTTAAAAGGTAAACAAAGACAATTGTATAAACAAAAACACTTCTATGAGTATTACAACACGTCATTTAAAAGCATTGGCAGTTCTGGGGTTGTGCGTGGTGTCAAACCGCACAAGGCGTCAGGCCCCCAAACATAAAGGGTCTAATATTAAAGAATCATATTAGAATAGCATATTATTGTGGTAAAATAACTGATACGAGTTATGGTTAACATATCAATGGTCATTTGTTCAAAAACTATTAATTTTTTTCCTTTTTCATCTCTTTGAAGCAACTCTTTTACTTTCAAATATTTTCCCTTACCTCATTTAATTTTTACACATTCATCAAACATCAATTAGCACTAACTTAATTTATAAAAATAATGAACAATTTATTTTTAATTTTTCAACCCTTCAAACTTCTAGTCTTTTTATTATTAATCATCAATCTATTACTATTAGAAGTTAGAAATTGTGTTGAGCTTTAAGAAAATCTCTTTTTTTAAATATGAAGGGCCCCAATTTCAGAAATTTATGAAAACTAAACAGGGCCTCGGAATTATCTGCTCCGCCCCTATTTAAAAGAAGGATTCACAAATTCTTGTTTTCACCAAGAGAGTCTCCATTGTATCTCTTATTATATAACAACTATGACAAAAAGAACCAACCTTTCAGTGACAATTTGAAGAATTGGATAAAATGGGCCCGCAAGCATAGCAAGAAAACGTGTGCTACTCTCTGAATCATTATAAAATTTTGTAAGCTCTGACTGCACAATAGTAGATTGGATGAACATCAGAATTACATGTTGCCATCATAATAGCAAAGTGTGAAACCAAGCAAAGGTTGAAACCATACCTCAAGTTGAGGCAGGAATACACGCAAACGATCAGTTATCTCTTGAAGCAACTATCAGCAACCAGATGTTAGAAATAAATTATAGGAAAGGAAAAGATAGAGAACAAGAGATTTTTCGTGTTACCTGAAGATGAAAGTCATTAGAATCTTGCTCATGGGTCACAATTTGGGGTAAAAGATAATCAACCGCACTTTGAAACTCTGGTTCAAGACCAGGCACTGAAATCCCCATCAACTAAAAATAAAACATATATAAAATATCAACCAAGTCTTGAAAAAGGTTTCTGGAACCAGGATTTGACCACGTTAAAAAAAATATTTGACCCTGTCATGGAATTTCAAATGTAACTCCCTCCTCAACACCCAATCTAATTAGGTAGAAAGAAAACACTAGAAACAAGTGGAAAGAACTATATGCGAAATCCAAACCAGAAGAAAGAGTTCACATGAGAGTGGAGAGGAGTTCTTTTATTGCAAAAAAAATTAAACTTTTAAAAGGAACATGACATTGACAACGAGTGGATCTAGTATTTAGTTTTCCTCTCAATTGGAAAGAAAGAATAGACTCGCTGACAATGCAATACAAGCAAACCTATCCAATGAAAAAGTCAAGCAAAGGTGCTACATTTAAGAAAAAGAGTTTTTTGGGCATCCCACTGCGTTCAAGGCTACCTGGATGAAGAAGATGGCAATTGGGCTTCCTCTTAAACAAGACAATCGGACGTAACGACACGGAGTATAATTCATGGGATAAGTCATGTCTCGTCTAGGCGCTTCACATCGTTGACGAACTTTCACAAAAGTCTCTGGCTGCAAATAAGCAAGTAAAAAATATTAGTTAGTCATCTAAAATCACACTACATTACAAAAAATTCCGCCACAATAGCATATTCCAACAAATGGTCTCAATAAGCATCGCATACTTGACATTTGACAAGTTGACAACATCTAAAGACATAATGTAAGATTCATCAATCCTAAAATGCATAAGCTTTAACATAAGTAGGAAGAAAGCCTTAATAATCAGCTCTGCTTTACCCTAAGGTGTATAGGTCAAGAATGATCCTTTTGGACATGCTTGCAAGAGAAACATACCGAGATACACTTGCAACTGATTTCAAGATCCTGAAGACTAGTTGAACATCACCAGATAAAAAAAGTGAACAAAAAGACCTTCAACAAATTGTTAAAAACAATCATGCAAACTCATCCACAATAGCATCCATATGGGCCAATCTTGAGATTGATTTTCCTTAATAGCAAGAGTAAACTAAACAAGGATGCCACAAACATACTTTAAGAAAGCACTGTAAAGAACATGGCCACTCTTTATCAACTAACAAGAAGGTTATAAAACTTTTCAATAAATTTCTAAAACATCATAAATTTCTAAAACAATCATACTTTAAGCAAGCTAATTTGCTGATAACAATGCATCTCAAACTCTAAATTTTTACATAGGTACTTGTATTAGGTCCTCAACATTTCGTTGTAAATTTCCAAGTCCAATTTGAAAACCTAACTCCGTAATATGGCTTACCAATATCCTTATTACCTGACTCAACCTAAAAGCAGTTTTTTGCAATGGATTTATAACAATGATTTTAAGAGCCACAAATTAAGTTGATGGGCCAACAAAATCTTTATTTCTTCTTTTAAACTAGCCATTTTTGACAACAAAATTATAGAAATAGCTTTCATAGTCTTTTACATTATGCCAACAAAGTGTAAAAGTCAACGTAGAAACCAAATAGTTTATCTTTCCCCAGCTAGTCAATCACCTTAAATACTTTCAGTTTGGACAAAAGATTCTATAATTCACTCCATCCTCCACAGAAATAAATATGAGGGCCCATAAATGGGTGACTCACAAGTTACGGGGTGGTCTTCATAACATGACTCATGTCCATTCCAATGGATTGCTTCACTGCCTCATACATTTCATTCATCATTTACATTAACACTCTTTGACCTTTGGATATAAGTAGCAAAGTATATATGGCATTTAAACACCAAGTCTACAATTGCGTCAAAAAATTATATATATTATTTGGACAATATAATCAATTACTTCAAGTTGTCAACCTTATAACGCAAGCCTGCAGAAACTTCCCACTCCAAAACAGATTTATTGTGTATCCGTATATGAGATAGCAAGCATGGTTCCTGCAAAAAGAAAAGCAACACCTTTTTAAACACCTAAAAGAATGTTAAGGATAGGTGATTTGAACTTGATAGAATAACAACATGATAAAGAGATTTGAACCTAGGCAGCTAACACCACCTAGACACAAGCATGGAAATATTGATGCTCAAAGTACAGAAAAAATATTTACACTAAGGCACATAAAAAACTAAAAACAAAATACATAAATAAACTACATGTCGGTCTGTGAATATGCAAAATGTAAATGGTTTTAAATTTAAAACAATAATGAACACTACATTAAGAGGTCATTCAAATTGTAAACAAAAAAGGGGACAAAACAAACACCACATGCACCAATTATTTTCCCATAAATGGGGTTAGTTTTATAGAAAGGAAATGAAAACCATGTTTGTGTTATGTGGAAAACTATAGTACATTGTATATAGTAATTGCCTAACATCACATTAATAGAAAATCACTAAAGATGCATATTTCTTTATCTTCCTTAGCACCTGCTCCCTGATGTAATGAATCTTGTGTGGCTAAAAGCCGCAATTGAACTGCAACGTCACAGGTTCACCATATTCCACACGCTACACTGTGTTCTAATTTTCTCCCTTTGTCTCATATCGAGTGTGATTAATTGGAGTCTATGACACTTAACAATAATACTGGCAATTAGATGCTTATATGGAGTTTGATAGGTAGATTGCATGATGGAAAGGTGGAGGTATTATGATGTTTAGTTGTCCTCAAATAATTAATTAAACACAAAAGCTCACTATGCAATTGAAACCCAATAGCTTTGAGCCTTTGACTATCCCTTTATAAAGTTACAAAATTTCGCATCACATGCTTCCAATTTGCATATATATTCCTAAAGCATAGACATTATAGATTTCATCTTAGAATTTCAGCATCTTCTTTAGGAAATAAAATCTTTTGACTTACCTCATTCCTCCATGAAAATTCCGGATTTCCTAGCATGTTAAAACATTTTGTGTCATGTCTTCTCTAATTGGGGATAAGATTTCTTCTATTATCATCAACAACAACAATGCGCTTAATCCCAATTCCCAAATGATTAGGTTGGGTATATAAACAAATATGTAGTCCTTCAATTGTCACCAATTGTCATCATATACGAAAATTCCATGAATTTTCTAGCATGTTAGGACTTAAAGTTATTCTCTTTAATTGGCATTAAACTCGCCTTAACTCCCTCCCCCCCAATAAAAATTCCATATGAATCCTAGTGCATAATAAATGTCATGAAAGGGTTATCAGTATCTCCATTAGGCCATGAACTGCTTTTACCAGGTTAAATTGAAACAATAACTTCCGAAAAGATGAAACATTTTCATTCATGCGAACTATCGTACAAAACAAAATCAAAGGTAAGTAAAAGATCTTCAACTGGTCACTCAACCAAAAAAAATCAAAAACCAATAGCTTGCACTGATAGTTTCACAAAATTTCCGATTTCCTCCGATTTATAATCAAAATTTCAAACTTATATTCCTAGTGCTAGGTTTTAGATTATCTCCATCTTCAATAGGCAATAAAATCCCTCAAACTCACTTCCACAACGAAAATTCCATAAATATTGTAGCGCGTCATGGATATGTGTTATGCCAAGCTTAAATTCACCAAAGCTAATAAGATAAATTTTATCTCTATTTAGATCTAAACTCCTTCAGCGGTTTCAACCTACGTCTTTCCACCGTGAAATGTCTACAAACATCCAAGCATATAATTTTACATTAAGATTTTCACTTTCAGCAAGGAGGTCTGTTGAAGATAATGATCTTGATGCAGGTGGTTAAGCAAGGACTAAACTAGATATTCTTCACAGAAGGCATATGCCATGATATTCAAGAATAGTGGAGTCAGTAGCAGCACATCAGAAGACTCAAGCTACTAAACCAGAAGGCTCAGCTCCTGTTCTTCCTACTGCAAGACCTTCCTATATAAGGACCAATAGACTAGGATCTTTTATATAATGTGTATTTTAGCACGTGATGTATTAAGTTGATTCTTAGATAGCTTCTTAAGAGGGTTTATATTTCTGTTTTAGGTTGTTAGAGAGTTTTTTACATCTGTAACAAACTCTTTCTGTTTAAGCCTTAGCTGTGTATATATATATATATATATATATATATATATATATATATATATATATATATATATATATATATATATATATAGGATTTGGATCATGTGAAAACCAATTAAAATGGTGAAAACTAAAAACAAAGATACATAAAAGCTCAAATGGAGTACATATTTGGGTGGCAATTTTGTAAATAATTAGACATTTGCTAAACAGTGTACATATTGATTAATGTAAATTTGAACTTTTTCTTCACTATGTACACTATATAAGATAATATGTACCCCTTTTGCTATAATATGTATACCTCTGTCTGGTTTTCAGTTTTCACCACTTTAAGTGTTTTCACTTGATCTTACCCCTATATATATATATGAACCCTCACATCCTCTTGTAATCACTACTGAATTTGTAATGAAAAGATTTATTGCATATTCTTTTACACATTCTGTTCTTTAGATTGTTCTTGCACAATCTTTAACAAGGTCTTTCACTTCCCTCTAAAATTCAACCTTACAGTACACTGGTAAAACGAACTAGCATTATCACTCTGTTACTCATCTTTCTTTAAATAAAAATACATGAAAAACAATAAATTAAATACATTAAAACTAATATTATACGTTAACACCAATCTTAATACACCAAATACAATCATAAAAATCATTAGTATAGTCAGAAACAACTACAAACCCTAACAAGTAAAATCCGTTTCAAATATCACTTAATCAACAACTATCGCAACTAAAGGCAGCAACATAATTCAGATATATACACACACAAAAAAAAACTAGTAAAATTGAAGCAAAATTGACAGGAAAAAAAAGAAGATGAAGAAAAGGATAGAGTAATAAGTATACATTGAGTTCAAGTAAGATCCACTCTTTAGTATTAGTACCAGTAGACCAGTAATTGCGAAGGTCAGCGTCAAGCACATTGATGGCTTTCTGAGCAGAAGTTTCTCGAGACATAGCTTTGATTTTGTACGTTAATGGCTTCACTTTTCCTCCTTCCAACTCCATATCCATTATCTCTCTCTGCGAGAATTCGCCGTTTTATTCCCCTTTTCTGCTATAATTTTGCACACTGCAGAAAGAAGACGGCACAAGAACTAAGAACTGAGTACTGATTTTTTTTGAGGGGGGAGAATAAGTCAATTTTTTCAAAAACAAGACAAGACGGTTTTTAGTGAGATACCGTCAATTTGAGTCTGCTCAATTCACCTTATAAAAACATTTTAATTTTCTGAATATTTATTAATTTTGGCCTTAAAAATATTATTTTTGAAAAGTAATATCTTTAGGTCTAAATTGATACGTTTAAGATTTGAAAATTGCCCAGAAAATGAAAAATAAATGACCAGATTGGCAGGTTGTTACACGCTTGAATTTGACCGTCCTAAATTGGCAATCTGATAATGAGGCCATCTTGTCCTAAACCAACTATTTTTTAATTTGGAAAAACATAAGTGGTGAATTTTGAAAGTGCAGCACATGATTTAAATTTTAAGGAATTGAAAATATTGAAAACGCAAATTCTTGTAAGAGACGGTCTTTTTGAGAGACCATCTCTAATTGGGTTAGCCCATAGAAGAAAATATAAAGTAAGAGTAGGAATTATGCTATAATGGGCTGGACCTGAGAGGTGTTTATCAAAGAGACGGTCTCTCGAAAGACTGATTGTATTAGAAAATATTGTAACAAACTACATTGGTACATTGGTTTGCATAATTTTAAAAATAAGGCAAATTTGATGAAAAGAAAAATTAAGGTTGAAAATGGAATGAAAAATAAGTGGAACATAGAATTAATTAAATAGTTAAAATAGAGATTACAAATTAGTGAACGAGATTAAAGAATGAGAGTGTGATTATTGTCAAAAAAAGAAGAGTGTAAAATCAATGTGTTAATTAAAACGGATAATACCGTTGAATAAGAGGAACAAAGGTAGTATCCATTAAATCGACTTTTTGCTAGAAAGTATTTGAAATAATTTTTTTGTCAAAAACTACCTATAAAAACACATTTCAACTTATAGGTTGTTATTTTGAAATGTGTTAATCATATGATGATATAAATTTTATTTTCTTTTGATTCAACATTTAGAAAGTTACGACAATTAATTGGCGAAGGTAGCTTCGAAAGGTTGAAGACGAAGGTTGTTAATGAAGATTTAAAGACATGTGATGGGCACATGTCAAACTAACAATAAAATGGATGTCTTTCCTTTTAGTGGTAGTATTTAAACAGAAAACATGTATTTTTTACGTAATTTTTTTACAAACAAAAAGTTATTATAAATAGCATTTGACAAAAACTTAATTTTAATATGTTATTTTTGACAATTTTTCCAAAAATTTAATCATGTGATTTAACATTTTTAAATACTATTGATTTCTTGTAAGAAATGAAAAAGATACATCCATCTCGATTATATTTTTAATTTTAATAAGATATTTTAAATAGGAAAAAATTTAATAGAAGTTAACTCTTAGTTAAATATGGAGTATTTATTTGTAATGGCATTCAATCTTATAATACGAGTCAAAATTGTGTTTGTATATTAGGGTTGTTTGGCAATTGGTTGTTGGCTGTTGGCTGTTGGCGGTTGGCGGTTGGCTTTTTTAGTTGTCTTGTTTGACAAGCTGAAAATATTTACTGTTTTTCTTGGCTTTTAAACTAGCTTAAAAAGCTAACTGTTTTTGGAGATGTTTGGTAAATTTAAATATTGGTTGTTGGCTGTTTATTAGAGAAAAAGTGGGCCAACAAGGCAAAAGTCAACCCAAAAAGCTAGCTGGAGCAGCCTTTTCATTTTGGCTTTAAAGCCAGCTTTTCAGCTGCTTTAAAAGTCATTTATCAAACAGTTTTTTTGGCTGTTTGACCAACCAACAAGTCAAAAGCCAAAAGTCAACCAAAAAGCTAAACCAAAAGTCAATTGCCAAACACTAAGTGTTATCAGCTTTCAATATATCTTGTAACTTTTATGAATTTAATTTAACATTAGAGTAAATATTGAGTAATCACAATTACATTCATACAATTATCCTATGCCCTTATAAACTCATAATAATAGCTTACCTAAGAAAACTTATGATTCATATAACATCTCATATCTCATATTTAGTATAAAAGACATTAAATTTAAATAAGAGTCAATAGTTTTCAATAAATATTATATTAAGGAATATTAATGTAGTTATTTTTGTTTGGTGGATTTTTTGATTTCTTTGCATATTTGATTTGTATAGTAAGTAAAGGTCGTCTTCATTTTTGACTAGAATTTGATCTATCCTAGAGTGATGTAAGGGGAAATGACCTACGGGAAAACTAGGGTTAGTGGTTTAGAAACTATAACATAGTAGGAAGAAGCTTAGTGATTAGAAAACATGCTAATGTTGGGCAATGGTGAGTCTATCAAAGGATAAATGATGGACTTAAGAGTTCAAACTAAGTTTGAATCAATGGTGAATAAACTTGCCGATGCGTCTCCATTGCTGAAAAAGTCTAGAAATTAATCTCATTTTGATTACAAATTTAGCATTTAATTTTTTAAAAAGATTAGTAATAATGGTAGTAATTAGATCATAAACTTCTTAAATTACAAGTTAGTTAAAAATCGTAATGATTAAGACTATACATTGAAGTTAATACTTAAAGTTGAGCAACACTCCACAAAATATGAAGTACATATAATTACCTTCTTTTTTTATTATTTGGTGGTGAGATAAAAGAAAAACTAAATATTTCATTCACTTTGTTCTAGTGATTTTCAATTCAGCAACATGTCATCTTAACTATTCTTAGTGCATCCCATACCTTACGCTACCTTTGATGAAACTCGAACCTTACACTCCCTTGACCATTTCGATGAACCGACTGATTCTCATGTCGAACACCTCCTTATTGTTGGTTCCTGAAGAAGTTCATCCATTTCCACTTACATTCCCATTATGTTCGTTGTTAGAACGATGTTGAAAATTTCTCTGATTTTTAGCATGTCGTCCTTGTCGACCTTAGCTAGCATATCATTCATATATGTGATGTCCCATTTTTTCATAAAAAGTGTAGTCCATCGAATTTTTCCTACGCTCCTTCTCTGAATGGGTTCTAGTTAGAGATGGTTACGGGTCTAGGATCTTGTTGGACCCGCCTTTTTTAAGGGTCGGGATCTTATTTTTTGTGACTCATCGGATCCGGGTCGGATCTGGATCTAAAAAAATAATTATCCATTTATATTTGTTTTCTACGTATGAATTATGCCCCCAATACTTATTTTCTTTTCATATAATCATAATATATATATATGCTACTTTACATGTTATAACTTCTAGTGCATTTCTTGACACACATGCTCCTTACCATCTCAGTCAAATAAAAACATATGGCTCCTGTTCTTATACCATTGTCCCCTAATGGGTTACTTTGATTTCTATGGATTCCCTAACATCCCTCAAAGTTTTCCGAAGTTGTGAGTGGCCTACTGATGCATAGGTTATTTCCTCTTTTCCCCAATCCCCATGGCCTTTTCCTTGTTGATTTAAGGAAAATTTTTATAATATTTACGTTTTGAGAAAATATAACTTGTTCGTTCATTTATTGAATGCACATAAAAAAAATCTGATCAATCATACAAATAAAGCACGTACATTACTATTAAAATTTGCATTCAAACAATGCAATGAAAATATTATTTATAATAGCGATATATCAGAATATATAATTGGGTACTTATACCCCAAAACATCAAAAGATTGTGACATGCAATTCACTCCAAAACCGAATAAAATATTATTCATATAAAAATATCCAAATATTTACGAGGAAAAAAAATAATCTAGGCTTATTGCTTAAACAATTCAAGCAAACAAGGATACATCCAAATAGTCCTCGCCCTTCTTATAAAGTTCAGGAACAAAGTCAACATCACCAGAGTGATTAGTGGAAGTATCATTAAAACCTTTAACTGTTTCAGGTTGAAAACTACCCATATCCATCGTTAATGACTTCGGGCAAAAGTGGTAAGTCTTTCCACTACTCATATAGCACCTCACTGTAAACTTGATAAGTCGTTTTATTGATTAATTCTATTCTATGTTTAAAGTCATCGAACTCCTCTTTCGATTGTCATTTGACCAGGGCCGGCCCTAAGCAAGGGCAAGGCGTGCCTACGTCCAGGGCCCCCAGTAAATTTTAGTTTCAATTAGTGCTAAGGTTCGAACTTTTTTATATATACAATAGTTTAAGGGTCATAAATACTCTTTCGTCCCGGACCCCTAAAAATCTAGGGCCGACCCTGGTCATTTCCACGGTTCCATATTGTCAATTTGGATAATCATATCCTCCTTCCTAACCTCTTTATTATTCATGGGAGCTTTCGCTTTATCCATAATTAAGTAAGACAAAAAATTTAAAGAAAATAATACTTAATGCATGTAAACAAAAATATCCAAAAGAAAATAAGATTATAAAAAATAACTCATTTAAGACTATCACTAAACATACAACAAGGATACATGTAAATAAAAGTTATTCCTTATTTCCATGAAAACAAATTATACCCTATTCTCTCATTCATCTTAGGGTTCATTTAGAATCTCTTTTTGGCTTGTTTTAATTACTAATCAATCTAATTAAACTTCCACTCTGATACTAGTTGTAACATCTCGACTACACTCAGCCAAAGAAAAACTTTGTGTAAGAAAGGTCCAAATCAAAATGGGTTATCACGAAAGAAAGAACGATAAAGATTTGATCTAAACAAAGAGAAACTAACAAATTTTTAATCTGACATAACCTGCAATTAAGCCTCTTACTAATTATCAATCCATAAAGGACATAACATCATTGTAGGACTAAATCACGGTCATCATGTTCACGTTAGACATCATACGTAATTAGTCATATTGAATCAATTTTATTTAGATTCATACGTGATTGGTCATACTCTTCAATTCATCCTCCCTAACGATATCCAACCATGATTTTATAGTAATCTAAAAGTAATATGAGATAATACAAACCTCTACCAAAGTCCAAAAATTGAACTTGACCTGTACGGATTACCTAAGGTTAAGTTGCCTAAGCTTAAGTATCGTGAGAAAATAATATTTAACTTTTAATGACTTTATAAAAGGTCGTCAAATAACGGAGCGTTACATTAATATAGCATGAGACCATGTTCATAAAAACAGAATGGATGCAAGGTTTCTCATAAATAGTCTAATCGGCCGTGCATTAGCATCCATGTCCGTTTTAAACCATGTAATTATACTTATTTGCTAGATGTCGATAATATATTATAGAATACCTACCATATGTCTCTTTTGGTGTAATTGCTTACCACATGTTGGGGTGTTTTACGGCTTTTTATTAACTTTTTTGTTCACTTTTAACTTTTGACTTTTTGGTTGGTCAAACAAGTAAAAAAAGTGTTTTTTTTTGTAGGAATCAAAAAGTTACACATAATAGCTTTTTCATTGGCTTTGGCTTTTGACATGCTTTTTCTCTAATAAACAACCATCAATCAACAAATAGATTTACTATATATCTTCTTAACAACTAACTTTAATAGTTAACTTTAACAGATTTAACAGTTGACTTATCAGCCAATACTTTCAGATAGTCAAACCAGCCAATGATTTTAACCAACAACTCTTACTATTAACCATTTGCCAAACATGCTCAATTGCTCATTGTAAATTTTTTTGCACAAACCCACAATAAGATTGCTTAATTGAAGTCACTAAAGATGCATACTAGTTGCATTGAGCCGATATGATCTCAACTATTAGCTAGAATTTGATTTGCTTTAGTGCGACCCTCCTCATAAATAGGGCTGAAAAAAGTTTGGTCTAAACCGTAAGCTAAACCGGATTAAATCGAAATTTTAATATTTGGTCTGGTCTACGGTTTAAATGGTTTGGTCTGCTTTTTTTTCAAATCAAATTACGGTTTACGGTCTGGTCTCAGTTTTTATATTTTTCAACAAGACCGGACCGCAAACCGTACTATGGTCGAAAATCATAATTTTGTATTTAAAAAATTAAGTTGCTACCTAGATATTTTAAGATGTAGTTATTTTTATATAGCAATACATACTTGAATGATGTTAATATTATCAACTGATTACAAATTATTATATTTATTAATTGTAAGTGTGAAATATTTGCATAAATAGATATATTAATTTGGATAAAAATATAAAAATGACAAACCGTAGACCAGACCGGACCGTTGTATAATGGTTAGGTCCGGTCCGATCTGGTGATTTAAACGGTCCGGTCCGATCTGGAAAATTTTCAAACCAGAATTTCTGGTTTGGTCTGATTTTAGTGTCAAACCAGACCAAACCGGATCGTGTTCACCCCTACTCATAAATAGTAAAGCCGTAGTTGTGTTGTAGCTTTCACCATCGTACACTTTTACCTTTTATGGTTATGTTGTGTTTAGGGATGGGCATGGGTCGGATCTGGGTCGGGTGCAGCAAGACCTAGATCCAGAACCTAATTTTTTTATTGGACCCAGATCCGGACCCGGATCCGTAGGGTCTAAAAATTATGGACCCGGACCCAGACTCTAAGGGTCTGGCGGATCTAGGGTCTGGATCTGGGTCCAACACAATTTTATTTTTTTTCTAACATTTTTTAAAAAGTATATTATGAAGAGCAATTTTCGACCATTTGCATAAAATTATTTAAACATTTTCGACTAACGAGGATGTTCTAATACTTTATACTAATTGAGCGAAACATATGAAGTTTTTCAACATTCAAGTTCTTATAACGAAATATTTATCAAGTCTATAATTTTTAAAGTATTGATACAACGGCCAAATTTTAAATTACATGAACCGATAAAGTTCAAAATAACGCAATGTTAAAAAATATAACAAAATTTCAAATCAAGCAATTAAATACACATAATATCCAATATATATATTTTTTTTAAAAAGATGTAAATGGGTCCATGGGTCGGATCTAGGTCGAATCTGGGTCTCAGATGTGAAGACCCGGACCCGAACCCGGACCCTAAGGTCATGGACCCAGATTCGACCCGGATCCATAGGGTCCAAAAAAAGTGGACCCAAACCCTTAAAATTAGGGTCGGGTGGGGTCTAGACCCTTAGGTTCCAAGACCCATGCCCATCCCTAGTTGTGTTATATAAAAGGAAAAGGTAAAAGGAATTAACCTTTTATTTTTATAGGCCTGACCTAAGACCATTGTTAGTAGGAGTGGAGGTTATTCGGATAAAAACCGCAAACCACATAAGAAAATGGTTTGGATTTTTTACAAATTAGTTTGGTTTTGGATTGGAATTTTCAAAACCGAAATATTTTGGTTTGGAATAGGTTTGAGCATACTAAAAACCGAAAACCGCAATTCTGAACCGAATTAAAATAGAAGCTCACTTTTTACAATGAGCTAAATTACTTGTTGAGTGAATGTGCAACTTGACGTGCAAATAGAAAATTTTAATTGGCAATACTAACAAAAACAACGTAAGCATTCTTATAAAAATAATAAACCTTAATTTTAATATGTCATTTTCATTTTTGCATTATAATTTTAGTAATCTAATTCGATTTGCAATTTAAATTTGTTTTTAATTGAAAAATAAGGTTTGGATTGGTCCGAAAAAGTCTAAACCGAGTTAATGTGGTGTGGTTCGATTTGGATTGTGGTTTGGATTGAAAAATCAAAAACCGAAATAAATTTGGTTTGATTTGGTTTAATGAAAAAACCAAACCGCAAATCGAACTTTCACCCCTAATTGTTAGCAGTGATCTTAAATAAAAGAGAAAAGAATCAAAATATGACAAAGTTAGTCTTTCTTTCTTTTTTTCAAATATGACCATAGTTAATAAACAGTTTAGAGAACAAAGGTAAAGAACACTCTCAATATTCAGTACAAGGCAGTGTCCGGGTGGGATTTTCTTTTTGTTTGGAGAAAATAGAGTGTTTTTCAAACTTGTCTAAACAAACTATTAAAAATGATATAAATATTAGAAAAACTAACAATTAATTTTTTTTAATCTTATCTAGTCCATGAACATATATGGTCTTAATTCTTCTAACAGCCCACATAAACCAAAGTAGTACCATCCCATTAGCTCTTAACCTAAGTCTCATAACCTTCCTAACTTTAAATATCTGGACTTTCCACCATTCACTTTTTATCATCTCTCTCTTTCAGACAGACACTTTTTCTTTCTTCTCACAGTCAACCCCACAAAAATGCTTGCTTTAAATCTCCATTCCCCTTCTTCAATCACTCCTTTAACCTCCAAAAAACCCTTCAAAAACCCATCTTTATTACCCCCCATTTCAACCCTTAAACTTAGATCATCTTCATCAAATTCAACCCCCAATGGGTTTCAATCTAACCCCACAAATCATCCAATCCCTTTTACCAAATCCAATCAATCCCCATTACTTTTCAAACCCAGATCTCATTTTCCAAACCCACAATCATCTTCAACCAACTCTGAATCTTCACCTACACCTTCCCCTTTAAACCCCAATTCCAAAAGTTTAAAACTTGCTATAGTTTTTGGTCTTTGGTACTTCCAAAATATTGTCTTTAACATTTATAACAAAAAAGTTCTGAACATTTTTCCATTTCCATGGTTATTGGCTTCTTTTCAATTATTTGCTGGTTCAATTTGGATGTTATTTCTATGGTCATTTAAACTTCAACCTACCCCTAAAATCACCAAACCCTTTATAATTGCTTTGCTTGGTCCTGCATTGTTTCATACTATAGGTCATATTTCTGCTTGTGTGTCCTTCTCTAAGGTAGCTGTTTCATTCACCCATGTAATCAAGTCATCTGAGCCTGTTTTCTCTGTCATTTTCTCCACATTCTTAGGTGAATCATACCCGATTTCGATATGGCTTTCAATCCTCCCCATTGTTTTTGGGTGTTCACTTGCTGCTGTCACTGAGGTTTCATTCAATTTACAGGGTTTATGGGGGGCTTTGATCAGCAATGTGGGTTTTGTTCTTAGAAACATTTACTCAAAAAAGAGTTTACAAAGCTTCACAGAAGTTGATGGATTGAATTTATATGGTTGGATTAGTATAATCTCATTGTTTTACCTATTCCCAGTTGCTGTTTTTGTTGAAGGGTCTCAATGGGTTCATGGGTATCATAAAGCAATTGAATCAATTGGAAAACCAATGACATTTTACATATGGGTTTTGTTATCTGGGGTGTTTTATCACCTCTATAATCAGTCATCTTACCAAGCATTGGATGAAATTAGTCCACTTACATTTTCTGTAGGTAATACTATGAAGAGAGTTGTGGTTATTGTGGCTACAGTTTTGGTCTTTAGGAACCCAGTTAGACCTCTCAATGCTTTAGGTTCTGCCATTGCCATTTTTGGAACTTTCTTGTATTCTCAGGCAAATGCTGCTCAGAAAGCCAAGAAGAAGGTTGAAGGTGAGAAGAGTAGCTAAAAAAAGAGTTAATTTTGTTTTTTGACATCAATTTTTGCTTCTCTTGTTGTAACATTGTTTGCATTTTGTTGCCTTGATAGTTTGTAGCAAACTTCTAACTCTAGGTCACCAATATTAATCTTGTATTGTTCTTCATGATTTGTTTTGGAACATTGTGTTTATCCTTAGATTATTTGTGCTGTTAGGACATGCAATAAGTGTATGATTAGGTGCTTATTTTTTCAAATACTTAGATGGTTTGCTTGGTGCAAGATTTTTAGTCTTGGTGACTATAATAACTTGGATAGAATTTCTTTGGATGTTGGGATCTTGGGTGACTGATTTTAGTCATAGTTGGCCTTTTAAGAGTGCTAAAGTTCATGTTGACTAGCATGGCGGACTTAAAACAATAAGAGATACACAAAATGTGGTGAGGGACGGTCTTTCTGAGAGACGTATTAGATATATGGGCTAAATAGCCTAATTAATGTAAATTAAAGAGAAATAAGAAAGTGGGTTTTTTACTTTGAGGTCGCTTCGTAGCTGTAAGAGTTCATGGCTCGTGACATTTTATTAGCATCCGGGCTGTATGTGCCGTGCTGCCGGCCACAATAGATACTATTGAAATTATCTAAAGCACAATATTAACTTCATACTCTAGGATGATTAAGGGAACATCAAGTCTTGTATGAGACCGTCCGTCTTACCATGAGACGAGCTCATACAAGCAGCCCATCAGTAAAAAAAATAATAATAAAATTTGAATTCACACTTGTACATGAAATAACTTTTTTCTCTAAAGAGTTTTGGCTTATTCAGTTGAGCCGTCTCACGATAAGACGACCTAAATGAAAAATTAGTGTTAAGGGAAAGGCTATAAAGTTTGAATAACAACTAGAATAACAAGAACTTCTAGGGTAGATTTCCATTCTAAACTTCTAGGCCAAAGTTAGCTGTTTTCTGAGGATATTAGCTTATAGGAAGCTTTGCTGATTTTAGAAATTGAGCACAAGCATATAAACCAGCTTCAGCAGATGAAATTATGTCCTCTTTCTCTTGTTCTTAATCCCCATTGCATTTCCCAAATGCCATCATTTAGAATTGCAGCTAAATTGAGGGTCCACAATCTACAGACATTTGATGCTTTGCATTCATGCTATCTGACTGTTATAAACATCTGTGGCAACAAAAACTTAAACCCCAAAATGAAGGAAAGGATTGATCTCGTGGTTCTTGGTTTGCGAAGTTGCGTTGTTAGGTGCTCCATATCCATTGAGGCCGAACCTAAACCTCTGCTCGGGAGATACCTGTCCTTACACTGATAAGGGATGTATGGATTCTCGAGAAGGGAGATGCCGTAGTGGTCCCCCCCGGACCGCCCTGATCCCACGAGTGAATCGAAAGTTGGATCTACCTTACCTCCGAAATGCTCATTTGGCTAGTTTCAAGAAAGAAATTGGTATGGTAGAGCTAACAGAATACTGATCATTCGAAAGGCTCAAGACTAACTCCTAAGGTAAGAAAAGAAGTCTCACATGCTTTATGAACCCCTTCCCTCATCCCGAAAGCTTTCTAATTGTTACAACCGAACTATCCACCTACAACTCTTCGAAAATCTATATAAGAATCAGCGAGTTAATTTCAGCATCACCCACATCGGTTTTACTGCTTTACCTTGCATATGTGTATAGAATCGGTGAACTTGGCGAGTGCATAAGACAATAGTTTAGCAAAAGCAATAACATGGCGACTAAAACCAATTACTCTCAACCTTACATTTGCATCGGTATGTCTAATGATGAGAGATTTCTTCGTATCATTAGGATAACCAGATTATACCCAACCGTAAGTTATGAAAACCTTCAAGACTAATATCAAGATGCTTCACATCAGTAGAGAAAAATCACTAAGAAATCGAAAGTCGTATCGATCATTGGAAGAATTCAGGATTTGTTGATGAGCTCAACAGAATGCCATTCACAGAAATGAAAAGGCCAGATTTTTCTGCATAATATAACACATCACTTATTCACAAATTTAAATAAGATATTTACTAATTTAAATGAGATATTCTCAATTACCATACTATCTTACATAATAAAGATTTAATCTTTATAAAAATTAAACTAAATAACAGCACAAGGAATTATCAAACTTTTCATTCTGCAAATTACATAGTGTATTGTATCCAATAGGAGTGCTAGTAGTCAGCAGTGATATAAAATCTTAAAATACACTCATCCGGTAGCAAAAAAAAGTGTTTTGTAAGAAAGAAAATGGATATTTGTTAATAAATAAAGAGAAAATAAATCGTGAGGATAAAATTAAAAGACGAATAAAATATATAGATGAAATTTAAGCAAAATAATGATTCAGTATTAAAAAATAATGATAAATAAGAGAGAATAGGAAATATTCATTTGATTATTTCAATTCAAATGCATATTCGTTCAAAACAATAGTATAGTATTCTATGTTTCTTTTCAATAGGTATAAACTCTCTTTTATACAAATCCTTTTTAATGGAAGTAATAGCCATTAAATAACAATATATCACTATACGGTCTAGAAAGTAAATGTGATAAATAAATATATTCTTCCGAACCAATTTAGTTGTCTTATTCGTTTGGGCACAGTTATTAAGGGTGGTGTGGGGTCCATTAAAAAGGTGGTTGTTGGGGTATTTTAATTGATTAAATTATTTGTAAAGATGGTAATTGAAGTATTGTAAGTAGTAAAAGTGGGGCTATTTTGGTCTTTACTTGTGTGAACATTGAGTATTTAGGTAAAAAAAGATTGACAGAAAAGGAAATGTGACAATTGATATGAATTTGTCAAATAAGAAAATGTGATAATTAAATTGTTTCGGAGGGAGTATTTAATAAGAGATGATACGTAACTGGATGATATTAGGAGAAAAATTTAATGTAATAGCAAAATCAAAATCACATAAAATTTACCTTCTTAAAATTTAAAATATATATCTGAAGATTTGAATCATAGGCTTGAAATCTTGGGTTAGATAATCAAGATCATCACTTGACAATAGACGTCTTAAATTTTGGGCTCACCCAACTTATAAATTAAAAAAAAAAAACTGAGTGATAATTTTGTAAGTTAAAAGGGAGATATGGGTTGAGCTCTTGAGAGACGTCTATACTATAAACGGTCTCTCAAGAAAAGTCCTGTCTCATTTTATATAAAAAAGATAGGGTTCATTTGATCATATTATAAGAAAAGAAATTTAATGATACTAAACTTGCACTATCAGTCTTCTATGATTGAATTTTCAATTTTGTCTCTTTTATAATTAGAATTGAAAGTTGATAGTAGTACTTATGGAGTATTCTAACGGAACAAGTTTTTCTTGGATCCATTCTCAATCAATGACGTACAATTTACTCCCACAAAAATA
This sequence comes from Amaranthus cruentus, assembly GCA_019425755.1. Lineage (NCBI taxonomy): Eukaryota > Viridiplantae > Streptophyta > Magnoliopsida > Caryophyllales > Amaranthaceae > Amaranthus > Amaranthus cruentus. The sequence continues at coordinate 19,512,036 of CM033455.1, forward strand.
TTTTAAATTGTCCCACATTCAAGATGCTTAAGTTATTTATTTAAGGCATCAAGTTAAATTTGATTATAGATTAAAATAAATATCAAATCCTCAAAATCTGTATTAAAGAGTTGTCTAACACTTTCTTTGTTTCATAATACTTACTACTGAGTGTGACATATTATGTGGGAAAATGTCACTATCATTAACAAGTAAGGGGTGTAAGTAATAATTTGGTGAAAAACCGAACACCGAACCAAACTAAATCGAATAAGTAATTTGGTTCGACTATATTTTAAATTTGGTTTGGTTTGGACTGAATTTTAATTACAATTCGATGTTCGGTTTGGACTTGGTTTAGGGTCCATCAAAACCAAAAAACCGAACAAACCGAAATGTTAAAGGCATGTTATATCTTCTATTTGATTTGTTTGAATTTTTGCCCTTATTTTTAGATTTTTGTTAAATATTTTTTACTTGTTCAAATTAAAAACCCAAAAATTATTAATATTTTTTTAGGAGATTTAGAAAGAATAAGTTTGAAACGATACATGCAAATTTGACTTTCAGTGCAAAAGATACAAATCGGTGCAATTCGGATTATTCGGTTCAATTTGGATTGGTATTTTAAAATTCGGTTCGGTTCAATTTGGATTATAAATATTATGATTTGGATTTGGACTGAAAATATCAAAATCGAATTTTATTCGGTTTGATTTGGATTTGTATCGAATCCAAACCAAAAACCAAACTTTGACCCCTAGTAGCAAGTGTTATGAAACAGAGGAAGTATATAGTAAACACAGATCCTCTCTTGAGAGACCGTCTATACTATAGACGTCTCTCAATAGCCCAACTCATATCCACCTTTTAACTTACAAAATCAAGTAAGAATTTGTATAATTATAAAGGTACCAAAGTTTTTATAAATAAAATAATAGTACTCCACAACTTACTAAAAAAATGCCATCTGTGAAGATAGTGGACCTTACAACATCTGAAAAATCCAAAGTCCAAACAATCACATTCAACATAGGTTAAAATATCAAATTAATTGTCACCAAGAAAAAGTTTTCAAAATTTCATAATCCCCAATATTCATTATACAATCCATCATCATTTTGTAGGTTCCTCTGTATCTCCCTCAGATCTTGGAAGTTCAAAGATTCATACTTTTTTGATATCAGTTATGGGCCAGATTCTCGATAAACTTCAAGGTAATCATCTTATTTACTCATTAATCATTCTTTTTTTTAGATTTTATTTGGATTTATGTATTCAATATTGAGTTTTTTTTTTGCCTGCATATTTTTATTGATGATAAATTGGAATTATGGCCGTTAATACTTATTTGATTTATTGTTTCAATTATCACGAATACATGTAGATGTTTTTACGAGAGTAATAAAGTAATAAAGTAGTAATAAAGAGCCAAATATTTAAGGAAAAATTGTTTCTAAAAAGCTAACCAATAAAGAGTCAACGTTTTATTTATTCAATAAATTTAGAGTTGAAAACTTATGCTATCTTTTATTTGCAAAAATAAAGACAAAGATTATCTTTTTATTGAATAAATAAAATATTGACTCTTTATTGACCAAAAGGTTGGCTTTTTAAAAATAATTTTTCCAATGTTTAATTAGTGTTACCACTGGAAGATTCTATGATATACAAGTATTTTATTTTTTTCTTTAAGTTGTACCATGGATATTTAAAAACAATTTTTGATCAAAAATTGAATTTAATATACAATTATTATCACCCATTAATGGAAATAAATGGGTTTAGGTAACAGTTTGAGTGATTTCAAAGAAGAAACAATGATAATAGTTGGAGTGTGTAATGAAGTAATTACTCCTCTATGTATTTTGAGGATAATGTGGATGATTGACGCCTCTATCGAGCCAAATCTCTCATAGGCTCATCCAACCCGTCTATGCACAATAGTGCAAGAATACGGTTTCGATAAGGGTTGCAAAACGGATTTCACAGCCAATTTGGATGATTTTGCGGTTAATATGGCCTAAATTTTGGTCATAGAAAACTCAAAAACTTTTACAAATTACTGTACAGTCGCAATACCGTGATTGCAGCCTTGTTTTTGCGGCCAATATGGCCTAAATTTTGGTCATAGAAAACTCAAAAACTTTTACAAATTACTATACAGTCGCAATACGGTGGTGCAGCCTTGTTTTTGCACTATGATGCATACCATAACCTTGGGAGTAGGGGTAGGTAATATACAAATGAATCCCCTACCCCCAAAAGTTCTCTTAGGCCCAACCATTTTTGGTTTTGAATTTTGGTTTATGCTTGCTTGTTCATTGTCCAACTTGAAAAAGAGGAGTGGAAATATTCCCTCAAGCCTTATAATTAGATAAGAATTTTTTGATGTACATACTTCCTTTTATTACATTGGGGTATGATAGTTGGTTATGGCCAAAGGGCATATGAATCCATTGAGAAAACTACTCTTAAACCATATTCGTGTCCGGAAAGGTAAAACCTTCTATCAACATTCTAAATTAGAAGTATCTATAATGAGCTTCTAAATTCAAGTTCTTTCAATATTCTTTTGATTTTAGATCGAGGGTGTAATTATCGTATAGGCTGTGTCTAGGCCGCTCTCTCCTTTATGGGTATGAGTTGCTACCTTCCTTCCCTCCCTAGACCTTGCTCATAGTTTTTCCATGGGCGGGATACACAGGGTATGATGATGAAGGTGTAATAATCGCATGGTTCATGGCCAATGCTCTGGTGCCCCGTTCACATCCATTTTTATCGTTCGGTTTTGTATTCAAAACTGGTTGGCCTAATTAAGATCCAAGCACCCTCTTTAGATAAATTAACTTTTCAAGTAGCAATACAAAAGAAAACGATAGCAAGATTGGAAAATCTTGTCAAATATGCAGTAGTTAATGTATTTTATATATCAAGAATACTTGGTGTACGAAAGGATATAGATTCTACTCTTTAGTAAAGCAAAGGATCGTTTGAAATACATTTTAAGTTAATAGAAGTATAACTGATTCATATGACCTCAAACGAATTAGTCCTTGCTTGAAATTGATTATCTTGGCGATTCACTTGATTAACCTTGACGATGAGATCATATTTTCCATCCTTCATAGGTAAGGAATGGAGGAAGAAGCAGATTAGGAAGATAACAGACAAAGTGTTTGATCGTATACAAAGTCATACTACACATGTTACGCTGTCATTTGAAGAGTTGTACATTGCTGTCCTGATTGTTTACAAGTAGGTGGTGCTTTCCATAATACATATCATAGCATAGTAAGAGTATAATATGATACATTTGACTTGTTATTGCAGTGATATCAATAAGTATTTACCTGGGCCTCACTTCGATCCTCCGACAAAAGACAAAGTCAAAACCTTGATGCAGGTACTTTTCTGTATTACAGTTTTACTTTTTAACATATCTGTGTATATTGTTAGGCCGTGACAATTCTTCATATAATCACCGCGTGGGCCCACTTCGTGTTGACACACGCATTGGGCACCCGTGGGCTCATACCTATTAATAACCCACGTGTAATGAGCGTTAGACTTGCATGCATACTTGATGAGGGTTACTCACTCCCAAAACCATATGGTGATAGCCTGATAGGAATATAACCCACCAAGCATTATATGCAAGTCCACAACCCACTATTATAGTGATGTGGAATCTTCCTTACATGTGAAGTATTTCCAACATATATTTCTATTTAGTTGCTTGTAGTTTAGAAAAACACTTTGTACAAAATTATATTTTCGATTGAAAGTCTATTTCCACTGGGAAACAGTTTCAAACTTCATTTTCCTTTGTCTGGGCATAACGTACAACATTCCATTACCTCAATGTCATTAAGTGTGCTGGCACCTAGGGTGCCTTATCCTTGTTAGTGATAACAAAGACGAAAGGGATGGGGCGTAAGGAAAACCTTTTCACTCCTAGTGAGGACTATCAAAACATATTATTTGTCACTTACTACCAAACCAAATCAGGGAAAGTTGATTACTACTCCCGGTCTCCCTCCGTCCCTCTCATTTTGCACCAGTACTGATGTAAATCTCGGATTATTGAGTTTCTTGCTTTCCTTTCAGCAATGTGATGTAAATCTCGATGGAGAAATCGACCGCGAAGAATTTGTGAAATTGATGACGGAATTGACTCAGGATACATTTAGCACAGTTAGTCAGGGACTTATCATCAGTCTAGTGGTAGCCCCATCAGTTGCTTTAGCAACAAAGAGAGCAACAGAAGGCGTTCCTGGCGTGGGCAAAGTGGTGCAGAAGTTGCCTAGTTCGGTTTATGCTTCCCTCGTTACTCTTATCGTTGTTGCAGCCCAAAGCGCTAGCCGAGGATATTGATGATCAAAGGTTTTCGTTTAATTCATCCTCGCGTTACTTCATGTTACACAGAAATTATAGATCATAACTATAATTAATTGATGTTCAACCTTAAACTTTAGATTGGATTGTTGAGTGTTTTCCTTTCAACTGATATATACATAAATTACCCGCGTATTGCTTACATATTAATATGAAAGAGCGATGCGATTATGCTTGTTGTTTATAGTTTAGCTCATCGCTCGACTATCTATCGTGTTAACTGTGGAAAGATGATCGATGCAAATGACATGGATACGAATAATAGACAAGTCTTTGGCCTTTGGTTTCGGCGTTCTATCATAGGATTATGTATTTGAATGGAATGGTGCAGCTGCAAGTAATGAGTTTGTGAAATTTTGAAACAAATAAGTAAAAAAATATTTAAAAAAATTGAATAATAGGTAATTTTTGAAAATATTTTCCAAAGTAAGCGGTTTTTATCCAAACTTGTGCCTTGGTAATGTTCGCACTTAATAACAACGGCCCATTACTACACTGAGTTAAAAAAAGTCAGCTCAGTAATCGGCCGCTCTTAGTAACACCGACCGATTATTGAGCCGACTTTTTTTGACTCAGTTTAGTTACGGACCGTTGTTATTAATAGTAAGCGATAATCGTTCTAAAGTCAAACAATGGAGGATTTGTTCAAAAATAAAGTGGAAGCTAGTCAAATTGTATCAGTGCTTTAATGCTATAACAATTAAGTAGATATATATATATTAGTACTTGGAATGCACTTTTTGAACTTGTGAAATACACCTTTTGAGTTTATAAAATGCGCCTTTTGAATTATTTATAAGTGTTTATAATGCACCTTTTGAACTTTATTATGCCAATAATTTGAATGAAAATAAAATTGTTACAATATTTAAGGGCTTTGATAAATTAATCGGTGAATTAAATGTTAAAATTGTGAATTAAACATTTGAGATCAAAAATTGGATGCTACAATGTGAAAAAATCTTACAAAATGATGAATTAAAAGGAAATTAACAAACAAAAAATGCTACGACAGTTAGATAGTGCTTAAACTGGATGTTACTATGTGGAAAAATCTTATAAAAATGCTACCACCGGCGTTTCATGAAAACTAGATACTATGATTGTTGTTAAAATTTCGATTCCAATCTACGATTACGATTCAAAAACAAGCGAGCGATTTGAATTCTAGGTAAAATCTTAAAGTTGTAGAATGTTACGATTCTAGGTTGTATAAAATTTTTAGAGGTAGAATCATAACACGATCCGATTCTACAAATTTAGAATGAATTATTTATAATTTTTCTTATGTACCATCTTTTACTAATCTCTTTCACATATGCACTTAAATTTCAAATGTTCCATCATGATAACTTTTACAAAATAAATTCCTTTATCAATATGAAGATTTAAACTAATTATTAAAAGGTTGTCGTTATATTCTTGAAAATAACGTCAAAGAAACTTTAATTCATAAATTTTAAATTTTAAATTGGGTAATAATGATAAGAAAGTTGATATTTTTAAAATATTTAAGTATATTTGTAGAATCATACGATTTTACAATTCAATTCTATCGATTCGATTCTACCTCTCTAAGCGATTCTAAGTAGAATCGCGTTTTAACAACTTTGGAAGCTACCACGTGGAAGTTCCCTTCAAATATCATATTAATATTATTTTATCCTCCATCCAATAGGCAATAATCGTAAGAGTCTCATCTACTTTATGCACTTATTTAATTCTAAATATATCTAATTATGTATAATTAAAAATTATAAAAAATTAATATTAATAAAAGTAATAGTTGAATACAGTCTCAAATAGGGGTGAAAGTCTGGTTTTTGGTTTGGATTCGATACAAATCCAAATCAAACCGAATAAAATCCGATTTTGATATTTTCAGTCCAAATAATCCAAATTAAACCGAACCAAAATTTAAAATACCAATCCAAATTGAACCGAATAGACCGAATTGCACCGATTTGTATCTTTTGCACTGAAAGTCAAATTTGCATGTATCGTTTCAAACTTATTCTTTCTAAAGCTCCTAAATAAATATTATGAATTTTAGGGTTTTTAATTTGAACAAGTAAAAAACATTTAACAAAAATCTAAAAATAAGGGCAAAAATTCAAACAAATCAAATAGAAGATATAACATGCCTTTAACATTTCGGTTTGTTTGGTTTTTTGGTTTTGTTGGACCCTAAACCGAGTCCAAACCGAACACCGAATAATAATTGAAATTCAGTCCAAATCAAACCAAAATTTAAATATAGTCGAACCAAATTACTAATTCGATTTTGTTTGGTTCAGTGTTCGGTTTTTCTCCAAATTACTTACGCCCTTAGTCTTAGATGAAAGGGCAAGGTGGTAAATTCAAATATTCACAATTTTGCCATATAAAGAAAGCCAAGGCGAGAGCAACGCTTAACAGACGGCAATGGCAGCTGCTACGACATCATCTTCTCAAACTTCCCCTTCTCCAGACCCCAAATATGATCTTTCTAGAGAGGTAAACTACTTTTCTCTTCTCACCCTAGTTAATTATCCTCATTAATTTCTCTGATTATTCGTTAATTTGTGTAGATTAAACGCCTCGAGGTTGCAATTGCCGAGCTTGATAGTCTGCCTTCGTCCAGGGTTAGTTTAGTTCCTATTTTGTTTCATTGATTTTCATGCGTATGATTTTATTCCATATGAACCCTAAAATGTTATAATTTTGAATTGTGACGAAAATCATATTTCGACATTACTCATTAGCTATTTGTTTTCATGCTTATTCATTTCATTTTATCTAAACCCAAATTTTTTTTTATTATGACGAATATCGAAATTTAGATTAGATATTTATTTCGTCCAGCAATTGAAACTTTTGACTAGAATCAGTGCTGTATTTTTTTGCTGAATTTACTATTGAAGAATTGCCCTAATATGTTAAAAGTTGTATTTGAATGACTAAAATCATGGTCAAACTTCCCTGCAAGTTTGTATTTATGTGAATGTTTTTGTTGGAAATACCCAAATGCCCAATATGTTGGAATTATTCTTTCAGGATTTTCTTGTGTTTTTAAGTCTACGGTTAGAATGCCAAGTTTGTTTATGATTCATTACTACAATGCCCATCAAATTTGTGTTTGGTACATTGTTTTTATTGGAAATACAGATATTCGATCGCCGGAATTGTTGGAAACTTGGAATAGACTATCTATGTGGGTTTGTTGTGTTTTTGATCTAATGTTAGAAAGTCGAGTTTTGTGTATGAATGATGACCTTATTGCCAAGAAAGTTTGTGCTTATTAGGATGTTTGTTGAAAATACACATACCCAACTTTTCAAATGGTTGGAATTGGCTATGTTTATGGGGTTACTGTGTTTCTGTGTTTAGTTTTAGAAAGTCTTAGTTATCGGTTCGAATGGTAGATTTGCCGTGGAATGATTGGGCGATGGGTGACAATGCCGGGTTTGTTCTCTGTGCTCTGTTTACATTTTTTGCAATTAGAAAAAGCAAGCAGTATATGTATAAATCTTAAACGAGTAGTTCTGTTTTAGGGAACTTTGGCACATTTGACATTTCTACTTTCTATTACATTCTTACTAAGTCTATTTTAGGGTGTATAAGTAAAACCTTTAATAAATAGCAAGCAAGAACTGGAGTGTGAAATAGTGCTTCTAGGCAATTCAGTTTTCCTTGGTAGATGTTTTTGTGGCTTTGGAAAGAAGAGGGAACTGAAGACAAAGAATCGGCGCATTTTTAAGGATCATTTCCTTGGATGAGATGTTGTTTGGGATAAGGCTAATTACTTAGCAATCCTATGGGTTAAGGCCAATAGTTTCTTTGGGAGCTTTTCTATAACTCATTTATGTAAAAGCTATCGGAAAATTTTATTGTAATTTGATGTTGCAGTGGGATTCCTCATACCCTGCTTTGTATCAATGCTTTTTACCTTATTAAAGATTTTTTAAGTAAAAAAAAATTTACCTTTCAATTATTCTCCTCACCGGTGTTGCTCAAAGTTTCTAGCTGTTCATTGTGTCTAAGCTAGAAGAAACAAGTACAGCTTTGAACTTCGTACTTAATTTTTCTGATAGGATATGATTCTAGTTTAACTAAGTATGATGATATGTTGGAGATGATTGCAAATGGTGACTTAAGATCAAGTATTCCCAATAATTTGAGCTTTGTGCTCTTCTTATTTGGATCTGCTCACTACGGGCTTTAGACTGTTTGCTAGCTTGCTAGTTGCTACCTTTTGCTGCATTCGATGTATGTAATGAATGCTTTTTGGTGCTAGCCTTTCGAAAGATTGTAGAACTAGTTCTGTTAGAAGGCTACGTCAGCTTCGTGCTAATTTAAGCAATTATTTAGGGTATGAGATCTGAATATGAGATTCTAGAGGCTGGTATGATTTCCCACAAAGTATGGATTCTGAAATTTCCTTCTCTCAGGACTTCAAACAGCACATTTTATTTACAATTCGTCAACAACAGCATTTATTTAGCTTCTAAATCCACCCTGTTTTATTTTTCAGCCCGTCTATCTAAAGAATGGAAACATATTCTTCCGCACTACTACCCAAAAAGCAATCTCATCTGAACAGAGTAAGAAAAACATTCTAGAGCATTGTTCTTGTTTTCATGGCATGCTAAATCCCATGGTTTTAGGTTTTCTCATTTTTACCTTCACTAAAGCCTTTAGTGAAAAAATTGCAGGAAAACTTAATTTGGCTAAGAGTAAGCTGCAAAAGCTCAACAAACAATGAAGGTTAATGGCCACCTCTTAATCATGGAACATAACTATCGTGCTCCAATCTCCAGTAGAATCGTTTGACATAGTTTAGGGTTTGAGTGAGAACTGAAATTGATTCCTTGAACACGAAATGGATATGATCCACGCAATTGATTTGTAGCGCAATCTTTGTTTTTAATAGTGAAAGTGTTCATCATTGAAGTTTAATAGCCTTCAATCTTGGGAAAACCTGTCCAAAAGATGAGCTTCTCTAGGAAGGCTCCTTACTACCTTTAAAAGTTGATCAAGCATTGATTCTATTCTATTTCCATATCCTACCATCAATTATTATTTGTGGTTGGCTAGTAGCTGGTAGCTGATTGAAGCGACTGATATAATTGACTGATTTTGTCGGATGGGTTTGATTTTGAACCTGGTGCTATGAATATCTTGTTTAAAAACTAGTTATAATAATTTGTTTCAACAGACTAATTTGCCAAACACTGCTATTAGATTGGATTGACTACCCAACACTTTTGTTTTTTTTTTTTTTTTGCCAAAATAAGCTAAAAATAGTCCAATGAACTATTTTATTAAGCTTTAAAGTACACACACTTGCTAAGGTGCCTTGAAATCAAGGTCTTTCTTATCTGCTTGTTTGCTTTTGTAGAAAACGTGTTTCTTCCGGCGAGCAATGCTCTTTTCGTTTCATGGATTTTGCTACGCTATGTAAATTGAAGTAAGATCTTTTAAATTGTATTGCAGTAAAATTAAAGAGATAGAGAGAGTATAAACGAGGAGGGAATCTCAAGGGCCATCAATAGGCTTCAACGACCATCAACAGTCATATGAAGTGAAATTTAGAATTGATTATTCTATTGGTTGTCCAAAGACAAACATAAACATATACTTTATCAATCCAACATTTGAAAGCTAAATTTGGATTCATGCTTGAAAAATCTGCAATGAAAGTAATTCATCTGTTGAGACAAACGATGGAGTACTATAGGACTAGAATAAGAGACTTAAATTTGATTTGTATTGACTTGAAAAAAGTATAGGACAAATGTAGTAAGAGAAGTACTTTGGTAGGCAATAATAAAGAATGATATTTTCAAGAAATACATTAATATATTGTAAGGTATGATTGAGAAGTAAAGATAAATGTTGGGATATGTGAAGCGGTAACATAGGGTTTTCTACTCGATTGATTCTTATCAAAGCTCGGCCCTGGCCCTAGCCCTAGCAGTGGGCCTGGATGAGATAACTTGATTCAAATAAGGAGACGTGTCTTAATGCATGTTGTTTGTTGACGATATTTTTTTGGTAGATGACATCAAGGATGATAAAATACTAAGTTAGAACAATGAAGACATAAGTTTGAGTTTCGAGGGTTTAAATTAAGTCGGGGTAAGATGATGTATATGAAGTGTAACTTTAGCATAAATGAGATACTAGAAGAGAAAAAAATTGCTCCATGTAGATGCATAAATTACATTGGATCTATATATCAGAATAGTAGAGAGACAACTTACAAGATGTGATCCATATAATTATGTGTGGGTGGCATAAACACATGGCAGTGAGTAGTATATTATGTGATTGAGGTGTGCTTCTAAAGCTAAAGAAAAACTACACTATTATATGAATTAGAATGTTGGACTTTAAATAAGGATCATAGTAGAGAGATAAAAGAGAGGAAAAACGAATACATCGATGGATGAGCGGACCTACCTTAAGGAATTTGATTCAAAATGAAGATATCAGAAAGAGTTTAAAAGTCACATTGAAAAAAAGATGAAAGACAATTATTTAAGATAGTTAGGGCATGTGCAAAGACATGGTAGTAGCAAATCGGTAAGAAAGTAGAAAATTGAAACTCATGGGATTTAAAAAGAGGGTAAAGAAGACCATAGATGAAATGAAGAGTAAACAATGGAAAAAGATATGAAGGTTGACCATTAAAATTGATATATTAGTTCATGTAGTTGACTCAATATATTTATTGTTCTTGTATTTCAATTCACAAATCCTTGTGAGAGACAGTCTCTTTGAGAGACCATCTGTAATTGGGTAGACCCATAAAGGAAAATGTAGAGTAAGTTACTCGGGTCTCGCTGTGCATTAAGAGTATTGTAAGTAGACATTTAAGATATCATAAGTATTGCACTCTTACTCGGTGGGAATTAACAATATTGTAAGTATGCATTAAGGATATGGTATGTATAAGTAGACATTAAGGATGAAATAAATAGATATTAAGGATGAAATAAATAGACATTAAAGGATACTGTAAGTAGGCATTCAAGGATATTGTTATTAGGCATTAAGAATATTGTAAGTAGCACATTAAAGATACAATAAATAGGCATTAAGGATGCAGTAAGTAGACATTAAGGATGAAGTAAGTAGGTATTAAAGATGAAGTAAGTTGACATTAAGGATACAATAAGTAGACATTAAGCTTTATGGGTTGAATATAAGAGACGTCTCTCAAGAGACCGACTGTAATTCAATTCTCAATTTCTACTACTTGGCTAGGCCCTAGTGGTGATATAGAGTCCGATTCAATCTAAATCTTTACTTAGTCTGAGGTTGCTCAAGTAGCTTATGGCATATGTATTTTAGTTTAACAAACAATAAAACTTACGGATCGTCTTTTGTAAAGATGACTCTCAAAAGTTCAGCCCAAATCTATATTTAGAGTTGTAACAATATATATTTAGAATTGGATTGGGCTTTTAAAAGCCGTCTTTACAAAAGACAGTCTTAAGTAAGAATTTGTGTAAAACTTAAGTGGGTAAATTTTTTAAACTGGTTAGAGACTTGCTTGAGGGTGTAGCGTTGTGCATCTCAATAGTTTTGTGTCTCATTAAAACTAAAATTAAAATTGTTGATTATTTCTAAATTATTCAACCTACAATACATTTTGTTCATAACACTCACTGACGTACTTTAATAGACTATAGGTATCTACCACTAAAGAGAAGTAAAGTTAGACCAATAGAAAAACATAAGGAGGAAGAAGTGAGTGTAACAAGTATTAGTTATAGCCGGTTAATACGTAAAGATGATTGTTGTCAGAAAAAATATACAAAGGTTAAATTATTTAGAAATAATAAATAGTAGGAATTATTTACAACAGATGGACAGTATGTGAGATCATTTATAATAATTTTTCCTAAAGTTAATAGAAAATAAAGTTAATAGAAAATAAGTAAGTATTAAAATTCTATATATAATTAATTGTAAATACTAAAAGTTAGGCGAGTGAAAAAAAAGGATGTGGAGAGATATATGGCCACAAAATACTCAACGTAGCAAAATCTAGAGGTCTCCTCCTCCACTTCAAAAAATCTAAGAGCTCATACATAAAAGAATGTAGCAATTGACTACTCCCTCCCATTACTCAATTATAAATTTTTATTTTAGATTGTTTATTCATTTTATATCTTTTTTTTAATTAAAATATCATCTTTTTTTTAATATCAATTACATACTTAAAACTTATAATTTATTCTCTAATTTCATTTAATATATAATATTACAAGTTATCATATTTTTAAAAATCACTATTTCCCTTTAATTTAATATTAATCAAACAATATATTTTTACACAAATTTTAAAAAAGCCAAATGAGATCTGGGTAAGAGAGAAACAGTAGGATTTTCAAATTTTGAAAGGATAAAGTGAAGTTCTTGTGAATAAAAGTGTAATACTTCTATAAAGTAAATCTTTTAATGAAAAAATTGCTAAACTTACTCAAAAAAAAAAATACAACATTTAAAATGACTAAACTAAAAAAGAAAATAACACATATATTAAAGGGAAAATTACTTTAAAAACTTCCAACTATTCGCGGTTTAAATATAAAACTCCCAACTATTGATTATTATTCAAAACTCTCAACTATAGGCCCATTTTAAATATAAAGCACTGATACATTTTATAACCTGTTTTAACCGGTTACCTTTTGTTGAAATGGGAGGGTACGTGAACGATCGTGTAAGGTTAAAGGAAGTGAGGTGATCAATAAATACAATTAGGTCTCACTACGTCTCAATTAAAATCAATTTGTCCGATTATAAGTCATCTCGGACTTTAAACATAAAATAGGCCTAAAGTTGGAAGTTTTAAATAATAATTAATTGTTGGGAGATTTATATTTAAATCGCGAATAGTTGAGAGTTTTTAATGTAATTTTCCTATATTAAATGGGAGAAAGTATATAAAAACTATCCTTGACATTAGACATTCGCGTACGTGGCAAATCAAAATTAGTTCATTGCCGACACTAAGGGCCCAATATCCGAATAGTGGAATTGAACACATTCTTTCCTTATCCATGAATTTTAGTCGCATCTAGTCTCCTAAGAGACCGTCTTTCTGAGAGATGTCTTTCAGGCTCAGTCTATCAAAACTTACTTTATACTCTTACTTTACTTTTTTTATGGGCCAACTTAATAAGAGATGATATTTCAAAGAGACCGTCTCTCACAAGAATTTGTGTTTAGTTAATATTTTTTGTATATTCAAATGAAATTCTTAACTACTTTTTTCTTACTAATAGTTAAGAATTTAACTTTTGTCATATATTTTTTTAAATTAATTTATCTTTTTTTTTTCTTATTAAATTCAACTATCTACATAATTACTCAATATTTTTTTAAAGGAAAGTAACAATAATAATAGAACCTTTTAACCATATGCTTTAAATAATCTCATCATTAGATTAATTCCTAATAATTTAACTTTTGTCATATATTTGTACACAACAGACAATATTTCTAATAATACGTAATAAAAAAGTATGCTGTCAGCAAATAAACACAAAATTAAATTATTAAAAAATAATCAAGAAGTAAAATTATTTACAACAAATGAGTAAAATATTATTCCCTCCGAATCAGTTTAGATGTCCCATTTGGGATTTTACGGATTTTAAGGATTGAGTGGGGTCCATTAAAAAGGTGGTAGTTGGGTATTTTAATTGATTAAATTAATTGTAAAGGTGGTAGTTGAGTATTGGGAATTGGAAAAGTGGGGATATTTAGGTAAAAAAGGATAGACAAAAAAGAAAATGAGACAATTGATATGATTTTGTCAAATAAGAAAATGAGACATTTAAACTAATTCGGAAGAAGTAGTTTATTAATGTCTATTTTTTATTTTTAGAATTAGGGCTAAATTAGATGAAATATTTAATTAGAATATAAAAGAATAACACGTAAGAGACCACACATACATACATACTTGCATAATAAATGCATCACTTTCCTTTCCACAATTGGCAACTACCCATTAAAAGAGTGGTCTTACTCTTAGCCCCTTCTACACAAAACAGTATTGTAGTTGTAGACTTGTGTAGTGAGAAAAGGAGAGTGAAAGAAAATGGATTTCAGTTCATTTTTAACATCTTTAGGCACTTCATTCATTATATTTGTGATTCTTATGCTGTTATTCTCATGGCTTTCTAGGAAACCAGGAAATGAATTCATTTACTACCCAAATAGGATTGTTAAGGGTCTGGATCCGTATACTAGGACTACCCGTAACCCTGTTTCATGGATTAAGGAAGCTGTTACTTCTACTGAAGATGATATTATCTCTCTTTCTGGTGTTGATTCTGCTGCTTATTTTGTCTTTCTTTCCACTGGTATGTTTCTTTTCTCTTTCTTTTTCCGTGAGTTGTCGCCGTCCTTCCCTCTATAGATCTTGTCTATAGTTTTTCTATGAGCGAGATTTACTGGGTAGGATGATGATGATCATGTATGGATGGTAATTTACATGCTATTTCTTCCGTTTTAATTCCCATTAGAGTTCCTCCCAACTTCTTGGAGGTTGAGTGTGAGAGCTAAAACGGATGTGGCAAATATAAGGACTATGCTAAAACTAGTGAAATGCAGTGGAAAGGAAAATTGCGTTGAAAAAATGAGATAAAATAATAATTGATAATTGAACTATAGAAATGAGTGGTTAAGACGTAGAGAATATAAATTTGTGGATCACAGCATAAGAGGCAAAAGGGGTATGTTCTCCGGGCCCATCCAAAAGGTTAGAAAAACGATTCTTTAATTTTAATAATTAGGGTTTGTAATATATTTAGTAATTAGGAGCTCTAATATTTTTCCCCGACCTCTTAAATATCAGGTTTGACCCTATGTGGACGCATCCTAACGTGAACACGATTAAAAGGGAGTAAGATCATTGTAAAAGAGGAAATGGCGTAAAATAAGTGAGATAAATTAAATGGAAAGGGTTGCAAATAAAAGGGACAAAGGAAGTATTGGTTCAATAATAAGTGAACATTGGGGAGAGGTTGGTGGAGTTTAGGTCCGAGCTTGCTTAGGTCATGACCCGCATCATTATTTCAAAAAACTTATCGATACTGAATTGTGAAACATATAACATTATAAAATGTTAGTTGAGTTGGTTCTATATACATGTAGAGACGTGTGTGTTAGGCCCACCCTATACTAATATTCTCAATTCGCCCGACCCTAAGAGACATCGTAAGGGTGTCCTTAGTTCTTTGGTTTAAATACTTCTTTTATGTGACATTACTAAAAACTTTTGAGTTTATGCTGATGTTGATGATTTCTTTTCCAGCTTTGACAATGTTGGTCTGTTCTGGCATTGTGCTTCTTCCAACCCTTTTGCCTGTTGCAGTCACTGATCACAGTGTCCATTCAACTAACACCACAAGCAATGGAACTTTCAGTGAACTCGATAAATACTCCATGGGACACATTGAAGTAAGTCTTGCACCCTGTGCGGTCGAACATGTTGAACATGCTCAGAACCTTCCCTGCCTTTAGGTTCCGCTTTTCAGACGCAGCCTTAGGCAGGGGCGAAGCCAGGATTTTCAATTAGGGGGGGCCGAATTGTCGATATGTAACACCCGAATTTCCTCTCGTTCTTAACGATTTTTGATTTGAAAAAATTTGGGTGTTACACGATATACTAAAAAACTTTTTTACTACATAAAAAATAGAGGTATTAGTAACAGACACGATCACTTGAAATTCATACGACATTGTAACCGAATTCAATTTGATTCAGCTTTAAAAATTTACAATTATATAAAAACAATGTGGACACGAAATCCGATTTCAAGCCCACCCGAAACACTTAATTCGAATTCAACGATGACCCAAATGAATATCATTAGACACTAGTTAAGCTATAAAAATATTAAAATCATAGACTTAAATAAACTTGAAGCTTCCCTATAATTATTATTTTTGAAAAAACTAAGTCTTCTTGACTTATTAGTTTTGAAAAAACTAGGTGTTTTTGACTCCATATAGTTTCCTAATAATTCACCAGAAAAAACACAATTAAAATTAAGATAGAAAAATATAAACACACACTAAATATATGAATGTTAAATTATAAAAAATAAATAGAAATGACATTATAATATAAATCTATTCGTCTATAAAAAAATAATTGTTTTAATAAGGATTTGATCTCTTAACCTTAGATCATAAATTTATAACCCCAACCATTAAGCTATAGTTTTTTTTGTTATATTTACTCTGATTAAACTATATATATCATATTAATAAGGGGGGCCAAAACCAAAATTACAAAGGCTCGCATTTTCGGCAAGGGGGGCCGGGCCTCCGCCGGCCCCCCATGTGGCTTCGCCCCTGGCCTTAGGTGTGTTGTTGTTTTAGGTTCTGAATTTTAAACTAGATGATTTGAATTTGCAGGAGAGCAGTCCTAGGTTGTGGGCGTTTTTGGGAGCTCTATATTGGGTTTCTTTGGTAACATATTTCCTCTTATGGAAGGCATATAAACATGTAACCGAGATCAGGGCTACAGCATTGATGTCTTCTGAAGTTAAGGCAGAACAATTTGCAGTTCTTGTTAGAGATATCCCCACTCCAAAGAATGGTGAGACCAGGAAGGAGCAAGTTGATTCGTATTTTCGGGAGATTTATCCAGATACATTCTACAAGTCACTGATTGTTACGGACAACAAGAAGGTGAAGTCTCAGTTTGTTGAAGTGCCCATATGTTACCCACATCCGAGTTGTCCCACATCGGAGAAAGAGAAGAGTATGCATCATTTTATAAATTCAAGGAGTAACACCTACTATTACCAATTGGTTTTAGTAGTGAATCTACTTTGGGTTTATGAGTGGACTATTTCTTCTCCTCCTTGTTTGGGTTGCCCAGACTCATTTTCTAAATTCTATCACAGTTTGAATTCCTTGCTTTCCTAATAGAACAAGCACGATATTGTAGAGTGTTTTAACAATAATAAAGGTGCAATAATGCTTTGGTTTTGGATTATAGTGGGCTATCAAAATCCTCTCTGTTATCACTAACAAGGGTAAATTTATGTACATCTGACTTCAAATGAGGTGTAATTGATGCTGACTTCTGATACCATGGCAATGAACTAACCCAGCCAAAAGCTTAAGCTGATGGTTGAGGTACCAAGATATGTTATATACTCTAACGGATTTTGGGTATGATAGGTGAACAAGATTTGGGAGGAGCTAGAGGGGTATAGGAAGAAACTTATGCAAGCCGAGACAATTTATGAGAAATCTAAGCCAATTGGAAGTAATGAAGAGCTCAGACCCACAAACCGAACCGGCTTTCTTGGTCTTTGTGGGAAGAAGGTAGATACCATAGACTATTGCAAGGAAAAGATAAGTAAACTGGAATCCAAGTTAGAATCAGAGCAAAAGGTAACCTTAAGAGATCGCCAGCTTTCTTCAGCATTCATTTTCTTTACGAGCAGGGTAACCGCGACTGCTGCTGGGCAGAGTTTACATGCCAGATTGGTTGATACTTGGACAGTAATGAATGCTCCTGAACCACGCGAACTAATCTGGAGTAACCTCTCGCTAAACTATTACACCAGGGAAGTACGCAAGTATATCGTGTACTTCATTGTGGCATTAGCGATATTTTTTTACTTGATTCCTATCGGATTTATATCAGCTTTGACGACACTAGGAAATCTGACAAAGCTTTTGCCTTTCATAAAACCTGTTGTTGAAATTGTTCCAATTCGAACGGTCTTAGAAGCTTATCTTCCTCAAATTGCCCTCATAGTATTTTTGGCTTTACTGCCCACGATGCTCATGTTTCTGTCTAAAGTCGAAGGGATTCCTACGGAGAGCCATGCAGTTAGGGCTACTTCGGGTAAATATTTCTACTTCACCGTCTTAAATGTTTTTATCGGAGTTACCCTTGGTGGAACACTTTTCGGAAACTTTAAGGATATAAAGAACCATCCGAATGAGATACCTACTATACTCGGGAAAGGCCTTCCAGATAATGCGACCTTTTTCTTGACCTTTGTCGCACTACAGTAAGAATTACTTCTCGTCTTGAATTAGTACGATTTGGAAATTTATACTCGGGTTTAATGACTTTAACATTCGGCCTGCAGATTTTTCGTAGGATACGGGTTGGAGTTGTCTCGATTGGTCCCACTTATCATATTCAAACTGAAAAAGAAATACTTGTGCAAGACAGAAGCTGAAGTGACAGAAGCATGGGCTCCTGGTGATTTTTGTTATGCAACAAGGGTTCCTGCTGATTTGCTTATACTCACTGTTACACTCTGTTACTCAGTTATTGCACCCCTCATTATTCCATTTGGTGCTATCTACTTTGCCCTGGGATGGCTTGTCATGAGGAATCAGGTACTTTCTTTTATAAAAAAATCCTTAACTATTATGTAGCGAGTATTTCAGCTGTGATGAAGTAAATTGACTATATTTTTCTTACACTTTAGCCAGAATATGTAAAATAAACTTGAACGATGAATATTGTCAATAACTATTATGTAGCGAGAGTATTTCAGCTGCGATGAAATAAATTGAGCCAGATCAGCACGAATCTCACTTAGCGATGCACGGAAATTCGTGCCTTGTGGTTAATAGGTTTCAAAAACTAGCCTGACATTTGTGGCCTATGATTCCTCTACTATGGAATCAGCAATAGCAGGCTTGCAAGGGACATGGGGTGCCATGTCCACACCAAAACTAAAAAATGTGGAAATTTAAAAAGGAAATGAAAAAAACTTAATAAGTGGTCCACCAATGAAGCCAACAGTACTCAACACTCAAAATTCTGCAACCATAGTTAGAATTCTAAATCCGCCTTTAGTAATCCCCGTTCATTCTAGGATCAAATCTTGGTAGAAAGACAAAATATATCAAAGTCGAATTAAGAATATCATGTGGAAAATAACGTTACACTACGTGTGTATTAATTAGTTTAAGCTACTCTTATGACAGGCGTTGAAAGTCTATGTTCCATCGTTCGAAAGCTATGGAAGAATGTGGCCACATATTCATACAAGATTTCTAGCTGCACTAATCCTTTACCAAGTTACAATGATAGGTTACTTCGGAGCAAAGAAGTTCGTCTACGCCTTCCTCATCATCCCACTTCCGATAATTTCCATCATATTCGCCTTTGTTTGTCACACGAAATTCTATCGGTTCTTCCAAAACACGGCTCTTGATGTTGTACGCCATGAATTGAAAGAAACACCCAACATGGAATGTATTTATAGATCCTTCCTTCCTCCAAGTTTGAGCTCTTATAAGTTTGATATTGATCAAGATGGACATATTTAATCTCAAGTTTTACTATTGGTTTTGTGAACTTTATCCCACTTGTTCATCTATAAATCCCACTATAGTTGAGTTAGTAATGGCAATACTAAAGTAGGTATGTTTGTTGATAGGTTAACTTTAGGTGGTCTCTTTGTCTAGGGTTGTAAAAGCTTTGTAATCTTTGACCAATGTTCTCTAATCGAAATATACTTTGCTGCACGTTTGGTAGGTGATAATAAATGGTGGTAATGGGAATAAAAACTAGTGTAATTTTGGATTAAAAATCTCTTGGCTAATTTGATGGCCATATATGCTTGTCAACCTTCAATCATCTCATATTCTTCATTAAATTCATTCCAATGCATTATTATATTAAGGAGAGACTGTAATGAAAATTTGTAAGCAAAAAAGATCTTTTGTGATCAAAGTTTCATCACCATGAGAATGATATGAAACTTTTGATGAAATTTTATTCTATAATATCATTATTAGCACCATTTAGTACCACTAACTAAACGGGTCATTAGTCAACAAATAACAATGTAGGGTCTTATAAAATTACATTTAACTTGTATAATTCAAATATTAGATTTACATGTTTTTAATTGATATTTAAAAGGAAAAACTGTCAGAAATAATCCCTACTTTTTACATTTTCCTGTGAATAACTCATACTTTTGATTATTCATGAATAATCCAAACTTTGCAGTATTTTTACTCACAGAATCCCCTTCCTCAATGATCGGGTATAGTAGGTAAAGGTCCATTTTGTGACCTCCTTATTGTTGCCTTCATCTTTCTTTTTGTTACCTCTATTTCTCCATTGCAAACCCAAACCTTAGGAGAGAGAAAATTCAATTATCCATTCACTTTTTTTCCTCTTTTTTTATAACATCATACTATTTGTCCTATTTGTTTGCACTATTTACTTATTAGAATATAGACTCCTACCCAAACTTATAATATTTTAATGTTTCCATTAAATTATATAATAGAGGATGTAGGGATGATCATGGGTTGGGTCTAGTAAACCCAAACTCATACCCAATAATTTTAGTGGACCCGTAACCATACTTGACCCATAGGGTCTAAAAATATTAGACCCAACCTTGACTTGCCGAATCTGAAAAGTCGAGGGTCCTAAATGAGTCTTGATTTAATTATTCATACTTTAACATTTTTTTTATTTTTAAGTATTATTAGTACTAAAATGAGAATGATAAGTTGCATATAAATCCAAATCGAATCCAAATATATCGATATAGGTTTGGAACGAACTTAAAATTTATTTGAATTGTATATGAGGTTGGATTTAGAGCGTGTTTGATGAGGTTGAGACGGGTGTAAAAGATCTAAGTCTAACAAGAAAGAGGATTCAAAAATTAGACCCTAGCCCTAAATATAGTGGTGGATCTAGAGCGTGTCCAATAAAGTATTGGACAGATCACAATACATTTATAGGATGGAATGACTTCTTATAATGGTTTTTCTATGGCATATCATTTCTTTTTACATAAATTCTTATGTAAGACGGTCTTACTGTGAGACAATATTTATATATAGGCTTAATAGTCCAACTAATACAATTATTAGAATATAGACTCCTTGTTTAAAGGTCGCCTCAATCAACGACAAACAATATCTTACAAGAATAACTCTTCCTTTTAAACATATACTTAATTAAGTTAAAAATATCAATTAAAAATCCACGACTATCAAATTCTAGCAATATTGTCAAACACAAATTCTTAAGACAACCTCTATTGGGCTGGTCCATGACCGTTTAATATGTGAAAATAATTACTTAAATTTCAAAATAATTAATTAAAAAGTGGGCTAATTATATGAACTTGTCCCATAAAAAGATGATCTCATACTAGACAAGCTGTTTGTAAAACTACTTAATTCATATAATTTTGGCATTTAAAATTAAGACGGTCTACATTTTTTTAATGAGTTCATAAAATTCCAATGTAATGACATATTATTGTATATTATTCTTATACTCCTCATATAATGAACAAAACAATATAGTTTACACTAACAATCATTGTATCATTAATATTATTGAGTTCAACTTTTGACTTTGAATGTTCCTCATTTTGAGCTCATGAACACAATAATCCTCCATGATATATCGTGCAAATGCAATGAACATGATCATGTAGCCATGCTAAAGTACTTAGTGGAGACAAAGTAAGGACATCAAAACTTGGTCAAATTATTGATAATATTATGAGATTAAGCCCATGGAAGCACTATATATAACCATACACATAAAACCTCGTTCCTCACAAAACAAAATGGCTCTCAAAAATCCTTTTATATGCTCCTTGCTTCTATTCTCAATAGTGATTGTAGCATCCGCCAATGATGCCTATACACCATCATCATCATATAATAGTCCATCTTATTCTCCATCTCCGCAATATAAATCTCCTTATTATTCACCGTCTCCTGAATACAAATCTCCTAAATACTTTCCTTCTTTAGAATATGAATCACCAGACTATACCCCATCACACGAATACAAATCTCCAATCTACTTACCATCTCCTGAATACTCATCACCTTCAGTTTACAAGACCCCAGACAACTCAGTATCTTCAGTGGAAGTGTCCAAATACTATTCTCCTACTCCAGTATACAAATCACCAGAATACTCACCATCCCCTAGGGATAAGTTACCAACATACTCTCCATCATCAGATATGTACAAGTCGCCATACTATTCTCCTTCTCCCGTGTACAAATCCCCAGAGTACTCACCATCCTCTGAATACAAGTCGTCGACATACTCTCCATCTTCAAATTACAAGACTCATGACTACTCACCATCTCCTGTTTACAAATCTCCAAACTATTCTCCTTCTCCTGCATACAAATCACCTTACTACTCACCCTCTGCCGAATACAAGTCACCAACATATCCTCCATCTTTAGATTTCAAAACTCCTTACTACTCTCCCTCACCTATGAAAAAATCTCCATACTATTCTCCATCTCCATTATACAAATCACCAAAATACTCACCAATTTCCAAGTACGAGTCACCAACATATACTCCCTCTTCTGAATACAAGACACCAATTCACTCTCCATCCCCTGTTTACAAGACACCCGTATATTTTCCTTCTCCTTTATACTCAAAGCCTGTTAACTCTCCATCTTCTGTACACTCAACACATGTTTACTTTCCATCTCCCGTATACAAGTCACCATACTATTCTCCATCTTCCGCGATTAAATCACCAGATTACTCTCCATCACAAGTTTATAAAACTCTATACCACTCTCCATCTCCGATTTACAAGTCTCCATACTATCCATCAACTTCGGTGTACAACGTTCCACATTACTCACCTTCTTCAGTTTACAACACTCCAAAATATTCTCCATCACCTATCCATAGCACTCCATATTCATATGCTTCTCATGATTATGCAACACCATACTACTCTCCGTATCCTGTTTACAAAACTTCATACTACTCTCCATCTCAAGTATACAAATTTCCCTACTACTCCCCATCTCCTATCAATAGGACCCCATACTACTCTCCATCTCCTAATTATAAGACCCTATCTTGCCCTCCCACTCCAGTCTATGAGATCCCTGATTACGTATACGCTCCATCATCAAACTATTACACGCCATACAAGTCTCCATCATCAATTTACAAGTTACCATACTACTCTGCATCTCCCGTGTACAAATCTCCTAGTTACTCACCATCTTCTGTGTATGTGTCTCCGTACTACTCCCCATCCCCAGTTTATAAATCTCCATACTACTCTTCATCTCCAATTTACAGTTCTCCATACCACTCTCCTTCATCAACTTACAAGACTTCATACTACTCTCAATCTTTAGTATACAAAAGTCCATACTACTCACCTTCCCAAATTTACAAATCCCCATACAACCAATCTCCTGTTTATAAGACTCCTTACTACTCCCCATCCCCAGTTTATAACACTCCATATTACTCTCCATCACCAGTTTACAAGTCACCTTACTACTCCCCATCACCTGTTTACAAGTCTCCATTATCATCCCCATCTTATAAGTCCCCATACTATTCTCCATCACCTGCCTCCAAGGTAAAAGTTTACACGCAATCGCCAACTTATACTCCCACGACTTCTTACTATGAAAAGAATGTTCACAATCCTTTACCAACATATTCACCATCCCCTACTTACAAGTCTCCCTACTACCCGTCGTTGACCTCGTATGAGGCTCCTTATTACTCCCCATCACCAATTTACAAGAAACCAGTGTACACTCCATCGCCAACCTATACTCCATCGTCAAATTATGACAAAAAGTATCAATATACTCCTTCCCCAACATATTCACCATCTTCTCTTTACAAGTCTTCCTATTATTCTCCATCCCCTTCTTATATGTCACCATACTACTCCCCATCACCTATATACAAGAAATCAATTTATACTCCATCGTCAGTTGTCTCGCCATCTTACAAGCAAATGCCCGCATACACCCCATCACCAATATATTCACCATCTCCGGTTTATAAATCCCCTTATTACACCCCATCTTCTTATGTGTCACCTTACTACTCCCCATCTCCTATCTACAAGAAACCATTATACACTCCTTCACCATCTTACATTCCATCTAACTATGATAAACCTATGTACACCCCATCACCAACATATTCCCCATCCCTTATTTTCAAGTCTCCATAATACTCTCCATCCCCTTCCTATAAATCCACATACTACTCTCCGTCAGCTATATACAAAAAGCCAGTTTATACTCATTCACCATAATACTTGAAAAATTAGTCTACACACCATCGCCGAATTATTCATCATCTCTCGTTGACCATTCCATCACCGAATTATTCATCATCTCCCATTGACCATTCCCCAGCTTATAGTCCATCTACTGAGTACAGGTCTTCTGTTGAAGCAAAAGTTATGTCCGACTACTAAATTTAATCTTGAGATAATTATTTTTCCTTATTTATATTTCCTTATTTATATTGCCGAAATGTAAACTATGGTGAATCCAACAAATTTAGATTGGATACGCACTACATTAAAGGATGACGAACAAACGTTGTTATACTCATTATGTTATATGCTTTGTCTCAATTATGTTTACGTGTTAGATTTCAATTTGTTCGCTAATATTTGATCGAGTTTTGTCATTCATAAATATTATTATGTTGATATTTCTTATGGTTAAAACATGAGTGAGATTTTTTAAGGATTATTTATCGTATTGTAACTTCTTTTATTCATAAATCAGATAACAACCATACTATTACTTATTAAGATAAAAACCATTTTCTATATGGTATTAGAACGATAAAGATCATAATTATAATTTCTATATGGTATTAAATTATGATTCTTTTTTGTCTTTTTGTCTCTAACCCTAAGATCCTACCTATTGTCACGCACTACAAAAAAAGTTGCCTCTACCTACGCTTAATATTGTATTTAGGCATGCTTATATGTGAGGCTGGTGTATTTAGTCACGCTTAATTAAGCGTGCTTCCAGCTTGTTTGGGTAAATTTTAGGCACGCTTAATTGGTGTGCCTAAATTTTCTTTTCGTCACGCAGCGTGGCTAATAGTATCTTTTGCGACGCTTACATATGTTGAAAATTTTTCTCACTTAATAAGCGTGGCTAAATGATTTCATAGTCTATTAATTTTTCTCTTATTTTTTCACACAAATAAGAATGACTAATTATTATTTTTATTTTTATAATAATAATAAGAATAAGAATAACAATAATAATAATAATAATAATAATAATAATAATAATAATAATAATAATAATAATAATAATAATAATGAAAATTTGCTCAAAATAATCCCAACTATCACCCGTTGACCAAAAATAAGCCCAACTATCGATTATTTTTTAATAATCCCTACTATTCTCATAATTTGTTGAAAACATACCCACCTCCTTTTTAACCGACTACAACATGTAACTTTTTCACTTTTTTCTATCTTTTTTGATTAATAGATGAAATGGAAGAGTTTTATTGAACAGTTAAGTAAAAAAGAAAGGAAAAAAAGTGAAAAAAATACTTGTTCCAGCCGGTAACAAGGGAGTGGATATGGTTTTAACAAATTATGATAATAGTTGGGATTATTAAAAAATAGATAGTTGGAATTATTTTTTATTATTATTATTATTATTATACTATTATTACTATTACTATATTAGTACTACTGCTACTACGTTTGGCAAATAAAATTTTGCTACAATAAAACAAAATGCGCCATATATATATATATATATATATATATATATATATATATATATATATATATATATATATATATATATATATATATATATATATATATATATATATATATATATATATATATATATATATATATATATATATATATATATATATATATATATATATATATATATACTTTTTATGAGATATAAAGAGACTCATTTTTTATTTCATTTAATATTAAAATTGAGTTTTTATGAGATAAAAGGAGACTCTTTTTTCATTTCATTCACATTCTAAATAATCGATTGGATGAAAGAAGGATTACTTTTCATTTATATCAAACAACATCCACTCAAGAGACAAAAGAAAATGAACGAGAAATAAAATCGTCACTATGATTTTTATAATGATTAATAATAACTCCACTCTGACATATAAGTTTTAGTTTTTCATAGCTTGAAAAACTTTATACGCATCTAGCTTAAGACATACATACTTCACTCCATTATTAGCCTATCTCATCGCAAATTCCAAAGCTTTTTCTTCTATAATGCGTGAATCTTCACCTCCAATATGAACATCGAATATTGTGGCTTGCAATTCCTTAAATTTAAAGCTGGATGCATCTACATTAACTTCCACGAGCTGAAGCATTCTAAGAATTAGTTTTCATACCACATGAATTTTTAGATGCGTCATATGCCTATAATAATGAGACTGAACATCCATCAAAATATCACTTCAAACTCTATCAT
The DNA here is from genome assembly GCA_019425755.1 of Amaranthus cruentus. Lineage (NCBI taxonomy): Eukaryota > Viridiplantae > Streptophyta > Magnoliopsida > Caryophyllales > Amaranthaceae > Amaranthus > Amaranthus cruentus. Next base: position 19,538,721 of record CM033455.1, read on the forward strand.
TTATGACACCCCAATGGAATGGTTGCCAAGAGAAACAAACACACAAAGCGGCTTGTAGAGGAGAGTGCGGTCAAATAGTCCCTCGGCTTGAGAAAGGTTATCGGCTAAATTCCTTTAGCTAATCTTGCGAGCAACCTTCTCAATATGATCATATATATTCATGTCAAAATTGATCACTTTTAGATCAAAAACGAAAATTTTAATTAATTTCTTTAAAAGTATATCTGATAACTTGATTGACCGCTTTGTATATTATCGATCTCTTTATAGTTTGAATTAATCAATATAATGTCAAATTTGAATACTTTAAACTTATTGATTTATTTAAGGAAAAATTATAAGAAACTGCCTAATCCATACACTTTTTTTTTAATTACCTTATCTAGAATTTTTTTGACAAAAATCTACCTAATGTAACACAAATGTTTGCAAATGACTACCTTTTAACTAATCATGTTCCATAGGCGTGCTAGTCAAAGTGTTAAACTAATAGTCAACTGACGATATTCGTTAAAAGGTAGTCATTTGCAAACATTTGTGTTATATTAGGTACTTTTTTGCAAAAAAAATTAGATAAGGTAATTCTTTTAAAAAAGGTATATAGATTAGGTAGTTTTTTATAATTTTTTCTATATATTAACTAGTATATGTACCGGAGCAAATCACGTGTAGTTAATTTATCTGAGTACAATAAAAAATAGAAATTATGGACACGATTTTAGATATTTTCATTTAAATTACGTGAAACAAAAATCAACGTACATGGTTGTTTAAAAACGTTTTATGCAACCAAACAAACAAATCAACGAATAAAATATTTTTTATAAAAAAACAATATATCAACATTAAGGCTACAATAAATGTAGGCTTAAAATATAAACATTGACTAGAAATATAACGGTTGACGACTCAAAATGAAAGATTTAAATAAAAAATAGCGTCAAAATAATTGAATTTTTGTTGGGTTTGACCAAATATTATGGTGTTTTTGAGTATGGTCATTTTTCGAGTAAGGGTCAAAATTTCCGAATTATAACCCATTAACTTTCAATCGGATTTTGAGTCAATTTTAAATCAAATTAAATTTTGACAATGCAACCACCAAACATCTTATAAGTATTCGATGTAACATAATTAGAAGGAACATTTAAAAAGGATTATTAGCAATTGATGGAAGGAACCATATATTGACATTAATAATCAACCTTTTGCTTATTTGATATGGATAATCTCACCTCTAAATTACTTTCTCATAATCCAATATTTCATTATGAATAATTCAAATCTATATTTTTTGTTGAATTAGGTCCATATAAACATAGCTAATTAGATATTTGATTTTTCTTTTTCTATTTTAATAGATAGAAAAAGACTAAGTGTAAAAATAATTTACCAAATAAATTAAAATTTAGCAAATCTCATAAACTCATGTGGCAAAACTCCCAATGAGTACCACTTGGAATTTTTCATGATAGTATAAACATAGATAAAAACTAATTAGCTACTTAGATTAGATGTTTGATTTTTCTTATAAATAATTAAAATTTAGCAAATATTAAAAATCTATATGGCAAAAACTTGCAATGATTACCACTTGGAATGTTTTAATCTTTTTAATTGATAGTATGATTGTGGCAAAAATTCAAAATCTTTGTAATAGATAGTATGATTAGATTAGATGTTTGATTTTTCTTTTTTTATTTTAATTGATAGAAAATGACAGGACCTAAAAATGACTTGGCAAATAAAAAAATATAGCAAATCATATAAATCCATATGGCAATTCACGAAGTTTGTCAGTATAAAAATATCTATAAATAAAAATTTGATGCAATTGCATATTATAGTGAACATGATTTGAATGTCCCACCATCACATTTTAATTAACCTTTAAAAATTATTTCATTTGGTAAAGCTCTACAAAATCGACATTTGCAATTCTCCAATTCTTTTATAGTATTGTATGATTGTAAGATTTAATATAATAAAAATCTTTTTGAAAACTTACCTTTAATGCTTAAAATCATAATTAATGCAAAACTCTATAAAATTGCCATGTGGAATTTTCCAGTTCTTTTATAGTATTGTATGATTGTATGATATGAGATGATATGATTGTATGATATGATATGTTATTGTCGGCAAATGTATAACAAAAGTTAGATTATTAGAAATGTATAAAATTGTCACACTTAATAAGCGTGCCTAAATGCAACAAGTGTGCCTAATTACAAAATAACTTGCCTCACTTATATAAACATAACTATATAAGTACGGGGAGCTGCAACTTTTTTTGGAGTGAAAATAATCTAAAAATAAGTTTATTTACAGCGAATAGATAAAATATTGAATTATAAAGAAAAAATTACCTAGAATAATCCAAACTATTCATGATTTTCCTACAATAATCTCACCTATTGATTAACCATGAAAAATCTCAACTTTGAGGGGCATTTTCCTAGAGTAAATCCGAAGACCGGATGACTTGCTATAGCAAGATTTATTTTTTTTAAAAAAAGATAAATTAAAATAAAATGTCAGAAAAAAATGTTAAAAAATATTCATAAAAGATTTATGATTTTTTTTTTATTATTTAGAATTTTTTATGTAAATTTTCAAAAATATTTTCTAATTTTAAATTAATAATTAATTTATTTTTTTGGTGAATTACCTACTATAGCAGGTCATCGGGTTGCCCAAGTTTACTCTAGGAAAATACCCCTCAAAGTTGGGATTATTCATGGTTAATCAATAGATGGAATTATTGTAGGAAAATCATGAATAGTTTGGATTATTTTAGGTAATTTTTCTAATTGTAAATGTCAATTTTACACCCAGAATCATTGTATCATTAATATATTGTAGAATGAGGTTTTGTAAGAAATGAAGGTTTATTATGGAATTTATAGACGATAAGGAATATAACTTAGGAATAAGTTATGGAATATGAAAGAAGTGTGACTTGAGTCTTGGGTTTATTAGTCATGTGATTAGATGATAATTAATGTGTAGAAGAATTATGGCTTAAAGGTTAAATTAATTAACTAAGATTATTAGACCTTAAGCATGTTTGATAATGGTAAATGACACATCATTTTGTGATTGGTTTATTTGGGTATCAAGGAAGTACCATTGGTACAATGTACTAAGTGGTAGTGGGAACTTGGGTGTATGATGCATGTCTTGGGCTCCAAGGCTACCATTTCAGAAGCAAGGACTAAAGTACTAAGTACAAGGAGTGTAGGGGACCAAAGGGAGACAAGAAAGGAGCACCCAGGAGACTGCTGTACTGTGCTCGACAGCCTGCTCGACCGAGCCCCTAGGTCGAGCGGAACCTGCTGCCTCTCTTTGTCGACTTCTGCTTGCTGCTGTCCTATTACTATTGCTGCCCCATATGTCCCTCCTTAGTCTATATATATGATGTGCCATATTCTTTGTATGTAGAGCCAAGCTACAAGCTTGAGCCTCCCATTATCATCCGTACCATACTCTCTTAATTCTCTACTCGATGTAACTCTCACACACACACACTTTCTCCATTGATATAATTCCTTCAACATTGTAATGGTGGATGTAGCCTCATTAATGGTGAACCACCTTAAATTTTGGTGTTATTGTTTCATTTACTTTTATTGCTTAAATCACCTTAATACTTGCAAATAACCATGTTTCATTAATACACCTTCATGCTATGGTCGTTAACCTTTCGTGCCACCTTTAGACCCACGCTTCCGCATTCGTGTTGAATTATGTAATGGAGGTTTTAGATTACTTTCACGGGAATAAGCAAATGAATTTTAAAGGAGTAAGCAAATGTATAAATAGTATATTACGTGTTTTATTCTTAATTTATAAGCTAAAATATAGTTAAGTAAAATCTTTTTTAATTCATCTTATTTTAAATTTTATTAATACTCCCTCCTATTCACCCTAAATGTCCCATTTCATTTTGGGCACTATTCACTTATCACTCTTAATTTGTACTTTACTCCTAATTTATAAGTTAAAACATAGTCATTTGAGATCTTATTTGATTCGTCTCAATACAAGCATTATTAATATCAAATTTTTATAATTTTTAATTAAGATTAATTTGAGATATTAAGGGTTAAAATGTTGTCTCGACAAGTGTGATAAACTAAATGAGACAATTAGACTGAATAGGAGATAATATCAAATTGTTACTCCCTCCGTTTCCAAATGTTCTTCCCATACTTTTTGCACAGTTTTCAAAGTAAATTTTGAGCCTAAATATCTCTAAATACGCATCATAAAAAATTATAAAAAATATATAATAAAAAAGTATACATTAAGACGAATCTAACGAGATCTCACATGGATATATTTTGTTTTCTATATATGTCTTAAAATATTAATCAAAATTCTCTTTCTAAAATAGAATATTCTAAATGGGAAGAACCTTAGAAAACCAAGGAAGTATAATTTTTACTCAAGCACAATTACCTCATCACTGTACGGAAAATGAAGAACCCAGAAATAGTCACGTGGCAGGTGGTTACTTCATTAGAAAAAGTTAATAATTAATAATAAATGATTAATGACCCTACCAATTGCATAGGATAATATTGTAATGATAATAGACTAATATTCCCTCCGTTTCCTATTGATGTTCCCATAGGGAATATTAACGGGAATTAAGAAAAGTGGAATATTTTAAATAGTGGAGATATTATTTTATTGAATAATAAATTTGATGGAGGAAATGTGGGGACCACAAATATTAAAAAAAGTATTTAAAGAATGTTAGTAGAAAAAATATAGGGACCACAACTAATTAAAAAAATATTTTTAGTAAGTTAGTGGGAAACATGTGGATACCATAGGAAATATAAAAATGTTGAAATGAAGTTAGTGGAAGATATGTGGGCCCATAATCATTATTAAAGTATTAAAATGAGGATGAGTGAATTTATTTTTGTCCAAACTTTGTGATATAAATGGAAAGATTCCTTATGGGAACATCAATTGAAACACCCCAAAATGAAAAGTGGGAACTTCTTTAAGGAACGGAGGGAGTAATATATTAGCAATAATGACTCATATAAGTCTTTGTATAGTATAATAATCTAAATCGTTTAATAGAATAAAATACGCTTCTTAAGATCAATGGAGGTATTCATTCCAATCATTAGGCCGATTTCGAGATATATGTTTTGGGTCAGTTTAAAATGAGGTCATGATTTCATGTTGACTTTTACATCATTGATAATCCATATTTTATGACAAGTCCATCAAATTAAGTTCGAATACAAAGTCGGTTAAATATCGGATCAAAAATCTATATCAAACACCTAAACCGAAAACTTTTCCAAGACTCGATTAAAAACACTTACAAGTCAAATATCTTTAATAGGGCTGACAAAAGTTGACCCGCCCTGCTAACCCGACCTGAACGTAACCCAAAATAAGTGGGTTTGGGTTGAGACTTTTGACCCAATTAATTAAATAGGTCAACCCGACCTGATCTGTTTATTAAATGGGTTAGGTTCAGGTCAAAGTTTTAAACTTGAAAAAAACCTGTTTAACCCATTTAATTAAATGTGTTAATTTCGAGATAAATAAATAAATATAAGCTAAACTTAGTTCATTTAATATTTTCTTATTTTTCATAGCAAATACAAAATAAACAACAAAAAAACATAAATTAAAATTAAAGCCTAAAAAATTAGATTTAATCAACGTTAAAAACCTTAAAACAAAAACAAAAAAAATGATAAACAGGTAAAGTGGGTCGAAATCATGTCAACCTGATTTGTTGCAGGTTGGGTCAAGGTTGTGATTTTCGACCCAATTAACTAAATGGGTTGGGTTTGGGTCGAGGATTTTCTGACCTGTTTATATATGACTCGAACCCATACACGACCCAGCCTGATCTGTTTGACACCCCTAGTCTTTAATGATTTAAAGACATAATGAGAAAAAAAAAACAAACTAATTGCTAGCATATAAAAATCTGGGTCGTGGCCCTAGAGGTGTTCAACGGGGCGGGTCGATCCAATGGGTCAAGAGTCGGGTCACATTTTAACGGGTCATTAGCGGGTTAGGTCAATAACGGATCGGGTCATTAGCGGGCCTTGGTGTAAAGGGGTCGGGCCGGGTCGGGTCGGATAATTATAAGAATTAGTTGCGAAAAAAAATTTGCCACTTTTTTTAATTTTTAAATGATATTATTATAAACATAAGTGAATCGACCCGACGGGACATAAAATATAATTAAAAATTTGTTTTTATTGGCTTTTAAAAAATGGGTCAAAGTCGGTCGGATTTAAACGGGCTTGACCCGCCCCGCACCGTTTAACATTTAACTCGACCTGCCCCGACCCGCCCCGTTGAACATATACTCCAAGAACATAATTAACAACAAAATAAATTCTTACACCAAACATCTTTGTAACATTATTAAGTTTGGTTCATGAACTACAACAAATTTCTATGATCGTGCAATGATCAACTTGTAGTGATCATGTAGACAACCTAAACTACTTGGTGGAGACAAAGTAAGGACATTAAAACTTGCTCAAATCATTGATTATATCATGAAATAAAGCCTAAGGAAACACTATATATAACCATACACTTCAAACATCATTTTACATCTACTCCTCCTTTATCTTTCTCTTATTAGTTTATGACTCACAAACAACAAAATGGCTCTCAACAATCATTTTATAAGCTCCTTGCTTCCAGGGTCGGTCCTGACATTTTATGGACCCTAGGCCAAAACAAAAAAATAAACCCTATTTATAAAATTGTTTAATTATATTGTAAAATGAGTTATATGAAATCAAATGGGACAAACTGACAATAGATAAACAATTAAAAAACAAAAATCATATGCAAACATCACATTTAAACAACTTCCAAAATTCAAAATCAAGAAATTAAAGACATCTAACTCATTTGCACATTTGCTATTTGTTGAAATGACATTCATTTGCTAATGAAAACTGAAACTAAAATATGCATATTCATTCAAAAAACAAAATCACATTCATTTTATGTTGAAGTGCCCATGTGTTACTAGGGATGGCAATTCAGTCCGAATCCGACCCTAGTCCGACTCGATCCGAGGGAAATAATTCGATTCGAGTCCAAGGAAAAAGTAATCCGACTCCGACTCCGACATCACGATCCGAGTCCGAGTTAGAGACGGACCGGAGTTGGACCTTATTAAAAATCCGAGACTCCAACCCGACTCCGACCCTGAAGGACATCCGACTTTGAATTTGACTTTTACACTAATATTTTGTTTCCTTTAAAACTCTAAATGTGACTAATTTAAGCTATCTCTCATACTAATTGTAATTTTCGATTTTGAAAAACTACTTGGTACTTTTATTTAGACTAATGAATCAAGATAAGACAAATGAAATCAAGAGAAATTAAATACGCCTAATTAAAACACGAGAAAATTTTGTTAAATTTTAGTAGTAGAATTATTTCTCTCGTTAAAATTGAATTCAAATTAAAAAACATATTTTTTTGTTAAATTGTATTTGAAAAATATATTTTGTAACTTTATATGCTTTAAAATCAATACTACAATATCACAACGATACTGTTTGATAATAATCCGACTCTACATCCGACTCCGTTGGAGATCCGAGAGTCCGAGTCGGGGCAAATTTGGAGTATGCATAATCCGACTCCGAGTGGAGGTAGACTGAAAACAAAAGTCCGACTATTATCCGGAGCAAAGTCGGAGTATGTATAATCCGAGCCGAGTCCGACCCATTGCCATCCCTATGTGTTACCCACATGTGAGTTGTCCCACATCGGAGAAAGAGAAGAGTATGCATCACTTTATATACTCAAGGAGTAACTCCTACTATTACCAATTGGTTTTAGTAGTGAACCTTCTTTGGGTTTATGAGTAAACTACTTCTTCTCCTCCTTGTTTGGGTTGCCCATGCCCATGCCCATTTTCTAAATTCTATCATGGTATCAGAGCCCGATTTGGTGTTGGGCCTTTATACTGGGCATTTAATCTTACCACTGGTTAAGGGGCCTTTAATTGAATGTTCATTCCCAATAGGTTTGTAACCCTTCTGGTGGGTTAAAATTCTAAGGACACTCACATGTGAGGAGGTGTGTTGAAGTGCCCATGTGTTACCCACATGTGAGTTGTCCCATATGCAGGCCCATTTCCTAAATTCTATCATTTTATAATTGAATATTCATTAACAAAAGACATCCATTTGCACCGACTAACCGACATTCATTTGCAAGACATCATTTACAAATGAAAAGCAAAAACTAATCGACATTCATTTGCACCGATATTCAAGAAACTAAAACCTAATTAATTTGCATTTCAAAATCCAGAAATCAAATTCAGATTTTAAAAACCAAGCTAATATTGAAATTCAAAATGAAGTTAGAATTACTATACGAAGACAGTAAGATGTACCACAGGTCCGTACTCTGTAGCACCGCCAAAACGCCAATGGCCAACCGTAAACGGTGAATTGCCACCCAAATAGGACATGAATGGCTGAACGGATATGAAGAACTAGATTTGGGGGGAAGAACTTTTTTTTGTTTTTTTGGTTTACAGGGCGGAAGAAATTGATTAGTGACAAACTTCTAAAAGAAATTAATTATTGTCTTTGAAAAATTAAATTAACTTAAATTGAAAAACAAAGCCATTTTACAAATCTCCTTAAATTGAAAAATTAAATTAACTTAAATTGGGGGAAGAAATTGATTAGTGACAATCTCCTAGTTATAAATCTCCTTATTACTCTCCATCCCCTTCGCATGAATCCACGTACTACTCTCCATCAACTATGTACAAAAAGCCAATTTACGCTCCTTCACCATATTTCAATGAAAAATCGGTCTACACATCATTACTAAATTATTCGCCATCTTCTATTGACAATTCCCCAGCTTATAGTCCATCTACTGAGTACAAGCCTTCTGTTGAAGCCAAAGTTACTAATTTAAAAAAATGTTAAAAAAATATTCATAAAAATTTATGCTTTTTTTCATTATTTAGAATTTTTTATGTAAATTTTCAAAAATATTTTCTAATTTTAAATTAATATTTAATTTATTTTTTTGGTGAATTACCTACTATAGCAGGTCATCGGGTAACCCAAGTTTACTCTAGGAAAATACCCCTCAAAGTTGGGATTATTCATGGTTAATCAATAGGTGAGATTATTGTAGGAAAATCATGAATAGTTTGAATTATTCTAGGTAATTTTTTTTTTTAATGATTGTACAACGAAGACAACTTTTCTATTATTTTTTTATTCAGTTCAATTTTTTTTATAAAAGGTTTACTCAAAAATCAAATAAATATCATAGAACAAATAACCAATTGCAATTTTGCCAATACTTAACTTAGAATGCAAGTATCTTTGTAGTACCAAAACTAATGATCGACAGTCGATTTTTGTATTAAAGTGATCACTAATATAATAACCTTTAACTAATCACTTACCATCTTAAAATGATCAATTAATGAAATAAATGAATTATTTTATAAGATAATCTTATAGTAAAATGATCTCATACAAAACGTACGTACTCTTAAAATTTTGCTTCACTCACCCTCAAATATTTACACTTTTTTATTCAAATTGTTGTATAGGTAAAAGATTAATTTGGTGCATTCTTAGCAATAGCATCCCTTATAGTTGAGATTATTCAGGGTTAATCAAAAGTTAAAGTAATTGTAGCAAAATCAATAATAATGGATTATTCAGAGTAATTTTTCAAATAAAATTGCACAAAATTTATCATTACATAATATTCTTATCTCTTTTATCCCTTCAATATATGATTTTTGAAAGTAATTAAAAATTAAGAGAATATCATTTATAAAATAATGTTATTTGGCATGTATGTAGATTTAATATCATATTAGATGTTTTAATATTGCAAAATTAGAAATATAACCATTATTTTTGTAGGATTTCTCAAAAAGAAAATAAAACATACTCCTTAAAACTTGTTAGATTTTCAACATAAAACTTATACATTTGATAATTTTTACATTCTAAAGCGTGAAAATGTGAAGCATGGGGTGCTTGGCAATTGTATGTTTTTTTTATGGATTTTAAGTAAAAATCAAAAAGTTATTCACAATAGCTTTTTTTTACATTTATTGCGCCTTCTTTAATTTGTGGTCTATCGAGATTTGGCAATAGTCCGAATCCGATTCAGAGACGGAATGGAATGGAGTTGGATCTCATAAAAAAACAATAGTGTGGCGCAACTCTGACTTTGACTCTAAGTCTCTAACTCTACTTCGACTCCGACTCCGACTGATAAGTGTAGATTTTACATTTATTGCGCCTTCTTTGTGGTCTATCGAGAGCTTTAGTTAGCTTTTTGAGGTTTATTGTAGTCATGAATTGCTAATTTGAGTTCAATTGTTGTTGTGTGTAGGCTTGTCAAACAGATCATGTTGGGTTGGGTTCGGTTCGGGTCATATATAAACAGGTCAGAAAATCCTTGACCCAAACTCAACCCATTTAGTTAATTGGGTCGAAAATCACAACCTTGACCTAACCTGCAACAGATCAGGTTGACCTGATTTCGACCCACTTAAATCGTTTATAATTATTTTTGTTTGTTTTAACGGTTTTAACGTTGATTTAATTTTTTAGGCTTTAATTTTAACTTTATATTTTTTGTTGTTTATTTTGTATTTACTATGCAAAATAAGAAAATATGAAATGAACTAAGTTTAGCTTATACGTATTGATTTAACTCGAGATTAACACATTTAATTAAATGAGTTATACAGGTTTTTTTCAGGTTTAAAATTTTGACATAAACCTAACCCATTTAATAGACAGATCAGGTTGGGTCGACCAATTTAATTAATTGGGTCAAAAGTCTCAACCCAAACCCATTTATTTCGGGTTACGTTCAGATCAGGTTAGCAGGTTGGGTCAACTTTTGCTAGCCCTAGATTGTATGCCTTTCCGTGGCTTAATGATTGATGTACGATTGTATCCAAGCAAGTCTCAAGCCATCCCGATCCTCAACCATGACCCCCAAGCTTCATTGATTCATAACTTCATAATTCGACACCATTGTGATCTAGCTCATGAAGGCTTTCATCGAGGTTGAGGTAATTTCGATGGTCATTTGATTGAGTTTTCAAGGTATTTGAATGTTCTATGTATGATCTCGGGCGAGATCTCAATAGTCTCGGTCGAATTTAAGGAGTTCAAAGCTCTATGGAATGATTAATATTTAATTTCGGTCGAGACTCTACTGGCAACGGTCGAGACTAATCTGTCTCGGTCGAAATTACATCCAATCCGGTCGAAGCCTATACCTGAAGAAGTTCCTGTTTCTGCTGTGCGAAACTTCGGACGAAGCTAAATCTGGCTTCGAGCGAGACTATGCAGCCCAACTGCAACCATTTTAAAATAAAGATTATGCAGTAGAAATATAATTAAAATATCCCGTAATTTTGAAAATTATCAGCAATGTATTATGCATGCTATTGCATTATTTAACTTACTTTATTTAACAAATTTGTTAATATTATGTGTTGATATGATCGCTGCTAAAAAACCGTGCATCACATTGATTTCTACACGAGTTTAACATGATAACACTGTTCTCAAGGGAAGATTCTGTTATTGGCAATGCTATCAATTGATAGCATTGACTAGTATTTCCTTCATTTCAATGACTTTGCCCTATTTCTTTTGGTGACGTTGGCCAAGACATATATCGAAGTCTTAATATCTCTGATAGTGCATAACTAAAAATCATAAAAAATCAATATTAATGATCCATATGTTGAGACGAATCAAGATCTCACTTGACGATTTTTTTGATTAATACCTGATTCTTTAATAAAGAGTCATACAAGTACATAACAACTTTAACCAACTTTTATACAAAATTAACAAAACTACGATCAATATATATGAGATATGACAATTCTGAATAAATTCTTCCACATCGTTTTTTGATACAACCTTTTACAAGGGGTCTTTTACTCTGTTATAATCCTGAGATAGAATTGAATTTAATGTAGTTGATGCTAATTGCAATTTTGGTGTTTGCTGCATTATCCCATTAATCTTTATCAACAAATCAACTATAGACTAAAATTTATAACCCTAAAATTCTCACGAGGAGAGAGATCAAAACCCTATATATGGGTAGAATCAACCCAATTAATGGGTATAACAACTCTATTGTAGGGAGAGAACAAAAACTTATTCTACTTATATTCAAAACGCTTAAAAAGGAAAAATTAAGGGCTTACGCTTAGCCAAAAGATTGATAATAGCTCCAAACAACCTATAAAAATTAGGATTTTTTTAGAGCGAGAACAGAGTAAAAGAGGGGAGGCCGCTAGTTTTGTTTGAGTTCATCCCCATTTTTGTTGAGGGGAGATTAATCCAAACTTGATGGGTGATCTTTATAAAACGTTGGTGATTTAATTAATTTATTGATTAATAGTACTCCATCCGAATCAGTTTAGATGTCCCATTTTTTTATTTGGCAAAATCATACTAATTGTCCAATTTTCTTTTTTGTCTATCCTTTTTTACCTAAATACCTCCACTTTTTCAATTCCCAATACCCAACTACTACCTTTATAATTAATTTAATCAATTAAAATACTCAACTACCACCTTTTTAATGGACCTCACTCAACCCTTAAAATCCGTGAAATCTCAAATGGGACATCTAAACTGATTCGGAGGGAGCATAATATTACGAAATGTCAACAAAAAATATTAATAAGAATTGACAATGTAATGGCATTGAATTTTGATTGCCGCAAATGCTTTAAATAAAATTAACCAAATAATATTTATTTGTATTCCTAATTCTGCACCACTTTTTATTTTAATTTAATTATTACTTTTGCACTCTAGTTTTTTTAGAACATTTATTTTATTTGTTTTTTATCTCATTCTCCAACTCAATTTCTATTTCCATTAAACTTCTCCCATTTTACATTCGGTGCAAAATAAATGTGACGGAAAATTATTTTCTAACACCAAATATTATTGTAAGATAGATATGTACAACCTTTGACTATGATTAATTCTCATTTTGGTTTCATGAACTACAACAAGTATTTCTATGATCGTGCAATCCATTTCTAGTGATCATGTAGACCAACCTAAACTACTTAGTGGAGACCAAGTAATTCAAGACATTAAAACTTGCTCAAATTATTAGTTGTATCATGAAGCACTATATATAACCATAGACATTAACCCTCATTCCTCATCAACTCATCTTTCTTTTTCTTTTTAGTGTATGAGAGTCACCAACAACAAAATGGCTCTCAACAATACTTTTATAAGCTCCTTGCTTCTATTCTCGATAGTGGTTGTAGCGTCAGCCAATGATGCCTACACTCCATCATCATCATATAATAGTCCATCTTATTCTCCATCTCCTCTATACAAATCTCCAAACTATTCACCATCTCCTGAATACTCTCCTTCTTCAGAATATAAATCACCAAACTACACTCCATCACATGAATACAAATCTCCAAGCTACTCACCATCTCCCGAATATAAATCTCCAGAATATTCATCACCTGAAGTTTACAAGACCCTAGGTGACTCAGTATCTTCAGTGGATGTGTCCCAATACTATTCTCCTTCTCCAGTATCCGTATCACCAGAGTATTCACTATCCCTCAAGGATAAGTCACCAACATACTCTCCATCATCAGATTATAAGACTCCTGAGTACTTTTCATCTCCTATGTACAAGTCGCCATACTATTCTCCTTCTCCTGTGTACAAATCTCCAGAATACTCACCATCCTCTGAATACAAGTCGCCAACATACTCTCCATCTTCAAATTATAAGACTCCAGACTACTCTCCATCTCCTCTTTACAAATCACCAAACTATTCTCCTTCTCCTGCGTACAAATCACCTGACTACTCACCCTCCGCCGAATATAAGTCACCAACATATTCTCCATCATCAGATTACAAAACACCTTACTACTCTCCCTCACCTATGAAAAAGTCTCCATATTATTCTCCTTCTCCAGTATACAAATCACCAACATATTCACCATCCCCTGAATACAAGTCTCCAACATACTCTCCCTCTTCTGATTACAAGACTCCTTACTACTCATCATCGCCTATGAAAAAGTCACCATACTACTCTCCATCTCCATCATACAAATCAACAGAATACTTACCATCTTCAAAGTACGAGTCACCAACATATACCCCTTCTTCTGAATACAAGAAACCAATTTACTCTCCATCCCCTGTTTACAAGACATCCGTTTACTCTCCTTCTGTATACTCAACACCTTTTTACTCTCCATCTTCTGTATACCGAACACCTGTTTACTCTCCATCTCCTATATACAAGTCACCATACTATTCTCCATCTCCATCATACAAATCATCATATTACTCTCCATCACCAGTTTATAAAACTCCATACTACTCTCCATCTCCAATTTACAAGTCTTCATATTATCCATCAACTTCGGTTTACAACGTTCCATATTACACACCTTCTTCAGTTTACAACACTCCGAAATATTCTCCATCACCTATCCATAGCACTCCATATTCATATGCTTCTCCTGAATACAAAATACCATACTACTCTCCATCTCCAGTATACAAAAGTCCATACAACTCACCATCCCAAATTTACAAATCTCCAAACTATTCTCCTACTCCTGTTTATAAGATTCCTTACTATTCCCCATCCCCAGTTTATAACACTCCATATTACTCTCCATCACCGGTTTACAAGTCACCTTACTACTCCCCATCACCTGCTTACAAGTCTCCATTATCATCCCCATCTTATGAAACCCCGTTCTATTCTCTATCACCTGCCTACAAAGCAAAAGTTAGCACTCAATCGCCAACCTATACTCCCACAACTTCATACTACGAAAGGAATGTTTACACTCCTTCACCAATATATTCACCATCCCCTGCTTACAAGTCTCCTTACAACCCGTCGTCCACTTCATATGAAGCTTCTTATTATTCCCCATCACATACTTACAAAAAACCAGTATACACTCCATCGTCAACTTATGACAAAAAGAATGTGTATACTCCTTCCCCAACATATTCACCATCCCCTGTTTACAAGTCTCCCTATTATTCTCCAACACCTTCTTATATGTCACCTTACTACTCCCCATCACCTCTACACAAGAAATCAATGTACACTCCATCGATAGTTGTCTCGCCATCTTACGACAAAAAGTCTGCATACACCCCATCACCAATATATTCACCATCTCCGGTTTACAAATCTTCTTATTACACCCCATCTTCTTATGAGTCACCTTACTACTCTCCATCTCCAATCTACATGAAACCATTATACACTCCACCATCTTACATTCCATCTAACTATGAAAAACCTATGTACACCCCATCATCAAAGTATTTCCCATCCCCAGTTTACAAATCTCCTTATTACATTCCGACCCCTTCTTTTGAGTCGCCTTACAACTCCCCATCTCCTGTCTACAAAAAATCATTGTATACTCCTTCACCATCTTATATTCCTTCTAACTATGAAAAGTCTGTTTACACCCCATCACCAACATATTCACCATCCCCTGTTTACAAGTCTCCATATTACTCTCCATCCCCTTCTTATGAATCCACATACTACTCTCCATCACCTATCTACAAAAAGCCAGTTTACACCCCTTCACCTTACTACAATGAAAAGTCAGTCTACACACCGTCCCCAAGCTATTCATCATCTCCTATTAATTATTCCCCAACTTATAGTCCATCTACTGAGTACAAGCCTTCTGTTGAAGCCAAAATTACATCCGGCCACTAATTTAAGCATGAGATAATTATTTATTCTTATTTGTTTATTGTTATTTATATTTCTTAATGTAAGCTATGGTGAATCCAACAAATTTAGATTGGATACTCATTACATCAAAGGATAATGAACTAATGTTACTTTTATATATGCGTAGTCTCAATTATATTAACGTGATGATTTCAATTTCTTCACCAATATTAAACTGAGTTTTGTAATTTATTAATATTTGGAAAAAGAATTTTATGGTTTAAAAATGATCACAATTTTTAATTATTTACTATTCAGATCAAATTATTTTATAAAAAATTTACCCAAAAATCAAATAAATTTCACAGAAGAAGTTATCATTTGCGATTTTGCCAACTTTAACTTAAAATTACCAATTGTAAATATTAAATTATCATCTCCAATTGCAAGTATCTTTGTAGTAACCAAAACTAATGATAGACTACGGACTCTTACATGTCTACAATTAGCTACTACATCTATGAATAGACCTACTCAAAGAGGAATTTAGTTAGACTGAGCTTTGTGGGCCTACAATAAAAATCAATTTTTAAAATTCTTGAGGGTAAAATTATAATATGTCAAAGGATATAATTTTAATTCAAATTAATTAAAGTTCAAAGTATTTCAAACGAAATGCTCTCACGGTGAGATCATATCTATTAATTGAGATGACACAATTTACAATTTCAGAATCAAGTTCATTTACTATAATCTTAAAATGGTTACTTACAATCTTAAAGAGATCAATTATAACCTTAAAATAATCACTTTTTTAAGTTTTTAAAGTGATCACGAATAACCTTAAAGTAATCACTTATCATCTAAAACGAATAATTAGAGGCATGAAATTGATTTTCTGACATAATTTGATAGTGAGACGTTATCATAGAGGACGTACATCTTAAAACTTTCCTTCACTCACCCGAATGAATTGCTAAAATAGAGTTAGAAAGATAAAATTTTGACTCCAGTATTTAATGAAAAATCTCAAATTAGTGTTCTTGTAGTTAAGGAGTTATATTTTTTGGTTTAAAGATATGAAGCCTCAAGCTTTGCATTGAATTACATTGAATCATATGATGCATGTGGCTGAGGATGTGTATGAACACTAAAGTTATTATAAGCCTCATCCGACCTGCTAATCCGACCTGAACCTAATCCGAAATAAGTGGGTTTGGGTTGAGACTTTTAACCCAATTAATTAAATGGATCGACCCGACCTGATCTGTTTATTAAAAGGGTTAGGTTCAGGTCAAAATTTTAAACCTGAAAAAAACATGTATAACCCATTTAGTTAAATGTTTTTATTTCGAGTTAACTCAATAAGTATAAGCTAAACTTAGTTCATTAAATATTTTCTTATTTTTCATAGTAAATAAAAAATAAACAATAAAAAAACATAAATTAAAATTAAAGCCTAAAAAATTAGATTTAATCGACGTTAAAAACCTTAAAACGAAAACAAAAAAATGATAAACGGGTAAAGTGGGTCGAAATCAGGTCAACCTGATCTGTTGCAGGTTGGGTCAAGGTTGTGATTTTCGACCCAATTAACTAAATGGGTTGGGTTTGGGTCAAGGGTTTTCTGACCTGTTTATATATGACCCGAACCCGAACATGACCCAACCTGATCTGTTTGACACCCCTACTCACAATAGTATTTATCATTTTAAGATAATAAGTGTAGTACAATAATGGTCAACCCAATAGAAATGATGTTCACCGTGCAAAGTCCGTCTCCCTTAAGAATTTGTAAATTAAAAAACATTTAACTAATTACAATTAATTGTATCTATTTTAAAAAAGAAAAAAATAAAGAGGAATTTATAGTCCAAATGAAATGACATGTATGCTTTAGCAAAAACCTACAACATGAAACGATTGCTTTACAAATGCAAATCCAATTTTCATTTTAGTTCTGATCATCATAGTTTCATTTACCATTTTTTCTTTCGAAATAAAAATCAATTTCTTTATGTTGTATTTATTTGATCAAGATCAAATCCAAGTGAATTTATGACATTAGTTGAAAAATAAATTATGGAAGTGGTTTGTTAAGGATGATTTAAAAAACGTAGGTATTTGAAATATATAGAATAATTTACATCAGAAGAAGAAATATTAGGACGAAAAAAGAATATTTCATGTAATTAGAAATTCTGAAAAACTTCTTAGAATACTACATTTGTTGTAGCTCAACTAATATTAATGACGTCCTTTAAATTGTAATGGTGCAATGTTCCTTATTCATAATTATTATTTTTACTATTAGAATAATGTATTTTCAAATTCCAATATATGTTTATTATAATCCCAATTAAAAGTCTTGAATAATGGTCATCAAATTTATCATCCTAATTATTCTTAGTCTTTATCATGCTTAGCATTTAAGATTCGGAAAAATTCCCCAGAATAATCCCAACTATCATCGATTTTCCTACAATAATCCCAACTATCAATTAACCATGAATAATCCCATGTATTGTATCGGTTTTCCAGGAGTGCTGTTGGATGACTTGTGACCGGTTCCTAATAATTAATTTAATTTTCTTTCTTTTTGTTTTTTTTAAATGTTTTAAAAAATCCCAAAGCCTTCTCCTTTCTTCAACAAAGCTTGGTCATCTATTCCAGTAGCCATTCCATCGCTGGGAGACCTCCAATCTTCAACCAAGTTGGTCCTTTCTTCATCAATTTTGACGACGACGCTAGTTCACAGAAGCATACTGATTTTCGACCTACATGACAACGACACTTGATGGACGGTGATTCCGATGAACATCAGGTATGATTTCAACCTATTTTGTTTGCTGTTTTCAGCTAGTTTGACTGGTGTGTTGTGCTACTTTGGCAATGGTTTGTATCTACTGTAATGTGTTGGCAATGGTTTGTAGCACAATAGCAACTGTTTTGGCAATGGTTTGTAGCACAGTAGCAACTATTTTTGAGTTGGTTTAACTGTTTTGTAGGTGTTAATGTTTTGTAGCACCATAGCACAGTAGGTGTTAATGGTAAAATAGCTATTGTTTTGTAGGTGTTAATGTTTTATTATTTTTTGTAGCTACTGTTTTGATATTTTGTTTTACTTTTTCTATTGTTTTGATCCACATAATGGTGAAATAGCTTCTAATAATGGTGAAGTAGCTAATGTTTTGATCCACATAATGATGAAATAGCACAACACAATCCACATAATGGTGAAATAGCTACTATTTTCCACCACCTACTGTTTTGAGAATTTGATAATGGTTCGTTTTTGAAATCAATGGGGTGCTTGGAAATCAATGGAGTGCTTGGGTATGTGTTTTAATGGTATTAGATGGAGAGATGATGATGCTGGGTTATAGGGTAAGGTAAGATTGGCTAGTAACCGGTTCAATAGGTAAGAAATAGATCAACAACACTCCAGGTAAGCTGATGGAATAGATGAGATTATTCATGGTTAATTGATAGTTGAGATTATTGTAGGAAAATCGATGATAGTTGGGATTATTCTGGGTAATTTTTCCTTAAGATTATTATAGTCATCCTTTTTTCATGAGGTCATATTTGTTAAATGGAGGGAAAATTTTTCATAAGAAGCTCACAACTCATCAATTTTTGAGGTTGCTTATATAAGCCCTTTTTTGTTTTAGTATTATGTATTGAAATGAACAGCACTAGCGAGATTCAACAATGAAAAACACAAGGAAAAAGAAAAGCAAATGATGAACACAAGTATTTATGAGGTATTTTGGATACCTCCTCTCAAATGTAGTTTATTAGATGAATTAAACAATTACAATGTAATAAACATCCCCTTATCTTGAGAACAACTCTCTCAAGATCACAATACTAATTCAATGAAGAACACTCTCAAATTTCTTATAAAGAAATATCCCTCTCAACAATATGTGTTTGTGGTGCTTTGTTCTTATGAATGATGCTCCCTTTTATAGATGAAGGAAAGCATCTTTTATAGAACACCACCCAATGCACCATCAAAGCGCAATTACATCACCAATTAATCATACCAATTAAGTATGACAATAGACATCACAATAAACAAACATTAAACAAGGAGTTACACAACCTTTCATTGCCATTCAAGTAGCCAAACTGACCAGAAAAGAAACCAAGGTATAGTGCCCGAACGAGCACCTAGTTCAGAACCATCCTGCACCATTTTCCTTGAACGAGCACTTTTGTGCGTTGAACGAGCACACCCCTGCAATCCACTTTTGACTTAGTTTTCAAGTTGCCTTGTTCAAGCAACCTTCATACCATGCCTTGCCTTGTTCAAGGCATGGTTCCACCCTTTAGTGAAGCCTCATTTGCCCCACGTTAAGCACCTCATTAACCGTTCCAAACCTCAATTCACTTACACTCAACACATCCTCATTGTTTCTCTCCAAAGTACACTCTAAGCCATGTTCGATTAAGTGGCTAAAACTATTGTCATAGTCATGAATATTGTTACTTGCTTCAACATGTATAGATAGATTGATTATATGATTAGTGTATATCTATTACACTATGTTTAGATAGCAAATTAGGAGAGAAAAGAAAGGAAGGGAAGGGTAAGGAAAAAAGGGGAGGGAAAGAGAGGAAAAGACTACATTGTTTGTATAGGAAGGAATGAAGGGGAAAGAAAAAAATTGCATTTTCCTTCCAAATCTTTCTTTCTTATAGAGAGATTTGGATGTTAACAAAATGAAGGGAGCTAATCCCTCCAAATCTCTTCCCTCTAAATCCTCTCCCTTCCTTTTTGCTATCCAAAAAAGGAGATTTTCATCCTTCCAAATCCTATCCTTTCTTTTTCCTCTATTTCCCTCCATCCAAACAAGGCGTTAATGTTTGTCAATCATAAAATCAAGAGAAAACGTAAACAAATGTATATATGTATTTTTTGAATAATAAAAAAGTTTTTAAAATATAAAATGAATTTTAATTGTTGTTTTACAATAAAAATGAGTAAACAAGATACATAAGCAATTACAATTTCTTATTTTTGCAAAATTGTTGAATTATTCGATTCTACGATTTAATTCGACGATCTCTCTTTCTATATTTAATTATGAAACAAAAGATATTGCCTTTAAAAACTTGAGTATTATATTACTAATTGATATTAAAACATTAGTTTTGTGAACTTGACTTAATAAGAAACAAAAATCAATTTTATACTTTTTACTTGAATTTGACATTTAATCTATGACTCAGATGTCAAGTTCAAACGTATTATCATTTTATATCTAATATGAAATTCAAATTTGTTCAAAATTTAAAATAGAATTCAAATTCGGAGTCGGGTGTCGAGCCGGAGTCAGGTCGAGTCAGAGCTGGAGTAGGGTCAGAGTAGGAGTCATGTCGGATTATCATATTTTTTTGAGGTTCAAATACGTTCCATATTTGAATCAAACTCAAACTAAGAATCAGATTCGGAGTCGAATATTTCTTTTCTTAGATTCAGATCAGATTAAATTTCATGGATTAAGTCAGTTCAGGGGCAGATCTAGACTGAATTGTCATCCCTAACTTTTATGAAGATATGTGGTAAAATTATTTGTTCGCTTTACGTTGTTTATTAGAAAAAAAATTAGATTAAAAGTCAAAAATCAATAAAAAAATATTATAACATTTTTTTTAAAAAAACTATGTTTTCATGTGTCTAAAAGCCAGTTAAAAATTATTTTATTTTAAATTTTTTTAAAACTAATGCAATATCAAAATATTTAATATTGTAATTTACTAAATTTTAAGATATGCCAAATACTATTATTATATAAGTAATAATCTCTTAATTTGTATTACTTTAAAAAATCACACTTTCATAAAAAAAGCCAATAACATTATGTTTAAAATTTTGTGGTATTTTTTAATCAACCCTTCTTGTATAACGGTATGAGACCATCTCATTGTGAAATGAGACCATACAAAAGGTCTGTTATGCTAAAAACTTTTATTATTGGACTATTTAATCTAAGTATGAGGCAAGTCTCATAATGAGACCGTCTTATAAAAGAATTTGTGTTTTTTAATTGTGTATAGATAAATTAACAACCTAACAAACATGTGATTTGCACATGGACATATATAATTACTTAATATATTTGGGGAACACATGTAGCATTTAAATAAGAAATCACGAAATTCTCCATAAAATACTATATATATGTACTAAATAATCCAACTAATACAATAATTAGCATATATGCTACGTGTTTTGAGATTGTCTCATCGAGAAACAGTCTCTAACAAGAATAGCTCATAAGAAATTTGCTCCTGAAATCAAGTTTACAATAACCGAGGGAAATACATTAATCAAATGATGACATGTGGTAGTTTAACTTTTATATTAGTAATTAATACTTCATATAGATATCAACGTTAAATATGCACGGTCCGTTTAGTTAGTGGTACTAAATGGTCGTAATGAGAATGGTTTATAGTGTAAGATTTTCATTACCACCTAATACCACCTCTCCTAATGGTAATGTATTGAAATGAATTTTATGAAGAAAATTAAATGATTGGATTTAGACAAGCGTGTCCATCAAGGTAACTAAGAGATTTTTCAACTAAAATGACACTAGTTTCCATTCCCATTATCACCTTTTATTAATTAAAAGAAAGTCAATGTTACACTTTTGTGTTTTGAGTCTACCATTTTGTATTTTTGCAATTGTTTCGGTAATGGAACTACGAAGGGTAAGCGACACTTAAAAATTATCTAGATATAAGGTGTAGTCGAGGAGCTGTCATTATGCTGAAAGTTTATGGAACTTTCGTTGATGAGACCTTAAATAGCGCAATACAACATTAGTCAGATCGGATTATAGAAATTAATGGATGTTTGATAATTGAATGAAAGCAATATTAAGGCATAATAAGATGAGTTCTAATCAGTTGAATGAATATTTTGATAAGTATAGATTGTATGTAAGATGGTTGTATATGATATGAAAACTAAATGGTAAATGAGTTTGTAGAATGCAATTATAATAATTGCTAGAGGGATAAAAAGGCAACTCAATAGATGAGATCATAGACATTATATATATAGGGTAGTAGAGATTAGTGGGTAGTTATTTTAGAAAATTAATGGACTAAGGTGGGTGATTTGACTCTAACACAATTCATTATAATACAACTATGAAATTGTCATATATGAGTCTTTCTCATCACTCATTGTTACACTACAATTCTTTTTGATAAGTTATCTAAAAAACTTAAACAAGAGATATGATGAAAAAAAGTAAAAAAACAATTATCTAAATACCTAAAACTTTATTGGGTTATTTACTATAGTTCATTACTAGATAATGCCGTGCGATGCACATTTTTATAATTTTTTTTTGACATATTTAGTTAACCAAAAAAATAAAAAATTTATGGCTTTATGTTTTAACCATCTCAAGATATCATATATTCATTTAATAAATAAGATCATAAAGATTTTATTCATAATTGAAAGAAAATAAAATAAAATATATGATCCTCTAATATATTAAATTATATGACTTAAAAAGTAAAAAATTAATCAATATTGATAATATTATAGTCATAATTAGAAAATATAAAAGTCAAAGATATAAACATTATCAATAAATGCAATGACACCAGCATTGAGTACTAGAGGAAAAAATGTTATTGGAAAAATAACACGTAAGCAATTTTAAAAAGTAATGACATCAGTAATGTTTTGTTTTAGTAATAGTTATAGACTTCAAGGTACCTTTTAACAAATACCTCAAGTAATAATATTGTTGGACAAACTAAATATCTTAAAACTTTGAATTTATGGAAAAGTACTTTATTTATTAGCATAGTTCTATGGAAAAGTGGGCAATTTTGAACTTATGGAAAATTACTTTATAAATTACGTACTTTTAAAAAGTTCAAAGTTACTTATAAAGACATAAATGTCCAATTTTCCATATATTTTGAAAATAATAATGCACATTAATAGCTTTGAAAATTTTCATTACTTTTTGCCAAGTATGCATTCCAAACTAATTTCAATAGATAATATCTTCAATATTTTTCGAAAAGTTTGGTCTTTAAAACTTCACATTGAAAGTTAACATTTAATTATAAGTGAATTTGTAGTTTAAAATTATGACATCATCATAAGCAATTGGAGGGAAAAAATTTATTTAGAGGTTGACACCTCATCGACTTTTAATTTTACTGATGTAAGCGTGTTTTACTTTAGTAATATGTATACAGATGTGGGACTTATAATAACTTTAGTGTTCATTGCAACACATTCTTAGGCCTCATCTAAATGCATCATACGATTCAAAATAATTCAATGCAAAGCTAGACGCCTCAAATCTTCAAACCAAAAAATATAACTCCTTACTTACAAGAACACTAATTTAAGAAATATTTTCTATTGAACACTGAAATGAGAATTTTTTCTTTTCTAACTCTATCTTAGCAATTCATTCGGGTGAGTGAAGCAAAGTTTTAAGACGTACGTCCTCTATGAGATCGTCTCACTATGAGATCATCTCAGACAATCAATTTCATTTCTCTAATTAATCATTTTAAATTGATATGTGATTACTTTAAGATTATTAGTGATCACTTTATAACTTTAAAAAGTGATTATTTTCAGCTCAAAATTGATCTCATTAAGATTGTAAGAAAGGTTATTAAGATCGGGATTCTATCTATGATCGTTGAAGGGGCAGGATCGAAGATTCTAAAGGTGTGAACATTGCTTGATTTGCTTCTAAAGGTTCGAACTTTCGTTTATCTTATAAAGGTTCGAACTTTGGGGGTCATCCGCTTTTAAATGCTCCACTGGTTTTGGTAACCTGGAATATCAGGTTACCATCTTCTTCCTCAACAACTTCTTCCTTAAACACATCCATTACTGGCTTCTTCAACCTCTTCTTCAACCTCACTACAAAAATCCCCAATTCAACTCTAACTTTAATCAATTCTACTCCAATTCTACTCACAACTTCTTTCATAAATTAAAATCACTCCGTTTTTAAAATCCCTAATTTCCAAAAATTAGGTTTTTGAATTATTGTTATATAAACCCCATTAATCTTATTGTTATAAACCCTAAAAAATTGTAATGAACCAAGTTGGCTAATCGAAGAAGGAATCGACCCACTTAGACTATTATCATTTAGATACAACAAATTCAATTGGGATTATTGACCCATTGAATTTAGTATACTTCCTGCCAGATTCAATTGATATTATTGACCCACTTAGACTATTTTCATTCGGATACACCTCCATCAATTAGGGTTTATGATATATTTATTTGAATTAACCTCAACATCAATGTCTAAAGTTAATTAACCTAGAAAAACAATGGTTGGGGCTTTGAATTGGTACCCTTATCGAAACCTAAAATTTAGGTGGTGCGAAAATGTCATTGCTGTTAAAAGGAATAAGATGATAAAGCCAACATTTAGGTTTCTGGAGTGCTTAACAACCTAAATATTATCATCTTCTTCCAACATTTATGTGGTAAGATGATAACACCATCTTCATATATCATAAAGCAGCTGTTGAGGTTTCTGTAGTGCTTCATTTCTGCTTTAGATATCATAAACCCAACATTTATGTGTTGTTAAAAGGAAGAAGATGATAACTGTTAAGGATAACCCACCTAAGGACCACCATAACCCGTACCACCGCAACACACCAAATAAATCCACTCTAACAAACCTTGCCACCTCACACCTCACATAACAACTTTCTGGTACTTTGATTTCCTTGTGCAGCAAGCCACCACATGCACTAGTATATATATATCTTTCTCTTTCATTTGTAATTATCAAGAAATGTAATATTGAATTTTGTATTGATATTCTGGAGATAAATAAAAGCAGTACTCAAATTCCTATTTACTCCATTGTTCTTCACCTACTGTTTTCTTATTGTTCTTGAAGTATGGATCGCACTTTATCGTGGTATCAGAGCAGGCTATGGATTCCTCAACAACAGATGATTTTCTTGCAATCCTTTTGATCCCTTTCAACGAATCTTGGTACATTTTACTGATTTTTTTTTCTCTCTCTGCATTCTCGCATCTGATTTTTTGTGCGCTACAACATTCTTCTTGATTTTCTTGTTCTCAATCCTTACCTTCTGCAAATCATGGCTACTGACAATCTTCATCCAACCTCACAACCTGTTCTTGACCAAACACAGAACCCTAGTAGTGTTTACTACATTCATCCTTCTGACCACTCCACCCTAAAACTTGTTACTACACCTTTTAATGGCACTGGATTCGCTGATTGGAAACGATCCATTGTCATCGGCCTCGTTTCTAAAAATAAGATGTCTTTTGTTGATGGTAGTTTACCAAAACCTGTAGCCACTTCTTCAGATTTACAGGCGTGGGAGAGATGCAATACTATGGTTATAGGATGGCTTATGACCTCTTTAGAACGGTCCGTCGCTAAAAGTGTTATGTACTATAACACAGCGAGAGAAGTTTGGACAAATCTCGAAGATCGCTTTGGTCAATTGACTTCCACACAATTATATCATATTCATGAAGATTTAGCTTCTCTCACTCAATCTGGTACGAGTATTGCTGATTACTATACTAAAGCTAAGGCTCTTTGGGATGAGCTAGATAATGTTGATCCACTTACGATTTGTAGTTGTGATGGTTGTACGTGTAATACCACCAAGCGAAACCTCAAACAACAACAAAACCGCAGGATTATCAACTTCTTGATGAAGCTTGATAATGATTATTCTCAAATCCGCACCAACATATTGATGTTGGATGATCTTCCAAATCCGTCACAAATTTACCGGTTGCTCATGCAAGAACAACGACATAAGGAAATTGGTAAGGTAACCACTGTACCTACTGAATCTGTGGCCTTCTTTGCTGACAAATGTAAATTCTTTGATAAGTCCTACAAACCTGGCTCTTACTCTTCATCTGGAAGCAAACGCAACTCCTACTTCTGTGAGCATTGTAAGATTTCCGGTCACTCCGTCGAACGATGCTTTAAGCTCCATGGCTACCCCAATTCTCATAAGCATCTCCCAAACAAGAAGTTTGCTGCTACTATGGCCGTTTCTGATGCGCCTACTGCTGTCCATGAAGCTACTGACTCCGGCTTCACCACTGCCCAGTACAATACCCTTCTTATGCTTCTTGGCAAGAGAGACAATGCTAATGAGTCTGACGCTCTTCCTTCTGATCCCACAGCCTCCTTAACAGGTATATCTTGTCATGCCTCCTCTTTTCATGGAATACCTTGGATTATTGATAGTGGAGCCACCGACCATATGTGCAACACTATCAATCTTTTCCAAGACTTGCGTGACATTGATGGTGCGCATCATAGTATTACCATCCCTAATGGTACTAAAATGCATGTGAAACAAGTTGGTACTGTTTGCTTAAATGGTGGTTTGATGCTCACTGATGTTTTATTTGTCCGTGATATACATTTTAATTTGATATCAGTGAGCAAATTGGTTCTTGAAACACGCATGGATGTTCATTTTACCACTAACATTTGCTATCTTCAGGACCATTTAATGAAAAGGGTTTTACCTCTTGGTAAACTTCAACATGGACTCTATTATACATTGGATAAAGCCTTGCTTCCTTCTCATGATGATAAAGTACTTTTCCCTAAAGAGAGTCTTGTCACTGTTGCTTCCAAGGACTCATTACAACATATCAAGCTTCTTCATCTTAGGCTTGGTCATTTGCCCTTCCCTGGAATGAAAATTATGTTCCCTCATTTGGATATTACAGCTGTACAGAACACTTTTACTTACTCTATTTGTCCTCTTGCTAGACAAACTAGGCTTCCCTTCCCTCATGGTCATGTAAAGACTACTAGTCCTTTTGAACTTCTACATGTTGATATATGGGGGCCCTATGCCAATAAGACTCATTGTGGTTGCACTTTATTCCTTACTGTCGTGGATGATTATTCCCGTAATACTTGGTTGTATTTGTCGAAAACTAAGGATCAAAGTGTTCATGTATTGCAGCAGCTTGTACATCTTATTGAAACCCAATTTGGTGCTCGTGTTAAAACCGTCCGTACCGATAATGCACCCGAGCTTTGTGCAGGTCCTATGATGGTTTTCTATCAATCTAAGGGTATTATTCACCATCGCAGCTGTGTTGAGACGCCCCAACAAAATGGGGTCGTCGAACGAAAGCACCGTCATCTTCTAGAAACGGCCCGTGCTTTGTCATTTCAGTCCAATTTGCCTCGATCCTTTTGGGGTGATATTGTTCAATGCGCTACCTACTTGATTAATCGCATGCCCTTGGTCTCACTTGGTAATATTTCGCCGTATGAAAAGTTGTTCGGTCATTCCCCTAATAATGACCACCTTCGAGCATTTGGTTGTCTCTGTTTCGTCTCCACCATCAAACAAGGTCGTTCGAAATTTGATCCTCGAACCGACAAGTGCATTTTTATTGGTTATCCTTTTGGCCAAAAGGCCTACAAAGTCTACAACCCTAAGACTAAAAGATTCTTTGTGTCTCGAGATATTCATTATTTGGAAAACCATTTTCCTTATCATCTACACCCACATAATGATTTACCACCTCTCCAATTTTATTTACCTACCCACACTCCACCTTTAGTTGATGACCCACACATTTTTCCTCCAGCTACTACTACACCCCTACCTACACCCACAAATACTATCCACCCTACTAATACTACACCCCTACCTACCTCCCCTAATACTACACCTACAAATACTATCCATCCTACTAATACTACACCCCTACCTACCTCCACAAATATTACCCACCCTACTGTCCCTACTCCCTCTCTTAGGCGTTCATCTCGCCTTCCCTCTAAACCCCACCATCTTCAAGACTATTATTGTAATATGGTCAATTACTCTGATTTACCCATCTCCCACCAACTTTTCTTAGCTTCTCAGTGTCAATGGCAAGAGCCCAAAACTTACAAAGCTGCCTCTCAAGACCCTCAATGGGTGCAAGCCATGCACCATGAATTATCTGCTCTGGATAAAAATAATACATGGGAACTTGTCTCCTTACCACCCAACAAGAAAGCTATTGGTTCCAAGTGGGTCTTCAAAATCAAACTCAAGGCCGATGGAAGTCTTGAGCGTTATAAAGCTCGTCTAGTTGCAAAGGGTTATACCCAAGAATATGGGACCGATTATCAAGAGACGTTTTCGCCCGTCGTCAAGATGACCACCATCCGCTGCATCATTGCTATTGCCGCCCATCGTCGTTGGCCTCTTTACCAACTCGACGTCAATAATGCGTTCCTCCATGGTGACCTCCATGAAGACGTCGTTGGCATTATACTAAAGAACTCCTCCAAGAATCCGGCTTGACTGCCTTCAAACGTTTGGCTACACCTCTTCCCGTTCACCTCAAACTACAAACCACTACTTCTCCACTTCTACCCAATCCTACCCTATACCGCAGCTTAGTAGGGAAACTCAACTTTCTTACCCACACTAGACCCGATCTCTCTTATTCCATTCAAACCCTAAGCCAATACATGCAACACCCCACCGAACAACATTTTGAGGCCTTAACCCACACCTTGAATTATGTTGCTAGTACCGCTGGTCAAGGAATTCTCCTCAATGCTTCTGATCACCTTAATCTTCAAGCATTTTCCGACTCCGATTGGGCCGCTTGTATTGACACTCGCCGTTCCATTTCCGACTACGTCCTTATGCTTGGTCAGTCTCCCATTTCTTGGAAATCCAAGAAACAAAGTACCGTTTCCAAATCCTCATCCGAGGCCGAATACCGTGCCCTTTCATCCGCAGCCTCCGAAATCACTTGGGTAGTTCGTCTACTCACTGATTTAGGGCTCTCTAACCTACAACCTGTCACCCTCTTTTGCGACAATCAATCCGCTATCCACATTGCTCATAACCCTGTTCAACACGAACGCACCAAACACATAGCCATAGACTGCCATTTTACCCGAGAAAAGGTGCTTGACGGTCTACTTCACCTTACCTATATCCCTACTCAACAGCAACTTGCTGACCTTTTCACCAAATCTCTCCCTCTACCCAACTTCTTCCATTACTCTCCAAACTTGGTGTCTATCCAGCCCCAAGTTTGAGGGGGGATGTTAAGGATAACCCACCTAAGAACCACCATAACCCATACCACCGCAACACACCAAATAAATCCACTCTAACAAACCTTGCCACCTCACACCTCACATAACAACTTTCTGGTACTTTGATTTCCTTGTGCAGCAAGCCACCACATGCACTAGTATACATATCTTTCTCTTTCATTTGTAATTATCAAGAAATGTAATATTGAATTTTGTATTGATATTCTGGAGATAAATAAAAGCAGTACTCAATTCCTATTTACTCCATTGTTCTTCACCTACTGTTTTCTTATTGTTCTTGAAGTATGGATCGCACTTTATCAATAACCTTAAATTTCTGTGTGCGAAAATGTCATTGCTGTTAAAAGGAAGAAGATGATAACCCTTTAACAGCCTACACTAGTGGAAAAAGCTCAAATGTTGCGGTTTTATCCCCAATATATGCAGTGGTTTTGAACCGCAACATTTGTAATAGCAGCAGATGATAAAAAAATTATATGTTGCGGTTCATAACACCGCAGCATATAGTCCATTTTTTTTACTTGCTTCAAAAAGTAGACTATATGCTGCGGTTTTTTGAAAAACCGCAGCATATAATCCCTCCCCCTTTTTTTCTTCATTTTATAGGCGAACAAAGAACACAATGAAATTTAAGAGAAATGAATAACAAAGAACACAAGAACATCAGAATAAGTATACGCAAAACCACAAAAACATAACTCCATAATTTTCTATGGCTGAATTTAAGAGAAATTTAAGTGACAATGAAAACAAAGAACACAAAATATTTTGAACAGCAACATAACTCCATTGAAATAAATAAGTATACAAAATGAATAAGTATACAAAATCTGAAAAAAAAAATCTTCTAGGTATGTCGTAATCTTCTGGGAAACCAAGGAACTTGTTTATAAGCTTTGCAACAGGTTTAGCATCACCTGAAGGATAAGGCAGAAGAGAATCTACATTCATACTAGCAAGAGTCTTGTGAAGGGTTTTGGATGAGCACAAAACCAATGTTTCCTTTCTGCTAATTCTTTCGCCAATTCGACTTGATGATTGTCCATTAAATCCTTATTCACCACCACAACTACATAACCAACAAAAATCTGAAAAGGAACATAAGAGTAGATATCACGAAAGAAAGAGAGATAAGGAGTCAGAGTTTCTTGAGTTTGGATTCATCCATGGTTTATTCTGGGTAATGAGTAGCAGTAATGGTAAGATTTAAGAACTTGGAGGAAAAGAAATCGAAAAAGATGAAGAGACTTGGGGTTTTTTTTAGAGTGAGGAAGAACTTGGAGGAAGAATAAAAAAACGCTTAGGGTTTTTTCAATTAAGAGGCGAGTTTTTTAAAGAGGGAGAGGAGAACAAATGCTGCGGTTAAGGCAAGAACCGCAGCATATAATCATGTTTCAATTTTTTTAGGTTATATGTTGCGATAAAGGCAAGAACCGCAACATATAATCATGTTTCAAATTCTTATAGGTTATTTGCTGCGTATTATTAAAACCGCAGCATATGATGCCAATCAAATATAATTTTTTCCACTAGTGCTAGATGATAAAAGGAATAAGTTGAAGATGATGAAGATGATGAAATGGTGGAGGAAGATGAAGATGATGAAAATGAAGATGACCTTTTCATCTGGTTACAGGTCATCCGAACCTTTAAAAGTGGATGACCCCCAAAGTTTGAACCTTAAAAGATATACGAAAGTTTGAACCTTTAGAAGCAAATCAGGCAAAGTTCACACCTTTAAAATCAAATTTTCCTTAAGTTTTAAGGTGGAAGTAAAACCTTATTTGACTTCAACTCTCAAGTTTTTATTTAAAAAATACTTTTAATAATCGTTTTTAAACAATAAATCAAGAAAAACTTGAATTTTATAAAGTATTGATATAATTATTTTAAGTTTTTATTTAGACGTTGTAAAATCTTGATTATATGAAAATATTTGCAATTGCAACTAACCATGTAGAATCGGATCGTTGGATCGTGGGATCGTAAAATCGTGTTATGATTGTACCACCTAAATTCTTGAGGTAACTAGAATCGCATGATTCTACAACATTAAGATCCTACCTACGATCCGGATTGGTCGCCTGTTTTTGGATCGTAAGATCGTAGAATCGTAGATCATAATCGGGATTCTGATAACTATGATTATACGTAACCATTTTAAGATTATAGTACATGAACTTAATTCTGAAATTGTCAATTGTGAAATCTCCATTAGTAGATATGATCTCACCATGAGAACATTTCTTTTGAAATAATTCGAAGTTTAAATAATTGAAATAAATTTATATCCTTTGACTTATATAATTTTACCCTCAATTGATTTTTTATTATAGGCTCACAAAGCTAAGCCCAAATAAATTCCCGTTCTGTTGAGTAGGCATATCTTATAGATGTAGTAGTTAATCGTAGACCTATAAGAGTCCATAGTCTATCATTAGTTTTGGGTACCACTGAAATGAACGACACAATGGAGGTTCAACAATGAAAAACTCAATGAAAAATAGAGCAAAAGAGACACAAGTGTTTATGAGGTATCTTGGATACCTCCCTCTCAAATGTAGTTTATTAGATTGAATTCAACAATTACAATGTAATAAACCTCCCCTTTTCTTGAGAACAATCTCTCAAGATCTCAATACTAATGCAATGTAAGAACACTCCTCTAGTTTCTTAGCAATGCAAGAGCCCTCTCAACAAAGTGTGTTTTTGGTGTATCTTACTCTAAGAATTACACTCCCTTTTATAGATGAAGGTGGGTATGATTCTTAGAGTCTCACATTAATCACCATAAACTCACAAGTAACTCCCACAATTAACATTACAATAATGTATGACCATAATTCAGCAATTAAACATTTTACTTAATGCTATACATAAACCAGAAACTGAAAACAGCATCCAATGTAGCTTCTGACAATCCGCTCGACTACTCGCTCGGTCGAGCCACCTCAATATTAGGTCGAGCGGCCTTCCAGAAAGCTACTGACTGCTCCAGACCACTTTGCTCGACCCAGCACCCCTCGCTCGACCGGTTGAGCGGGCCACAGGGGAGGTCGAGCGAGCTCCAGTAACTCCCAAAGTCAATTCTTCACCCGAACACTCTTCATCAAACGACCCAAACCTTAATCTCACGCAACTTGACACATCTTTATCGACCTTCTCTAAAGTGCAAGACAAAGCATGTTCAATTAAATGATTAAAGTTAACGTCCATGTCAAGAATATTGTTACTTGCTTTAACAATCTCCCCCTCAAGTGCAATATTCTTACCATCCTCAAAAGTAACTCTTTTTGTCCCAAACACACCACCATCACTTTTGTGGCCAAGGCTACCACACTTAACTTGTAACTCATACAAGTTCCTCTTACTCCTAATACCCTTCATGAGCACAAGGCTCCCTCTAATGACTTTCAAAACCCCTCCATTCGCTTTGAAAGTGCATCCCTTACTCTCTAGTCTACCCAATGATATTATGTTCCTCTCAAACTTAGGTACATACCTCACATCACCGAGTCTTCTCTTGACACCTCCGAGAGTCTCAATTATAACTTCTCCAATACCTTCTACTTTCACCCTCATCATCATTTTTCCCATTCCTTAAGCTTTTCATTTTCCTAAGGTCATCCTTAAATTCTTTGCACATCATTTGTATGTGCCCCTTCTTCTTACAATAGTAACATTCTTTATCACTAAGGTCACCCTCCCATGAGACTTTCCCCTTCCTTGATAACCTTTGTCCTTGGTTCTACCCCTATTAGAAGAACCCTCACTAAACAAGCCATCCCCAACATTTTTCCTCTCTTCCCCTTCTCTTCTCACCATGAACCTATCATTCTCTCTCAACGCCGCCAATGCTTGATCAAGAGTAATAGAGTCCTTACCTATGAGCAATGTTTGGACTATGTTTTTATAGTCCTTGGGAAGTGAAGCCAAGAGTAGTAAGGCTTGTTCTTCATCGGTTAATTTCTCATCCGCATTTAACAATTGGTACACCAACTTGTTAAATGTGTTAATGTGGTCTTGCATTGATGTATCCTCATCCTTCATGAGTTGATACAACAAAGTTTATTTGTTAGAGATTTGGAAGCATACACCGTTTGTAGTTTCTCTAACAACTCACTGGGAATTGTCTCTTTCAAATAGTTGTACTTGATTTCGGGTGCAATGGCAAGCCGGATTGTGCTTACCGCCTTCTTTCGAATTTGTGTCTATTTTGCCTCATCAATATGAATTAGCCTTTCTTTCAACAAAGCATCATCAATGCCTTGTTGCACCAAGTAGTCCTCCACGGAGCTTTTTCAAATAGCAAAGTTGATCTTTCCATCAAACAATTGAATAAGGAACTTTCCCCCTTCACTCATTGTGTTTTTCTTGTTCTTATAACCTCACTTTCACACCCCAAATGGCCCAAATGATCTTCCCGCTCTGATACCAATTGAAATGAACGGCACAATGGAGGTTCAACAATGAAAAACTCAATGAAAAATAGAGCAAAAGAGACACAAGTGTTTATGAGGTATCTTGGATACCTCCCCCTCAAATGTAGTTTATTAGATTGAATTCAACAATTACAATGTAATAAACCTCCCCTTTTTTTGAGAACAATCTCTCAAGATCTCAATACTAATGCAATGTAAGAACACTCCTCTAGTTTCTTAGCAATGCAAGAGCCCTCTCAACAAAGTGTGTTTGTGGTGTATCTTACACTAAGAATTACACTCCCTTTTATAGATGAAGGTGGGTGTGATTCTTAGAGTCTCACATTAATCACCATAAACTCACAAGTAACTCCCACGATTAACATTACAATAATGTATGACCATAATTCAGCAATTAAACATTTTACTTAATGCTATACACAAACCAGAAACTGAAAACAGCATCCAATGTAGCTTCTGACAATCCGCTCGACTACTCGCTCGGTCGAGCCACCTCAATATTAGGTCGAGCGGCCTTCCAGAAAGCTACTGACTGCTCCAGACCACTTTGCTCGACCCAGCACCCCTCGCTCGACCGGTCGAGCGGGCCACAGGGGAGGTCGAGTGAGCTCCAGTAACTCCCAAAGTCGATTCTTCAACCGAACACTCTTCATCAAACGACCCAAACCTTAATCCCACGCAACTTGTCACATCTTTATCGACCTTCTCTAAAGTGCAAGACAAAGCATGTTCAATTAAATGATTAAAGTTAACGTCGATGTAAAGAATATTGTTACTTGCTTTAACAACCACAAAGATACTTACAATTGGAGATGATAATTTAATATCTACAAATGGTAAATGATAACTTCTTTTGTGAAATTGATTTGATTTTTAAGTTTACTTTTTATAAAATGATTATATTTGATCTGAATGGTAAATAATTACAATTGTGTTTATTTTTAAACCATAAAATTGTTTTTACCAAATATTTATAAATTACAAAAATCAGTTTAATATTAGTGAACAAACTGAAGTCTAACACGTTAATATAATTAGGACAAAGCATATAAAAAAGTAACATTAATTCATTATCTTTTGCTGTAATGCGTATCCAATAATCTAAATTTGTTGGATTCACCATAGCTTACAATAGGAAATATAAATCACAATAAACAAATACGGAAAAATAATTATCTCATGCTTAAATTAGTGGCCGGATGTAACTTTGGCTTCAACAGAAGGCTTGTACTCAGTGGATGGACTATAAGTTGGGGAATAGTTAACAGGAGATGGTGAATAACTTGGGGATGGTGTGTAGACTGACTTTTCATTGTAGTATGGTGAAGGGGTGTAAACTGGCTTTTGGTAGATAGGTGATGGAGAGTAGTAAGTGGATTCATAGGAAGGGGATGGAGTGTAATATGGAGACTTGTAAACAGGGGATGGTGAATATGTCGGTGATAGGGTGTAAACAGATTTTTCATAGTTAGATGGAATATAAGATTGTGAAGGAGTGTACAATGATTTTTTGTAGATAGGAGATGGGGAGTAGTATGGTGACTCATAAGAAGAGGTCGGAGTGTAATAAGGAGATTTGTAAACTGGGGATGGGGAATACGTTGATGATGGGGTGTATAAAGGTTTTTCATAGTTAGATGGAATGTAAGATGGTGAAGGGGTGTATAATGGTTTCTTGTAGATAGGAGATGGGGAGTAGTAAGGTGACTCATATGATGATGGGGTGTAATAAGGAGATTTGTAAACTGGAGATGGTGAATATATTGGTGATGGGGTGTATGCAGGCTTTTGGTCGTAAGATGGCGAGACAATTGTCGATGGAGTGTACATTGATTTCTTATATACAGGTGATGGGGAGTAGTAAGGTGACATATAAGAAGGGGATGGAGAATAATTGGGAGACTTGTAAATAGGGGATGGTGAATATGTTGGGGAAGGAGTATACACATTCTTTTTGTCATAAGTTGACGATGGAGTGTAGGTTGGCGATGGAGTGTATACTGGTTTTTTGTAAATAGGTGACGGGGAGTAATAAGAAGCTTCATATGAAGTGGACGACGGGTAGTAAGGAGACTTGTAAACAGGTGATGGGGAGTAGTAAGGTGACTTGTAAATTGGTGATGGAGAGTAATATGGAGTATTATAAACTTGGGATGGAGAGTAGTAAGGAGTCTTATAAACAGGAGTTGGAGAATAGTATGGAGATTTGTAAATTTGGGATGGTGAGTAGTATGGACTTTTGTACGCAGGAGAAGGAGAATAGTTTGGTGTAGGTGAGGGAGAGTAGTAAGGAGTCTTATAATCTGATGATGGAGAGTATGTTGGTGACTTATCCTTGAGGGATAGTGAATACTCTGGTGATACGGATACTGGAGAAGGAGAATAGTATTGGGACACATCCACTGAAGATACTGAGTCATCTAGGGTCTTGTAAACTTCAGGTGATGAGTATTCTGGAGATTTATATTCGGGAGATGGTGAGTAGCTTGGAGATGGTGAATAATTTGGAGATTTGTATAGAGGAGATGGAGAATAAGATGGACTATTATATGATGATGATGGAGTGTAGGCATCATTGGCCGACGCTACAACCACTATCGAGAATAGAAGCAAGGAGCTTATAAAAGTATTGTTGAGAGCCATTTTGTTGTTGGTGACTCTCATACACTAAAAAGAAAAAGAAAGATGAGTTGATGAGGAATGAGGGTTAATGTCTATGGTTATATATAGTTCTTTGGGCTTTATTTCATAATACAATTAATAATTTGACCAAGTTTTAATGTCTTGAATTAGTTTGTCTCCACTAAGTAGTTTAGATTGTCTACATGATCACTAGAAATGGATTGCACGATCATAGAAACTTGTTGTAGTTCATGAACCTAAAATGAGAATCAATCTAAGTCAAGGGTTGAACATATCAATGTTACAATGATATTTGGTGAACGAATATACATATAATCCTTTATCTCTTTTATTTCAGGTGCAAAATGAGTGAAATTTAATAAAAACGGAAATTAAGTTGGAGAATGAGACATAAAAATAAATATAATAAAATGTCAGAAATAAACGGGTGTAAAATTAATCGGACAATTTAAAATGAATAGTGGTGCAAAATAAGAGGGTCAAAGAGAATATTGCTTTGTTAAATTAATTCTTAGTGATTTTGGAGTATATGCGACAATCAAAGTTCAATGCTATTATATTGCCAATTCTTTTTGATATTTTTTAAAAATTTCCTAATCATCATCATACATATACTAATTCAGAAACATCTTTGACAGGTGGCAGCTTTAGAATGAAAGTTAAAAATGCATAATTTTTTGCCACGTGTCACTTTAAATAATATTTCTTAATTAAATGTTGTATTTGCCTAAATACTCCAAATCAATGAGATCAAAGTTGTTAATATGGGATTCTATGTAGAATTGTTTAGAGTGGTAGAATCGAATCAGTTAAATCGAATTAGGATCCTACGATTCTACAATAAACTCATATCAAAGTAGATATTAAATTTATAGTGCAAATTATTGATATGTTAACATCTTAATGCAACAATAGCAAAACCATATTTAATACATATAAAGACATTACATTTTATAAGAAGTCTCATACTTTAAGCAATTATTTTTCAATTCTCTGATTGAATTTCGAATTTTGATTTAATTGTGATGTTTAAGTTAAAAAAATATATTATACCTTAATTTGAAATTAATTTGATAACAGGAAGATATTTATTCCTCTAAATTATCATAACATGACTTTAGAGAATTATAACTATACTAATTAAGGCATAATTATCTCATTTATTGTTATCAAAATCGCGATTCTGACCTATGATATTACGATTTTACGATCCAAAAACTAACAAGCGATCTAAATCGTAGGTAGAATAGTAAATTGGTAGGATCTTAAGATTTTAATTTAAATAAAATTTGTAGAGGTAAAATCATAACATGATTCTACGATCTTACAGTCCTACGATTTAAAGATTCGATTATACAAATTTAGATCGAGTAAGTAACTATTTTTTAATATGATTATTAAATGCCTTTTTTATCTGAATAATTGATAATTATGCTAAGATAAATCATCAAATAGTTAAATTACTACATGTATGAAAGTTTTTTAAAAAAAATCGTGCATTGCCCGGGCATTATACTAGTAATGTATTAAACAATAAAATAATTAAATCATTAAAGTTATCGAGATCACCCATAGGGCCATCGATATATTAATCTCCCCTCAACATTCAACTTTGGGATATTGTTTTGAAAAAATTCTCCTGAATGATTATTGTCAATTTGTTGTGAATAGTCTCAACTATTTATTATTTTTAAATAATTTGACCTTTGAATTTTTTCTGGTCACGGCACCCTTTTCACATTTTAACCGACTACTATAGCTACCTACCAGCAAAGAGGAGTGGGGTACACCAACAAAGAAGCATAAGGAGGAAAAAAAGTGAGCGTAACGGCTAATAGGTATCTACAATATTCGGTTAAAATGTGGCAAGGGGTGCTGTCAGCAAAAAAATACAAAGGTTGGATTATTTAAACATAATCAATAATTGGGATTATTCACATCAGATGGGCAATAAGTCGGATTATTCAGGTGACAATGCTTTATTGTTTTTTGTTTTATGGGTTAGGTATTTAACAAATGATTTTGGTGGTTAAATAGTTGGTAATTGTCATTTATGTCGATATTGCTGACCAAAATTGAGAAAATATTTATTACTATTATTATTATTATTATTATTATTTTTTATTTTATTTATTATTATTATTATTATTATTATTATTATTATTATTATTATTATTATTATTATTATATACTATGATTTTATGACCCGTTATCTATAATCTATAATCTATAAAGATTACTAATGATGAAACGAGACTGACACATGTCAAAATCTCATTCAATATATTCCCGCTCATGTATGATGTCGTGACAACTGATTATTTATTGAAAATCAATTTCTTAAATACTAGAATTTATTTAAAGTGCAGAATAAGATTTGGTTAGCTAAATTATTTTCCAATATGATTCCTATATTATTTTCATACTGAAATTTGACTAAAATATAAATAAATATCATTTTTCAATGATTTCCAAAATAATAGAAATAATATTTTTATATAGCAAAATTATTTTTCAACATTATTTAACAGCTGTAGAAAAATTTCCTAAATTTATAAATTAGTGTAATTTTTTGAATTTATTTACCAACCTTAAAATAATTACATAACATCATCTTTGTGGGAAAGCATATAATAAAAACGTTTTGTAGCAATGTCTATGTAAACATATATTTAGAATATTATATAAGTATAAAATTGACTCAAAATTTTTTATTCCAATCTTCGTGCATAGCATAGGTATCTATCTAATTATCATCTATAATAACTATTACTAAAACAAAAAACGCTTACATCATCATACCTTTAAACTTATGAGGTGTCACTTTGTAGAAGAAAGTTTTCCCTCCAAAACATGATAGTGATGTCATCCTATTTTATATAATGGAATCGCAATTTCCATTGGAATTAATTAATCCTAATGAATGTAATCATAATCAACACATTGAAATTTTTTAATTTCCTCAATAATACCTAAATACATTGTAATTCATTTATTTAATCAATAATAAATAAATTGTTCACACCATCTATGAAATTTGTTTAAGAAGGTCGAGCATTCCGGTTCATGTAGTTTGACTATATGTTCTATTTTAAAAATAAATTTGGCTAATTGAATATGTTGGTATGATACATATGTTATATTTTTTTAAAAAAAGGGCAATTTATTATTATAATTATAATTAATAATAAAAGTAAAATAATGGAAAAAAATTATATTTGTAGGTTGATCCAATGATAATTCTTTATAATAATAAGTAAGTTGAACCTTCAACAAGTAAAGCTAAAAGATACCATCCAATGAAATTATCTTTTTAAGTATTACTTCTGGTGGATGATATTTTTGAAAATATATATTTGCAACATTTTATTTTTTTTGAATAGTATAAAGTTATTTTAAATCCGTGCATCGCACGGGTATTATCTAATATTATTATTAATACAATATTATTTGGGAATGGGGAGAATATTTATTAATATTAGTAAAGATTTGAAAAATTAATGATAATTATGTAATTAATTAATCAATTAATGATCTTAGGGTAATCTTTTTCTTTAGTATTTCCTTTTCTACTAGCATTCTACTAGAATTGGTATACATTTTGCTAAAATTAAGGAAAACCATCAAAAAAACATATTGATGCGAAATATATTATTGATGCGTTATAATTCAAACCCTACCTACAATTACATATAAAATCCATTGTTTTTATTTAGAGTTGCCGAGTAAATTGGCGGATTCGGCTAATTGAAAGTAGGGGCTAATAAGCTAGTTGTTTAAGCCATTTTTTATTAGGGATGACAATGTGTTAAACTCGAATTGGATTATCCACCCTCCAACTTTACTTTGGATAAAACTAGAATTTTAATTTTTAGTCTACCTTTATTTGGAGATGGATTATGCATAGAGTTGTTCAAAAGTGACCCGACCCGAAAATCCGAATCAAAATCGAAAGTAAACCGATCCGAAAATGTGTTTCTTTTTTAGGTTTATCGAACCGAAGTTGTACCCGAACCGGTTGACAACCGAAAATGGGAAAGTCAAACCCGAGTTGTAACCGTTTTTTGTAACCGACACAAAACCGTTAACCGAGATTATCCAAACATAATAATGATCGAACCAAGTCATATACGACCGAATCATGCTCGAAACCGAACTCGATCCGACTAAAATCGACTTAACCCGAACGAATTTTAGATCGAACTGCTGTAAACCTAATCCAACTTTTAACATAATGATAGACTCATATTCAATCATCTTATTACTTAATCTAATAAAGTGTTAGATATTTTAATAATACGTAGCCGAATTTTTTTAAAAAAAAAATACCAGAACCTGATCAATACCCGGCAAAACTGAACCAATTATTAACCGATGACAACCTGAGACTGATTGACACTCGATACGAACTTCAACCGACATCGAATCGATGCTAACCCGATAGCTCAAATAACCGAACCGTGACTAACCGACCCGATCCGAGTTCACTCGTCAGACTACGCAACCAAAAAATAACCGATCCGAAATACAATCGAACCGAAAGACACCCGTCCGAAACCGACCCGATCACGCGAATGAACACCTCTAATTATGCATAATGCAACATTGCTCCGTTTCGGGCTCTCTGACCTCCGGCGGAGCTCAAATTATTATCAGGCTTTATTCTTAAAGATATACTCATAATTTAGATGCATAAAAACTGATAGAGTAGTCTCTCAAATATTACGTAACAAAGAAAATATGTCCTTTAAATTTTAGTTACGCAGTAAGAATCGTTAGAATATCAAAAAATCATAGAATTTAGAATATTATAGCATTGACTATACAAACATATAATATAAACGTTTTGTAGCATTGTCTATATAAACATATATTTAGAATATTATACAAATATTATATAACTATAAAATTAACCCAAAATTTTTTATTCCGGTCTTATATATGTATTTTTTGAATAATAAAAAAGTTTTTAAAATATAAAATGAATTTTAAGTGTCCTTTTACAATAAAGATGACTAAACAAGATACATAAGCAATTACAGTTTCATATTTTTGCAAAATTATTGATCAATTCGTTTCTACCATTTAATTCTACGATCTCTATTTTTACATTCAATTATGAAACAAAAAATATTGCGTTTAAAAGTTTGAGTATTATATTACTAACTGATATTAAAATATTAGTTTTGCGAACTTG
This sequence comes from Amaranthus cruentus, assembly GCA_019425755.1. NCBI lineage: Eukaryota > Viridiplantae > Streptophyta > Magnoliopsida > Caryophyllales > Amaranthaceae > Amaranthus > Amaranthus cruentus. The sequence continues at coordinate 19,580,939 of CM033455.1, forward strand.
ACTTAATAACAAAAAAAATCGAGTTTAGACATTTTACTTGAATTTGACATTTAATCTATGACTCAGATGTCAATTTCAAACTAATAGTCATTTTATAGTTAATATGAAGTTCAAATTTGTTCAAATTTTAAAATAGAATTCAAATTCAGAGTCGAGTGTCGAGTGTCGAGCCGGGGTTGGGTCGAGTCAGGGTTAGAGTACGGTCAGAGTAGGAGTCAAGTAGGATTATGAAATTTTTTTTGAGGTGCAAATCAGATTCATCTTTGAATCAGAGTCAAACTAAGTAATTAGATTCAGAGTTGGATATTTCTTCTTTTTGATTTAGATCAGATTAAATTTCATGGATCAAGTCAGTTCAGGGGCAGATTCAGACTGAATTGCAATCCCTTACGTTCATGAAGATATGTAGTGAAATTATTTGTTAGCTCTAGGTTGTTTATTAGAAAAAATTAGATTAAAAGTCAAAAATCAATAAAAACAAAATATTGTAACATTTTTATTTTTAAAAAAACTATCTTTTCATGTGTCTAAAAGCCAATTACTAATTAATTTAGTTAAAAGTTTTAAAATTAATGCAATATCAAAATATTTAATATGGTACTTTACTAAATTTAAATATATGCCAAATAATATTATGGGAAATTCTACCTGGTAAGCACCAGGTATAGTGAAACTCCCAGTATAACTATTCTTGTTTGCCATTCTACCAAATAGCACCCAACTATGGCAAAAACATCTACAGTAACGATAATGGCCAAAAAACGTTAATGAAACGTTAAGTTGTGAAATTACGCATTTGCCCTTGTTTAATTCTAATAAAAAGGATGGTCCTTCTTCTTCTTCATTTCACGCATCCTCCTTCTACTGCCATTGAAGTCAAGCTTGAAGGCAATGGTCTTCAAGGATGGATTTGGGCAATGTTTTCATCGTTAACTATGGGATTGGATTTGAATACTAATTATTTTCAAATTCGAATTACAACCTAAAATCGTTGTAAGTGATCTTAACTTAACCTAAAAGTATATTGAAATTGTTAGAAAAAGTTGTTGAAGATTGAAGATTCAAAATTGAGTTATTTAGTATGAGCATGAATCACCATCTACATCGCCCTAAAATGGTTTCAACACTTTCTAGTTTCTAGTTATCACTAAAGATTAAATTACAATCACCAAACAAAAAACTGGGATTTGGGCAACACAATTAAACTGAAGAAGTACATGATGAAATATGAGATTTTTGTTGGTTTTCTTTGTGGTTTTTTTGCAATTTTATCTCTTTTTCATTCCATCCCATTGTTCCAGTACAGGTAATTTATGATTTCCCCCTTTTATGTTGTCTTAATTGCCTTAATTTATCATTGGATTATCAAGAAAAATAAGTGAATATAATATTTGAAGTAAATCAAGCTTTGGTTTTTATCAATTCTGTAATCTTATATCCCCAGCTCAAGTACCCTGGTCATCTCTGGCCATCACCGCAAAACTCCAAGAAAACTCCAAGAACAAAATCAAAATCAAAATCCCCAAAAAGAAAATAACAAAACCCCCCACCAAAATCAGCTAATTTAACTAACGATCATCTCTGGCCATCACCGCAAGAATTTAGCCATTGTTGTGATTGGAGAAGATGAAGATTATGAAGAGGGAGATGAAGACTATGAAGAAGGCAAAATTGTAATTTCCAGATTTAATGGTCACTTAACGTTTTTTAGAATGGCAAACAAGAATAGTTACGGCAGATAGTTTTACAACAGTTGGTGCTTACCATGTAGAATGGCAAACAAGAATAGTTATTGTGGGCGTTTCACTATACCTGGTGCTTACCAGGTAGAATTTCCCTAATATTATTATATAAGTAATAATCTCTTATGTAATAATTCAAAAATCACACTTTATATGGGTCACATAAAATAGTCAATAACATTATATTATGAAAAATTTTGTGCTGTTTTTTAATCGGTCCTTCTTGTATGAGATCATCTCATTGTGAAATTAGTCCGTACAAAAGGTTTGTTATGCTAAAAAAATTTATTATTGGTCTATTTAATCTAAGTATGATACACGTCTCATTGTGAGACCGCCGTATAGAAGAATTTGTGTTTTTTAATTGTATATGGATAAATTAACAACCTAACAAACATGTGATTTGCACATGGGCATATACTACTTAATATATTAGGGAAACACATGTAGCACTTAAATAAGAAATCACGAAATTCTTGTGTGAGACAGTTTCTCCATAAGATGCTACATATATGTAATAAATAATCCAACTAATATAATAATTAGTATATGTGCTTCTTGTTTTGAGGTAGTCTCATTGAAAGACAGTCTCTCATAAGAATAGGTCTTAAAAAATTTGCTCCTGAAATCAAATTTACAATAACCGAGAGAAATATATTAATCAAATGATGACATGTGGTAGTTTAATTTTTATATTAGTAATTAATACTTCATATAGATATTAAAGATAAATATGCAAAGTAGTATTAGATTAGAGGGTGAGTGGTGCAAAGATAGAGTAAGAAAATAAATTGGTGTATATTTTTTTTGTTTTTAGAATTCAAACCTCTTGCTATTTTATATTTTCCAAACTTATGTTCTTGTAAGGAGCTAAATTTATTTAATTTGGAGAGTGTAAGCCTTTAGTTTTTTTAGAAGTAATTAAAAATTCTGATCATTAACATCAAAATAATAGGAAAATTTCATATGCTCACCCCGCCCTTAGTTTTTGACTTTTCCATGTAATTGACAAATATTTTTTTAATTTTCATGATGACCTCGAGTTTTTAACTTTTATATCGTAGAAAAAAATGTTAAAATCATTGTAAAATTAAGTACTGATTTCGAACAATTTTTTGAAAAATTGTTCTTTAAAGTTGATTGGGACGTTAGTTTTTGTGAAAAAAAGTTGTTATGATGGATAATAATAACTTAAATTTAACAAACATCTTATCATTTTGTCCATCAAGTAGAAAATTTAGAAGCTTAGAGTCACCACTCGGATAAAAAAAACATATGTGCACCATGTGAAAAAGCCAAAACTCGAGATCAACACATAAAATTTCCCAAAATAAATTGATAATAATATCAATAATTACAACTTATATTAGTCGCTAATTAGAAGATATATTTTTAAATACACATTATCCATCAATGCACCAGTCATTCTCCGTCATTACTCTAAATTGATAATATCAATAATTACAACTTATAGTGATTACAAACCAATTAAAAGAAAGTCAATGTTTCACTTTTTTGTTTTGAGTCTACCATTTTTTATTTTTGCAATTGTTTCGGTATGTGACATTTAAAAATACCTAGATAGAAGGTGTAATTGAGGATAACAATCATTATGCTGAAAGTGCTTATTATGATCCTTCTGTTGATGAGACCTCAAATAGTGCAATACAACGTTAGCCTTGCCTGTGATGGTTTTCTGGAAAACCCTCCAACGCTCAATCAGATCAGAAAACAGAAATTAATAAATATATGATAATTGAATGAAAGCAAGATTAAAGGATTATAAGATGAGTTTCAATTAGTTGAATGAATATTTTGATAAGTATAGATTATAAGTAAGATGGTTGTATATGATATGAATGCTTGGTGATAAATGTGTTTGTAGAATGTAATTATAATAATTGCTAGAGGGATAAAAAAATCATTCAATTGATGAGATCATAGACATTATGTAGAGTAGAAGAGATTAGTGGGTAGTTTTTTTTCGACATTAATGGACTAAGGTGGGTGGTTAATTTGAACTTATAAGAGAATTCATTATAATACAAGTATGAAATTGTCATATATGAGTCTTTCTCATCACTGATTGTGACACTACAATTCTTTTTGATAACTTATCTAAAAAATTTAGACAAGAGATATGATGAAAAAACTAAAACAATTATCTAAATACCTAGAACTTTATTGGGTTATTTACTATTGTTCATTATGTAAGGCTAGGCCTGTCAAACAAATTAGTTTGGGTCGGGTTCGGGTTCGGGTCGTATATAAACAGGTCATAAAACCCTTGACCCAGACCCAACCCATTCAGTTAATTGGGTCGAAAATCACAACCTTGACCCGACCTGAAACAGATCAGGTTGGCCTGATCTTGACCCACTTAACCCGTTTATAATTTTTTTGTTTTCGTTTTAAGGTTTTAACGTTGTTTAAATCTATGGCCCTATGGGTGATCTCGATAACTTTAATGATTTAATTATTTTATTGTTTAATACATTATTAGGAAATTATAAAAAAAATATCAAAAAGAACTGGCAATATAATAGCATTGAACTTTGATTGTCGCATATACTCCAAAATCACTAAGAATTAATTTAACAAAGCAATATTCTCTTTGACCCTCTTATTTTGCACCACTATTCATTTTAAATTGTCCGATTAATTTTACACCCGTTTATTTCTGACATTTTATTATATTTGTTTTTATGTCTTATTCTCCAACTTAATTTCCGTTTTTATTAAATTTCACTCATTTTGCACCTGAAATAAAAGAGACAAAGGATTATATGTATATTCGTTCACCAAATATCATTGTAACATTGATATGTTCAACCCTTGACTTAGATTGATTCTCATTTTAAGTTCATGAACTACAACAAGTTTCTTTGATCGTGCAATCCATTTCTAGTGATCATGTAGACAATCTAAACTACTTAGTGGAGACAAACTAATTCAAGACATTAAAACTTGGTCAAATTATTAATTGTATTATGAAATAAAGCCCAAAGAACTATATATAACCATAGACATTAACCCTCATTCCTCATCAACTCATCTTTCTTTTTCTTTTTAGTGTATGAGAGTCACCAACAACAAAATGGCTCTCAACAATACTTTTATAAGCTCCTTGCTTCTATTCTCGATAGTGGTTGTAGCGTCGGCCAATGATGCCTACACTCCATCATCATCATATAATAGTCCATCTTATTCTCCATCTCCTCTATACAAATCTCCAAATTATTCACCATCTCCTGAATACAAATCTCCTGAATATTCTCCTTCTTCAGAATATAAATCACCAAACTACACTCCATCACATGAATACAAATCTCCAAGCTACTCACCATCTCCCGAATATAAATCTCCAGAATATTCATCACCTGAAGTTTACAAGACCCTAGATGACTCAGTATCTTCAGTGGATGTGTCCCAATACTATTCTCCTTCTCCAGTATCCGTATCACCAGAGTATTCACTATCCCTCAAGGATAAGTCACCAACATACTCTCCATCATCAGATTATAAGACTCCTGAGTACTTTTCATCTCCTATGTACAAGTCGCCATACTATTCTCCTTCTCCTGTGTACAAATCTCCAGAATACTCACCATCCTCTGAATACAAGTCGCCAACATACTCTCCATCTTCAAATTATAAGACTCCAGACTACTCTCCATCTCCACTTTACAAATCACCAAACTATTCTCCTTCTCCTGCGTACAAATCACCTGAGTACTCACCCTCCGCCGAATACAAGTCACCAACATATTCTCCATCATCAGATTACAAAACACCTTACTACTCTCCCTCACCTATGAAAAAGTCTCCATATTATTCTCCTTCTCCAGTATACAAATCACCAACATATTCACCATCCCCTGAATACAAGTCTCTAACATACTCTCCCTCTTCTGATTACAAGACTCCTTACTACTCACCATCGCCTATGAAAAAGTCCCCATCATACAAATCACCAGAATACTCACCATCTTCACAGTACGAGTCACCAACATATACCCCTTCTTCTGAATACAAGAAACCAATTTACTCTCCATCCCCTGTTTACAAGACACCCGTTTACTCTCCTTCTCCTGTATACTCAACACCTGTTTACTCTCCATCTTCTGTATACCCAACACCTGTTTACTCTCCATCTCCAGCATACAAGTCACCATACTATTCTCCATCTCCATCATACAAATCGTCAGATTACTCTCCATCACCGGTTTATAAAACTCCATACTACTCTCCATCTCCAATTTACAAGTCTCCATATTATCCATCAACTTCGGTGTACAACGTTCCATATTACTCACCTTCTTCAGTTTACAACACTCCGAAATATTCTCCATCACCTATCCATAGCACTCCATATTCATATGCTTCTCCTGAATACACAACACCATACTACTCTCCATATCCTGTTTACAAAGCTCCATACAACTCTCCATCTCCCAATTATAAGACCACACCTTGCCCTCCAACTCCAGTCTATGAGATCCCTGATTACGTATACGCTCCATCATCAAATTATAACACTCCATACAACTCTCCATCAACAATTTACAAGTCACCGTACAACTCTCCATCACCCGTGTACAAATCTCCTAGCTACTCCCCAATTTATAAATCTCCATACTACTCTTCATATCCGGTATACAGTTCTCCATACTACACTCCTTCATCAAGCTACAAGACTCCATATTACTCCCCATCTCCAGTATACAAAAGTCCATACTACTCACCATCCCAAATTTACAAATCTCCATACTATTCTCCAACTCCTGTTTATAAGACTCCTTACTACTCTCCATCCCCAGTTTATAATACTCCATATTACTCTCCATCACCAATTTACAAGTCACCTTACTACTCCCCATCACCTGTTTACAAGTCTCCTTACTACCCGTCGTCCACTTCATATGAAGATTCTTATTACTCCCCGTCACCTATTTACAAAAAACCAGTATACACTCCATCGCCAACCTATACTCCATCGTCAACTTATGACAAAAAGAATGTGTATACTCCTTCCCCAACATATTCACCATCCCCTATTTACAAGTCTCCCTATTATTCTCCATCCCCTTCTTATATGTCACCTTACTACTCCCCATCACCTGTATACAAGAAATCAATGTACACTCCATCGACAGTTGTCTCGCCATCTTACGACCAAAAGCCTGCATACACCCCATCACCAATATATTCACCATCTCCAGTTTACAAATCTCCTTATTACACCCCATCTTCCTATGTGTCACCTTACTACTCCCCATCTCCTATCTACAAGAAACCATTATACACCCCTTCACCATCTTACATTCCATCTAACTATGAAAAACCTTTATACACCCCATCATCAACGTATTCCCCATCCCCAATTTACAAATCTCCTTATTACACTCCGACCTCTTCTTATGAGTCGCCATACTACTCCCCATCTCCTATCGACAAAAAATCATTGTACACTCCTTCACCATCTTATATTCCATCTAACTATGAAAAATCTGCTTACACCCCATCACCGACATATTCACCATCCCCTGTTTACAAGTCTCCATATTACACTCCATCCCCTTCTTATGAATCCACATACTACTCTCCATCACCTATCTATAAAAAGCCAGTTTACACCCCTTCACCATACTACAATGAAAAGTCAGTCTACACACCATCCCCAAGTTATTCACCATCTCCTGTTAACTATTCCCCAACTTATAGTCCATCTACTGAGTACAAGCCTTCTGCTGAAGCCAAGGTCACAACCGGCTATTAATCTAACTAAGAGATAACTAATCATATATTTTCTATTCCATGATTTATCTTAAGTAAACCACAAAATAATTATTTATTTATTTTCTAATTTATGATTTTCCTCAATATATATTTTTGTAATAGTGATGACTCCAATATACTTAAATTGGAAATACATTGTTATAAAATATAATGAATTGATTTTTGTTTTTTTATGATTCGTTTTCATTTATGTTTTCCAAATGCAATTACGGTGAATGCATAATGTTTATATACCTAATACTCCCCCACATACTATGTACCACTTGTATCCTCTTATATCTACAATCATATCAAACAAGTCCAAATATATCCATATATTGAATACAATTATACCTGACAAAATTATGTGTTTGAATTTAATTATCAAAAATAATTTACGATTATCCACATTTTAATATTTTGATGTCCTTAATAATTCAATGTATTTCTTTAATTACTCTTTATTACCGTTTATTTAATCTCAATTAGTGATATGTTTTTATGTACATCCGTACATCTATAGTATGTTAACAAAATTCTCTATATCTAATGATATTTTTCTATAAACCCTGATTTAAATGGATCACAGTTATTTCATTTACGTTGTGAGTTGTCTTAAATCGACGAAAGAAAAGTAGATATGTCCTTTCATAAATTTAAGGAGTAACTAGTACTATTACCAATTGGCTTTAGTAATGAACCTTCTTTGATCTTATAATTGGGTTACATGTTCTCATTATTTTCGTTCTTTTGACCGATTTTCAACTGGGTTACCAAAAGCGCTTGTGGCTCAATGGATAGAGCATTTGCATGTGGAGTAGAAGGTTTGGGGTTCAACCCCTACTAAGCGCAGGTATCAATTGGGGGGTTTCTTGACTGCGCGCATCTCTCTTTACTTCCTCCTTGGGGGTATGGGTATGATTTGTCTGCATCTTTCAAGAATAAGAAAACTCTCACTCGTACCCTGCCTTGTGCGGGATACCAAGAAGGCCCTTTACCTTTATCAAAAATCAAAAACCACATTATTCAATTTAGGGCTGAAAAAAGTTTGGTCTAAACCGTAAAGCAAACCGGAATTTTAGTATTTAGTCTTGTCTACGGTTTAAATAGTCTGGTCTGGCTTTTTTCAAATTGAATTACGTTTTGGTCTCGGATTTTTTAATTTTCATACCAGACCGGACCGCAAACCGTACTATGGTTGAAAATCATAATTTTGTATTTAAAAAATTAAGTTGCTACTTAGATACTTTAAGATGTATTTATTTTTATATAGCACGCAATATATACTTAAATATGTTGATCTTATCAACTAATTACAAATTATTAATTTTATTAATTGTAGGTGTGAAATACTTGCATAAATACATGTATTAATTTAAATAAAAATAAAAAAATAAAAATCGTAGACCAGACCGTTGTAAAGCGGTTTGGTCGATCCGTTCTGGTGATTTAAACGGTCTGATCCGGTCTAGAAAATTTTCAGACCAAAATTTCCGATTTAATCTGAGTTTAGAGCTATACCAAACCAAACCGAACTGTGTTCACTCCTGATTAAATTGAAAAAATACACAAAAGAAATACTTATACAATAAAGATTTGCCATTATTTGAGGCAACAAAAAGAGTCATGAAGAGTTGATGATCATATTTTTTTATTAACAAAATCCAAAACTAACCCACTTGATTAAATTTCTTATGAGTACTACACTTTCCCTTTCACCTACTCAGAGAGAGAGAGAGAATTAATTCATTAAATAAATATTATTTCATTCTTTGAAGAGTAGTTAGTTTAGGCTGCCAATTTGCGTGTAGTTCTTGTTAATCTATTATGGGCCCACTTTTTTATTTGAATTAATTTTTACTAAATTAAATGAAATTTATTGGTAAAATATCATAAAAACATCTACTTTCTCCGTTCCAATATAGTCGCAACATACCAAAAATAAGCACTATTCACTTATCTCTCTTAATTTGTGATTAAGTAATCTATAAGTTAAAACATAGTCAAGTGAGATCTTGTTTGATTCGTCTCAACGTAAAGATTATTAATATCAAATTTTTATAATGTTATATTATACATAATTATAGATATTAAGGATTGAATTAGTGCATTGGACTGCGTAAAAAAGGCAAATATTGCAAGCATTTTGGAACGGAGGTAGTATATTAGAATTAATAATAAACTAATACTACCTCTTATTCAGCTCATTAGTCTCATTTGGTTTTTCACACTTGCCGAGACAACATTTTAACCCTTAATATCTCTAATTGTTATTAATTAAAAATTATAAAAAGTAGATATTAATAATCTTTGTATTGAGACGAATCAAATAAGATCCCACATGACTATATTTTAACTTATAGATTAAGAATAAAATACAAATTAAGAGTGATAAGTGAATAGTTAAAAAAAACCAATGGGACTAATGGGTAGAATAGGAGGGAGTATATATCAATTGAAATCGATCAAATAATAATTAAAAATTTTTAAATCACAATGTGTAGTCTTGTAGATAATCTAGCACTTTTGCATATACATTTCACATTTTATTCTTTGATATAATTTTTTAATGAGTTGATTTTTTATCTGTTCTAGTTTCATACAAAATTAAATTTAATATAATTTTTTATCGATTTAAAGTTGATAGGTAACACTCAAAAATCAAGATATGTTGATGAATGAATTAACTTTTACCATGCAATTAAAATTATAAGTTCAAACTTTCACCATAAGAGCAATAAATAAATTAAAAACACAATAAATAAATAAAAATAACTCAATAAATAACTCTCCTATAGATAAAAGAAATTGCGAGGTTTTCCATCATTATTAAGGGGTGTTATATGTAAATTCTATTCAACTCAGACAAGCTAAACTAACTTTCTGGCAGATATATCCAATTCAATTGCGTGTTATAACATTATAGTTTATTTTTTAAATAACTAGTAACTAATAGGCATTATACTTGCTACATTTGATTTTTTACGCAATTTAATGTGTTATTTTTTTCATTTATATGCCTAATTATGCACATTTAAAATTATAAAACATTTATATTATAAAAGTATGCGATTAGACGATTCAAACAAGATCCTACTTGACTATACTTTTAACTATATACTAACTACAATATATAAAATAAACTTGAACAATGAATAGTGACCAACACCAAAATGTTGCAAGTATTTCAGAACGGAGGAAGTAATAATGAATTTGATAAAACGAATGGTAGGACATTTGGAGAGGTAATAAGGTGTTATACTAAAAGTAATTAAAAACGAGGTAATTAGCAGTATAATGTAATTATAATTGAGCTCCATTAAGGATCAACTCTCAACCCTTTTCTTTTCGTATAGGTTATAATTGAGATAACTTGATCGATACAAGGAGATGTGTCTTGGTGTTTGTTGCGTTTGCTGATGACATTGTTTGGATAAATGAGACCAGGGAGAAAAAATGGGGATAAGAGTTATAGTGACGAGGTCTCAAATTAAGTCAAAGCATGACAGAGTATATAAAGTGTAAATTTAGCACAAACGCGATAACGAGAGGCACTAAAAAACAAGAAGAGATCTAAGTCAAAGCATGACAGAGTACATAAGTAACATTTTTAAGTGATTTATTTGTAAACTTTTTATTTATATTTGAAGCATTTTTAAAATTTAATGTTACACATTTTTGTCTTATATTTTTTCTTGAATTGGAAAAACTTTTATCTATTGATAAAATGAAATGCTCTATTTTAAAAGATCCTGTAAAAACAAATTTGGTTTCTAAATCTTTATTCCGCCCTTAACTGAGACAGATACAGGGTAAAACTCGTATACTCCCTTTAAGTCTTTTTTATTGTCACAGTTTTTTATTTGGCAAATTCATATCAATTGTCACATTTCTTTTTTGCCAATGATTTTTTACCTAAATACCTCATGTTCACACAAGTAATGTCCAAAATACCCCTATTTTTATTACTTATACTCCAACTACCACATTTACAATTAATATAATCACTTAAAATACACCAACTACTCACTTTTAGGTGGTTTCCATACAACTCTTAAAACCAGGGCCGGCTCAATAGGGGGAGCACCATGAGCTATTGCTCAGGGCCCCGATTTCTGGGGCCTCATATTTTTTTCTATAAAATTTTAGTTAGATTAATACCAAGTATTCAAGAGGATTGAAAATAGAAAAACTAACGATTACAATTGATTTAACGGGATGATGATGATTATTGTTTCTTAATAACCGACGGACATATTAAAAATGAAGGAATGAATATTAGAAAGAGATATTGGTTCCATATAATTATAAAATTTAAAAACATTTTAATATATTATTAAACAAATTTACAAATACCAAAATGTATAATACTTCCTCCGAATCATTTTACTTGTCCTATTTGGGATTTCACGAATTTTAAGAGTTGAGTGGTGTCCATTAAAAAGGTGGTAGTTGAGTATTTTAATTGATCAAATTAATTGTAAAGGTGGTAGTTGGGTATTGGGAATTGAAAAGGTGGGGGTATTTAGGTAAAAAAAGGATAGACAAAAAAGAAAATGAGACAATTGGTATGATTTTGCCAAATAAGAAAATAGGACAACTAAACTGATTCGGATGGAGTAGAACATAATTTTAGTTTTTAGGAGTTTATAATTTATATTTTGCTGAGGGCCTTTGAAATGTCAAAGACGACTATGCTTAAAACCGTGCTCATGCAAATAAAACAACAAAAAAGACTTGAAGAAAGTATAATTTTAGTAGCAATCTCATTCTTAGAGAGCTTTTGGATGGATCGCTTATCCTTATCGGTTGAGGAAGGGTAAAATAGGTACTGAAAGTGAACAACAGAAAAGAGCAGTGTACTGTGTACCAGTACTGTCTAATGTGTACTACCAGGTCAGTGCGACTAAAAGGTAAAATTAGCAGCGCCAGCCACGACAGAATTCAGAAAACACCCCAAGAAAAGGAATCTCATTAGCAGGCGTCCATCCCTATGTTGATACTCTATATGACAATCAATTTTTTTTTTATTACTCCTTCCGTTGTGAGATGCTCATTCCATTTGAAATACTTCCTCCGTTCCATTTTAGTTGCATTATTAGGTTTGATACATTTTTTTAAGGGTTGTTAAATCAATATGGTAAAAGTAAGAATGATGTATGATTGATGGTGATATATGGGGTAAAAATAAATTTTTTTTTATTATAAGTAGATAGTGGTTGTAACTTGTGGGTATATATTAAATAATTAATGAGATGATGTATGATTGATGGTGATAGTGGGATAGGAATAAAGTGAGGATAAAATAAGTAGATTATTTTTGCCAAAAATAGTAATTTTGCAAGTAATATGAAACTTTCAAAAACGGTAAGTGTTGCAAGTAAAATGGAACGGAGGAAGTATTTCATTTTAAAAAGAGAGAAATTCATTTAATTTTTTTGACACATATTTAAAAGATAAAATATATCCATGTGAGATCTTGTTATATTCGTCTTAATGTATACTTATTATTATGTATTTTTTATTATGAATATTTAGAGATATTAACATATAAAATTTGCATCGAAAACTGTGCAAAAAGTAAATGAGAAGAACCAAAGAGACGGAGGGAGTATAATTGTACTCTCTTCTATTTTACTTGTCTCATTTACTTTTTGGTTACTATTGACTAATCACTCTTAATTTTTGTTTTGTTCTTAATACTAGATAATCCCCGTGCGATGCACGCCTTTTTATTTTATTGTTTTACATTATTTTAAAAATACAAAGAAAATAATTTGTAAATTATTGGTTATTTTTCAATGAATTATTAATAGCATATAATAGCTAATATTTAATTTAGTTTTGACTTTAAAAGAATACTTTTTTATAAGTTATGTATGATGTTAAATAATGTTATTTTTAATATTATTTAAATTTTATTGATCACTATATAAGATTGTAAGTGACAAATTTTTATTTTTTGTTTCCAAAATGAAAGTTAGCAAATTATTATTTCAAAGAACAAATTTTTTGGTTTCTAAAATCAAAGCTATCAAATTATTATTGTGTATTGAACAATGAAAATTTACACACATCTCATTCAAACAATTTAATGAAAGCTAATATAATGATAATTCACATATTTCCCATACACTTTTATAAGCATATATGACTGTTCAAAAAAATTTATTAGCAAATAATGACATCACTATTGATAAATGGAGGGAAAAAATCTCTTGAGAAGTTGACAACTCATCACTTTTTGAGTTTGCTTATGTCATCCGTATTTTGCTTTAGTATAATGTATAGAATATATATTATTTAAATATAATCAAGTGAAATCTTTCTTTGATCGTCTCAGTACAAAGATTATTAATATCAAGCTTTTATAACTTTTAATCATGTACAATTAAAGATACTAAAGATTAAAATATTATCTCGACATGTGTGAAAAAGGTAAATGGGACAAGTAGGCTAAATAGGAGGGAATAGTATTATTTTAGAGGTAGTCTAAGTAAATAACGGTGATTTGTAATATTGCCAATTACCCTTTTATGGATAAATTTGATAGGGTGAAGCTTTTAGGATTTTAATTAATTGTTTTTCTTTTGTTTACTTTATTAGTATTTATTTGTTTTGTCTTTTGTGACGATTATAAACCACGATTGTTGATTAGGAATTTCTGTTTTTTAATTCTCATCTATACATTTATATTTATTTTTACGTTTTGTCTATATATTTCTTTTACTTTTTCGTAAAATAACATTTTACTCGCTTTTCTTAATCTTTTCATCAATTGTGTTTGGGACAAATGGGCTGATTATTTTTTATGCTCCTCCCAAATCAATACAACAATAATATTGTCAAACTAATTACTCAAATCAACATGTCAAATTAATTAATTTAAACAAAGGAAAAATTATCGAAAATAATTTAATATTTCACTTATCTTCTCATCTATTGATTATTTTTTATAATCTCATTTTTAATATGTATTTGCTCCCAGCATATCAATTACTAGGTATGTTGGGAGCGAATCTATAACAATAGTTAAATTATTAGATAGTATTCCAAAAATTATAGAAATTATTATATATATATATATATATATATATATATATATATATATATATATATATATATATATATATATATATAAATAATTATTTTCCATATTTGGTAAGGTTGGTGCCTTGTGTAACACAATGCCTCATATGTTACTTAGTTCCACTTTATTATATCAAAATTCAAAATGATGGTTTCTTGAAATACACTTCTATGAAAATATAGGAGTGCATGATTTATTATAGTTATATGTTTATACAGTAATAAAAATATAGAATCAATCTTTAGACAGACTATAAAATTGTAAATATGATACTTCCTCCGTTTCATATTATTTGCACCAAACCAACGTTTGCAATTTGCACTATTTATCATTATATGATAGTTTACATATTTCGGTTATCATACGAGAAAAAAATATAGCCATGTGAGATCTTGTTTTATTCGTCTCGTCACATATTTTATAATATCAAAATTTTATAATTTTTAGTTATGTATAACTCTATATATAAACGATCTGACAAATTTGTGATTACTTCCTTTGTTTTATATTTGTTGCAATGTTGGCAAAATGATATTATTTATTTATCACTTTTAATTTGTGATTAATTTTTAATTTATAAGCTAAAATATAGTCATGTGAGATCTTGTTTGATTTCATTTCAAAGATTATTAATATTAAATTTTTATAATTTTATTGATTAACCATGAATAATCACAACTTTAAGAGATATTTGACTATAGTAAATTTAGGTAACCCGATAACCTGATATAGTACTTAATTCACCAAAAAAGTAAATTAAAAATGATGTAAAATTAGAGAAAAATGTTGAAATTTTACATAAAAAATTCTAAATTTCAAAATTAATCAGAATTTTTTTCAACATTTTTTTGTATTTTTTTCGATATTTTATTTTAATTTATCTTTTTTAAAAAAATAAAAGTTGCTACAACAAATCATCAAGTTACTGGGTTTACTCTAGGAAAATATCCTCCAAAGTTGGGATTATTCATGGTTAATCAATAGGTGAGATTATTGTAAGAAAAATAATATAAAAACTGGATTATTTTAGGTAACTTTTTCTATTTTTTAATATATATTTTGTAATAATATATTTGTACATTATACAAGTTTCTATACTACTATCTTATATAAATATAATATCAAGAGTCAAATTTTACTCCTACAATTTATCTTATTTCAATCAAAAGTAACAGAAAATTTGTTGCCATTTTTCAATAAGGTTCAACTAACCAATCACTCAAAAATAACAAAATAAAAACAACAAAAACAAACTCTTCCAAATCACCTTTTTTCTACCAAGTACTCCGGTTCCATTGGCAATTTTTTTCATTTTATTCTATTTCAATTAATTTGTATTATTTTTATTTTTAGACTATAGCTCACCATTTTCTTTTAATCTTATCTATACATTTTAACTTTTTTACAATTTCATCACCGCAATTTATTCTCTCTTCATTTATTACCGTTATCCACCTTTTATCAAAAAAATGGAAGGGTTTGGCAAATTAGCTTATTTAGCAATTTTAGCTTATTTTGATATAAATATAAGATTGGCTGGTCAAACCAGCTAATGCTAGTGTTTGGTGAATTAGTTGGTTGAAACAACTTATTGATACAAATAAGTCGTTTTTGAACAAGTTGCTTATAGCAGCGAGTTCAAAATCAGTTGGTCAAATTAACCACTATAATTAATTATCAGCTACCAGCAATCAGTTATTTGCCAAACACTCTCAATAATTTTCTCTTTAATACAAATTATACAAGACAAAGAAAATACCTATTATAAAAAGACCTATCTTTACCTTCCCCTTTACTCATATTCCCTCTTCCTAACACCAAGACAAAACCCTCTTCTATTCTCTCTCTTTCTTTCTTCCTTTCTTTTATATATCTCTCCCAAAGTTGTATCCTCCATTAATTCTCATCATTCCTACATCCATTCATCAATTTTGCACATTTAGAACAACCCATAAAAGGTAATCTTTCAAATCTACCAACCCTTCTATTTCATTTTAGTTATCATTTATTGATGTTTCTTTTCAACAACTACTAAGTTTATTACATTCCCATTTTTCATTCCCTCTTAACTTCTCAAATCAAAATAATTTTATTATTTTTTTGTTTTTTATAATTCTAATTTTGCCTTAAAAATATGTTATGATTTGATCAAAATAGTTAAATAAAAGGATGAAATATATTTTTAAAATGGAGAAAGTGTGATTTGTTTTTTTTTACATATGGGAGAAAAGTATTGTCTTTATCCCCAAATGTTTGCCTCAAACTTTCTATAAAGATCTCAAAGTCTAATTGAGCAAATAATTGAGGATGTAGGAAGATTACTTCTTTCTTTTGTCTTCATATCATATACTCTATCTATCATGTACAATAATATTTAATTGGGAAAACATAATTATGGACAAAAAAACTTATTAGAAAAAAATGAAACTAAATGGAGTTTGCCAATTGGAGCTCATCTATTTTGAACACCTCTACCTAGGCGTAACATCATACATTATACTTATACCAAGAAGTATGAGAAATTCATGGAGTTTGCCAATTGGAGCTATCTATTGGCTAAAGAAAAAATGACATGGCAATTGATCTTAAGTAATATTACCATTAGAGTATCTTTTATCACAAATAAATAGAGTTTGCCAAATAAAACTCATTTATTGGCTAAAGAAAAATGACATATCATTTGATCTTGATAAATAGCTCTATCATTAACCATTTTTGACTAGTTTTTATTTATAGTTAAATTGAGTGAATTAGAATATATAATGCATAATACTATATTGTTTGACAATTTTCAAAATTACAAAGTTAATTTATGCATGTAACGGTCAAAATTGAGAGTTTTTACTGCATTTTAAATATCATATGTTTATATATTTCAATGCTAAAAAAACCGTACATTGCACGAGTTTCTACACTAGAATAATATTTTAAAAAACAAAAGTTTATTTAGAGATTTTGTATAGAGTACATTTTTTTGGCCTTACTAAAAAACAAACAACTACTCCTATGCAGAGACAAAGGCCCACAAAAGAAGAGAAAAAATGTATGAAAATCAGACAGATGAAGATGTTTGTTTTGACCCCAACAACATTCCTGAACAACCTGCAGCACCTCCAATTTCTACTGTTAATGGAAATGGTCCTTCAAATCACAATAATGGGTTTTCTTCCCATGATACAAACCCACAAATTCACATGAATAATCACCATTACCAACAACCTCAAGAATCTGATTCTTCAGTTGAATTTCAAAACCCTAATAATTTGATCAATACAAATTCATGGGTTAATCCTACAAATTTGAACCATATGACCCAAAATCAAGATATGGGTTATACCCATTTTGATGAAAATTTGCAACCCACAACAGATCTTTTAACACTTCTACATCTACCAAGATGTTCATTTGCATCTTCATCTCTTCCACAAACTCAATCTCTTTCTTTCGGGAAGCCATCTTCTTCGCCGCCGCCGGGTTCTGCACTTGGCTTTCTTGGAGAGCTTAACCCGGCTATGATGGTGGATAATCCATCTGAAAATGGATCATCAACCATATTTTATGACCCAACAAATGTACCTGGTTTATCATATGACCCTTTGTTTCATCTAAACTTGCCTCCTCAACCTTCCCCTTCTTTGAGGGACCTTATGTTTGTTCCTCATGGGTATGGGAATGGAAGAGGAAATGATGGGAATGGAAATGGGAGTGGAAATGGAAATGGGAATTCTTTGTTTGGTGGGTTGGATGAAGGGAATACTATGAATGGAATTGGTGGAATTTATCAAGATAATGGTGATCATCTTATTCATGGTAATGGAGTTTTTGAGTTTAGTAAAGGTGATGGTAAAGGGGGTAAATGCCCTAAAAATTTTGTCACTGAAAGACAAAGAAGACAAAATTTTAATGACAAATATCAACTTCTTAGGAGCCTTGTTCCCAATCAAACCAAGGTATATGATTATCATATTCTTACTATTCATCATAACATTGTTTAATTATATGCCTTTTTATTAAATTATCATCATCATCACCATTAACCCAATATCCCGCTTAAAAATAGGGTCTGGGTAAGGAAAGATGACAGACAATCCATACTTATACTCCCTTGAAAGGGAATACTAGAAGACTTTTTATTAAGATTATGTTTAATTCAATTCATTTTTACTGATATTTACTAACTAAAACTAGTTTAACGGATTAAAATTGATTTTTATTAATTATTACTTATTTTTGTAAGGTAAACTTAACAGGGTCTGAGTATTAATATATTATTATTATGGCGTCTTCTTGCCATGGAAATCGGAAGTGATATATAATATGTGGAAATAAATTGATTTTTTTTATTATACTTCATTTGTTTCATTTTAGCAATCTAATGTGTTATTTTAATCATTTATGTATTAAAATTTACACATAAAAATTTATAAAAGTTAATATTGAAAAAACACAAATTTTATTTAGAGACGGTCTTTTTGAGAGACCATCTCTAATTGGCCAAGCCCATTATATATTGTTTAAAATATTGTAAGTAGGCATTAAGAATGATTAAGGAGACATTTAAGATATTACAAGTAGGGACATTTAAGATATTACAAGTAGGCACTAAGTAAGCATTAAGGATAATATAAGTAGGCATTAAGAACAGGGTAATTAGACATTAATCTTTAATGGGTTGGGCTATGATACGTCTCTTTGAGAGACGGTCTCTCAAGAGACTAGTTGTTAAGAAAATACGCAATTAGACGATTCAAACAAGATTCTATTTGACTGTATTTTTTCTTACACATTAGCCGCAATATATAAAATCAGCCCGAACAATAAATAATGACGATATCTGTAATGTACGGCGAGTATTTCAGAACGGATGAAGTATTGATGTATAATTTTTTTGAGAAGAAGTACTATTCTTTTGTTAGTGAAGACTTTAAAATTAAATCTCATCTTTATTATTGTCAAGGAGGTCTTAGTAAATAACAATGATTTATGTAGTTAACAAATTAGCCTTATGTGGTAGGATTTGTTTGAGTTGAAGTTTTGTGATTTTAATTTAACTTTTTTTTATTTTGTTTATTTTATAATAATTCGATCATTGATTAGGAATTTTGTATTACTGTCACATGCATGATAATAATTTAAAGTTTGTTTCTTAAATAAGAAGTGAAATTAAACCTCTTCTATACCATTTTCTTGTGAAAAACAAATTAAAAAAGTTATTTAAATTGATGAAGGGGGATAGAGCATCCATAGTGTGGGATGCAATAAACCACATAAATGAGCTTAGAAGAACAGTTGGAGAACTAAAACTCTTGGTTGAGAAAAAAAGGATGTCAAGGGAAAGAATCAAAAGGCACAAGACTGATCAAGACACCCCTAGTGGTGGTGGGGACCAGCCCGGTAACGGCGCTGATACGGTGGTAAAACCCGACCCGGATGAGGAGTTTAACGGGTCAACAGCTATCCAACTAAGAAGTTCATGGATTCAAAGGAAGTGTAAGGACACAGAAGTAGATGTTAGAATTGTGGATGATGATGTTACTATAAAGCTTGTGCAGCGTAAAAAGATCAATTGTTTGCTTTCTGTGTCAAGAACTCTTGATGATCTTCAGTTGGATTTGCGCCATGTTGCTGGAGGCCATGTTGGGGACTATTACAGCTACCTCTTTAATTCTAAGGTGATCATTTTATTATTATTTTGTATGATATGATAGAGTATATAACATATCCCGACGAATTCAACAATTCTATCACGCTTCCTTACATAAAATTAAGTCCTTTGAGTTAGAAATTTCACTTGAAATGAGAGTTAGATGAGATTTGAATAAGTGATCTTTCTGTCAAGTTAGATACTGATACATATATCAAAGAACCAACTTAACCAACAACTTAGCTTAGGATCGGCCCTAAGATTTGTAAGGCTTGAGACAAGACATTAAAGATAACCCCTAACTACTAAATATACTAAAATGGTCTATTGGCTCCAACTAGGGTCGGTTCCATTCGGGTAGCCGACAGCTTAGGGCCTCTAGGAATAAGGGATTCAATATTAAATGGTCTATTTAGGCCCAATTATGAGTAACACTTTTTCAGTGATTTGTTTGTAAAATATTTTATGTTTGAAGTATATTTAATTTTAGAATATAATGTTACAATATATTATCTCTTGAATTATTTTTCTTGAAGTGAAAAAATTTTATCTTTTAATATTTAAAGGCCGCATTTTGAAAAACAACACAAAAATAAACAGAGCCTCCAAAATTTTTGCTCCACCTTGGCCAATGGCCGGTGGCACAGGCCCCTATTGCCCCTTATAGAGCCAGCTTTGCTTAGTCGAAGCTCGAAAATATGTTATATACTTTGTGATGATAGTGATGGGTTTAATTGGTGAATTGGGATAATTAATGTGGGTATGAGTTACCGTCGTTCTTCCCTCTTCAGACTCTAATCATAGTTTTTTATGAGCGGGATACACCGGGTATGATGATGATGAATGTTTTATATGTTGATTTATTGGCAGATATGTGAAGGATCATCGGTTTATGCAAGTGCAATTGCGAATAAGCTGATTGAAATTGTGGAGAAACAGTATGCTGCTGCTTCTGTTGCTGTTGCACCCACTACTAGTTTTTAGCTGATTAGTGTTTAATTAGTGATTAATTAGTGATTATGAACAATTAATATAATTACGGATACTAACTAACTTTCTTGACATAAGTATCTTAGCAACAGATTTAGTTTGCTTTATATTAGCATATACTCACAAATCCAGTTCTAAGCTTTCTAATTTTATCATATTGATGTGCTTGCATTTTCTTCAGTTCTTTCGATTTTCAGCATTTAATTCCAAAAGCATATTAATCTGCCATTTTAAAGTAATATTATCGGTTAATATTTCAATTTAGTTGACACTAATTTTAAGAAATAGAACAGAAAATGTGGGCAAAAAAATAATAATTTAATAACAATTATTTAAAAAGTTAAATCTCATGAGTATTAAAAAAATTACAGAATAAGAAAGTGAAAACTTTTATCTATATAATAAATCAACAATTATTTAAAGCTATTGATTGATTTGCGCTATTGATGTTAATGGCGGATTTGCTAGTTACGTAAGTCAATTTTTACGGAGGTATTTAGTAAAATTATTTTTTTTTCTTTGTTTTTAATCATGAAAAATTAAGTCAAAAAGTTAAATGTTAATGAAAAAGCTATTCAGACTAAAGGTGTTGGATATTGGCATTTACATTGACTTTTAAGTTTGCGTTTTTCTAGTTAGTTGGTCAAACAGCCATAAAAGTGTTTGAAATGACTTTTAAGTTAGCTGAAAAGCTGGTATTTAAGACAAAATAAAAACGTTAATTCGGTTAGTGTTTTTGGTGGTTTTTGGTTTATTGACCCATTTTTTCTAATAAACAGCCAATACTCAATACCTATATTTACCAAACATCTCCATTAATTGACTTTTTCAATTAATTTAAAAGCCAACAAAAACAACTAACATTTTTTGTTGGTCAAACAAGCCAACTAAAAAGTCAACAACCTACAACTAATAGTCAATTGCCAAACACCCCATTATCTTTCAGCTTTTGCTTAAAAACCAACTTTTACATGATGAAAACATATACTACACACCTTTTTCATGATTAACCAACAAAAAAAACAAAGTGCCAACAAAAAAAAATTACAAACACCCCAAAAAGTTAACATTCACTTCAACTACAAGGGTACAAGCCTGCAACAAGATGGAACGGCAATATTATTTCATGGCTCCGGCAATATTGTTGCACGCATGGCTCATTCGAGCGTATTAGAGAACTGATGCAAATACGAATGGTCATCTACAGTTGATGTCCGAATATACAAGATACGTGATGTGCAAAACTCGGACCTTTAACAGTCGAAGCAATTTATACATTATACAGATAAATATCAATCTAAGCATTAGCGTAATGAAATGTTCAACAAATCAAATTGCTCCAGCCGAAGCAAATAGAGGAGCATGCAATGTTCCTTCTACAAGCTCGACATCCTTTGCTCCTCGACTATTACCCTAAAGAACCCTTAATACCATCAAGGCTCTCTCCAGTTGATAACCTGCGTAAGAAAAATTCATATTTAGGGAAGACTTATTTTACCGCACAAGTGTTAAGAGTATATAATATATCTTGGCCCATGGGTTTTTAACCATCAGCTTAAGTTTTTGGTAGAGTTGGTTCCTTGACACGTTATTAGAGTCAGCGTGACAAGAGGCCATGGGTTCGAATCTCAATCACCCCTCATTTAAAGTGAAATATTCAGGGACAGATATAAGGGGTCTAAGTTGCATCTACACTTCTAGCCCAAAGGACTCTTGTCTGTAGGGACATGTAAGAGTATACAACATATTTTTAGACCTCAATGATCAGCTTAAGCTTTTGGTTGAGTTGGTTCGTTGACAGTAAGGAAGAATCGGTCATTAAATGTGATGAAGTACCCAATATAGGTGAGATCAAGCTATATGCATACATAAACAGTTAATCACTTATTGTGCCCAAATCTAGAAATACCTAAGCAAATACCTAATTACACAAGTGAGGTGATGTATGTGGCAGTTGAATAGATTGCTTTTCTGTAACAGTATATTCATAATTCATTCAACACACTCAAAGCCCCACTTCCATATTGAAGTTAAACCTTATGACATAAAATGAGTAACAATAGGAAAGTATATGTATCACGGTTACTGCACTAACATAGCAGTTCAGCAACGATCGTATGCAGTTCAGATCATCACATAATGTAGCAGTTCAGAAACAATCGTATGCAGTTTAAATCGTCACATAATATAGCAGTTCAGAAATAAACGTATAAATCTTTGACTCCATGAACCAGCAGGGATTTTCCAAGTGACCTTTAACTATCGTTTCTTGTGTGTAGAACAAATTTTCAACTAGATCTCAAACTATGCAAGAATTATTGAGGACCCTATTTACACCGGAGGCACTGGCTAACATATGCATGATTGTAACGCTCTCGAAAAGGATTTTGCGGTCAATGCGGCCTATATTTCGGTTGCGGTTGGTTCAAAAACCTTAACGATACAGTCACGACGTAATGATTCGGTCTTGTTTTTGCTCTATAGTATCAAAGGATTAGTGTGGAAGGTCTATAAAAGGCTAGCTGACAAGTCACAAGAAAACATTTAAGTATCATCGAAATTTATTTCTGGCTTGCTGCTTAAAACGTAACATTTAAGTATCATCTAGTTAAACCAGGCTAATATCCAAACCATAAGTATGATCAACTAAAATTGAAACAGCTAGATTTTTAGAAAAAGAAAACAGCTAAAGTGGTGATCAAACACAGCTCAGTGTCACATGATTCCCTAATCTTCTTGCGAATCACGAATCAATAAAAGCGAATTATGGTCGGTTTTGGGCTATTATGGGGTCTTTTCAGTGAATCACAAATTAAAAAAGCGAATTAGCTGGAGAATTATGTTACACTGACACAGCCTGTGAATTGCTACTAAATAGTTCCACTCCCCACCAAACTACTGAACCACTCACCAGAACAAAACTACCAATTAGTAGCCTTCAGCCCCCCAACCCACTAACTCACCCAAGATCAACTATGATTCCTCCTAAAACCTAACATCCCGATAGGAAAGTGCGTGTTCAATTTGTGAGTTGAAATGCAAGTATAGAATGGATTGTAGTACTCAATATTCACTACCATTTGTATGCCATTAATGCGATTGAGGCTGAAAAAAACTCAAGGCCATCCTTACAGCGATTTAATGGATCTACAATAGAAAGTGGCTTAGCAAAATCATCCCTTGCAACAAAGCTGTTGAACTCATTACTAAAAACAAACGACCATGCAATAGCGGGACCTCCTGATCTCCAGGAAAGGAATACTTGTTTCATGCACTACTAGGAAGAGCAGCCAAGTAGCCAAGGAAGAATGCAGTAAAGAAGTCTGTATTTTCCTCCGGGATCTATTAAGTATCTAATCTTGGATTGCAATAACTCAACACCTACAGGTGATTCTCCGAATGCTACTACTTGTGTTAATCAAACACTGTCTAGTGACTACCCATGGCCGTAAACCACGTAATCTGCAACATAGCGTGGGCAATACATGCAGTGCAGCCTTTCTACCCGATAAAAAAAGTAAGCCAGAGTAGAAGACTAATCATTAATAGAGGTATTCTAAACAGACCCGATGACCCGATATTCACCCGACTATATAATCGAACCCGATTTGACCCGACTTTAAAACCAATGTGGACACATAACCCGATTTTGAACCGATCCAAAACACCCGACTTGAAAACCCGAATGAATACCTCTAATTATTAATTTCATTGATACTAAAATCAAAAATAAAATAAATCCACGACATAGCTCCATTAAAACAACAATGAAAGTCTCCAGATAAGTATGCAAGGTGACTACCTAAGAGGTGATTGTTTAAAAGAATTAACATTCTGTAGCTTACTCTTGAACATACTCGAAATTCTAAGTTGTTTATAGCAATCAGATATCACAAGAGGCAATGGTAAATGTGTCAATAACAGTTAGCAGGAAATAAATATATTTCTTCTTTGAGATCAGTTACCTATACTGACAGAACTTAAATTCTTGACTCCTGATGATGTCTTTTTCACCTTCTTCCAGCTGCAAGGATAATACATAACCACAGGAATTCTAAAAATCAGATCAACAAGCATTCGATTGCCAAAAGTAAGTAGCATGAAATTACCCTCACCGGATCACTCCCATAAACCAGTTCATAGCACCTAGGCGAGAGACATTTCAGAGCACAATTCTCTTTTGCAATCATCGAAACTTTGCAATCCCAACCCCACATGCCACTAGAACCAATTTCAAGAGTAGATCATTTGAGCATCAATAAAGAGAACAATAAAATAAGAAATTTTGAATGCAAAGAAAACAAATACAAATCTCCATCCATTTGGGAACAAATAATGTTAATCCAAAGAAAAAACGGCCCGTTTGATAGTCGGTATTAAATAGTGGAAATGTTAATCAAAAGTTAGTCCAATTTAATTTTGGTAAGAAAATCTCTTGACAAGTTTAATGGTCATATTTGTTCTACTTCAATCATCTCATTTCCTTCACATAATTCATTCCAATGCATTACCATTTAGAGAGGTAGTATTGGGTGGTAATGAAATATTGTGAATAAAAAAACCTTTTTATGATCAGCTTTTCATTATCATGGGAATGACATATCACATTTTACAAAAATGTATACTACAATTCATTCTCATTACCACCATTTAATACCAATAAACAAACGGCGCCCTAATGGTTTAGAAAGTTAAACTAAGGAATATTCATGCAAGCATACCTCTCAATGTCAGCATAACACTCATCTTTCTTCATTCTTATTTCAGCATCCTGTCATTTAAAATAATGGGAAATAAACAAGTAACCTTTACAAGTAATAAACAGATGAACTTCTCCTTCCGACTACTAAATCAACCTCCAATCTTATTGTCTCCAGAATAGAAACATTAACAAAAACCCAAGTTATCTATCATTCACTGAAATCAAAAATAAAGAGGCCTTACAGTGATTGCTCGGCCAGATTTCGCATGGACTGCATTTATAAGAGATAAGATATGCAAACAAAGAACAAGCCATAGGAGCAAAGAAGCATGACCCTGAAGCTTCCAAGCCATACTCTTTTAGCTTAATCACTAGCTTTATGAAGCACTCAGCAACTTTTTCCCAGATCCCTGATTACAATACAATTTGTCAGTGAATTGTGGGCATTAGTTCATACACTTTGTCAGCTAGTTATTATTTTTGAATTCGTCTTTTTTATCAGTTTCTTAATCTTAGATTTTCCTGTTTTCTATGCAGAGGCTCACATTCTATTATAGAAGTAAATTCAAGCATCATCGTCATCATAACCATTGTATCCCGCTCATAGAAAACTATGATTAGAGAGAGTCTGGGGAGGGAAAGAAGGCGGCAACTCATACTCATAAAGTAGACAAGTACACGCTAATTGGGCCGTAGATGTCTCTGAAGGTTCAACTGCATGTTATGGGATGAAAGTTGCAAAACGCATGGGTTTCAACTTGATACACTTAGAAGTTGAAGCTATCAATGTGTTGTCCATTTCCTCCAAAGACAATAGACTTGCTCCAATTCATTTAGTCTATGCTTGTATTTTTGATCTTCTGTCTTATTTGGATGGCTTTCAACGTAGTTTTGTCCGTCGATGTGGTAATACGGTAGCCCATATGGTTGCTAGATGGGATACGGGTGCGAGTCATGAGAAAATTTGTATGGCCACGTTCCCCGACTGTTTGTTAACTTTGGAAGAGCTCAATTTGAGCTAATTTTATCGATAGGTGATTTTCAAAAAAAAAAAATTGAGTGCGGCCAAAAAGTCTCTGCTCATAAAGTAGAGTGCCGGCCAAAAAGTCTCTCGGCTCAAGATTGATGAAAAAAATAGTTAAATAATGAAATTCAAACCCTAAACTTAATTAATGAAATTCTTCAATAGGAAGGCCAGGCCTGGGCTTAGATTCCCTCCAAACAAAAAGAAAAGTTAAAGATTTTAACTTTTCTTGCATGATCTATATGATTCAGGTTGATTGTTAATGGGCAAATTACAAACAACAAGAAGGAAACAGGAAAAGTTTCTTAATTTACCAAGCTATTCAATTCAATAAAAAATTATAAGAGAACCCAGTTGAGGTCTCACTGTAACTAAGCAAACTAGGGCAAATATTAATGAAATTAACCAATTAAATACAACCCAGTAGGTCTTGAGTTCCAAAAAGAGCATAAATAGATTCAAATGTTGGATTCAAACCTCGGACAGGGAAACAAACAATGAAAATTTCATCAATTACAATAAATTGATTGAAGAACCAAGTACTGACATTGTTAAACGATTAACAGAAGGACATACAATATAAATAAATGTAATGATTTTGGTTGAATTGAATGTACTAACCACAATCGTTGAATTAGTAAGCCTCCTCAGGTATTAGAAAACTGTAGCGGAGATTGTAAGGGCTAAGGAGTTCATCGGTAAACGGCAACGGAGTAACCAGAATCCTTTTTCCAATATTATCCTTCGATTAAGATCATAAAGTATACTCCCCTTCAATTCATGGGGACATTTACTTGTTGGATATTATTCAATTGTTACTAATTTGTATTTTATTATTAAGGAAAAATGGTTTTTAAAAAACTAATTTTTTTGTCGTTGTAAATAAAGGTTAATGTTTCATTTATTCAATAAAAAGATAACATTTGATTCATTTTTGCAATTAAAGAGATAGCAGGTGAGTCAACCTATTGGTGACTAGTAACCACGAATTTCTTCAAAAAAAAAAGAATAAATTGTTGAACACAACAAAATCTTCATCTTCACTGGAATCTCCATTCAATCTCATACCAAATTTTCATTCAATCTTCATTCTACCATAATCTTCATTATGGATTCTTCATTCTACCATAATCTTTACCTTCACTATAATCTTCATTCAATCTTCCTTTCCAATCTATCTTTCTTAAGTCGTCTTTTAAAGTATAACCTGGAAGCAAGTAAAAAACCTCTTGTATCCCTCTATCTACATTGCACTTATTAGTGAAGGTAAAGAAAGTGGAACTTTTTCTTGTATCAATTGAGTTATCTTATCCACGACCGTCGCAAAAAGAAAGTGGCTTAGAGGAGTATGACTTGTGTGGACCTGGTCCACCCAAAAAATACTGTGGACCAGGGAAATATCCCACCTGGCTGGCCGGCTTTGCATAAATATAACAGTTTCCTTCTTCTTTTACACTTTCATTTTTTATACCTTCATTTTTTATTTCTTTCCTTTTTCAGTTTTCTTCCTCTTCCATCACCTTCCATCATAGTCTGCTAATTCACTCCTTGCTCACTAATAATTTGATTCAAAAACTGTATCTTCACACATCAAATTGTAAAAAAATGTTTGACCTAAATGAAATTACAATTGAAGAAGTTGATTTTAATGAAGGTATTCATAGTTTAATTTTTTTTAGGGTTTCTTCAAATTCATGTTCAATTTCACTCAATTATAATTAATTACTTTGAATTTTTTTGTTGTGAAGAAGAATTTGATGAATCTGAACTACAATTAGATTTCACGCAAATTGAAGTTGGTGAAAATCAAATTCAAGAAGATGCAAATTCAATTGGATTAACAACCAAGGTTCTACAAGTTGTATTTTGAATGAAGGTAAATTTAGCTTTCAATCAACAAATTCAGTTGAATTAAATGTGTTAACTGTAATTGTTGAAAGTGATTCCAAGTTACTGATTTCATTTCAAATGAAGAAAAATTAGCTAACTATGTCTTGTGATTGAGTAGAATACAAAAATTAGGTAAGTATATCTTGTGATAGAGTAAAATACAAAAATAAGCTAACTATGGCTTTATTCACTATTGGATTTTGAATGAAGGTAAAATTAGTTTTAAAATCAATACATCAACAAATACCAGAAGCTTGCCTAGGGCAGCCAGGGGTAACTACCACTCAGTGTCGGGGTAACTACAACTCATTGTAGGGGTAACTATGTTTTCATACGCTATTGCACCCATGTCTGTGATAAACTATATGCTGTCTATATATCCATAAGGAAAGTATGAGATTGTTTTGGTGATTCTTTTGTTTATATATGCATAAAGAAAGTATGAGATTTATTTGAGATACCTTTTCTGTCTGTATATCAACAAATAGCTTCGTTTTTTATTTGGCTTAGGTTGCACCACAATGACAACGAACGAACATTTAAGTGGCTCTTTGTTAGGTGAAACTCGAGGGACACTTAAAGGGATGTTTGAACTGTATAAACAACATGCGTCTTTAGTTGGTTTTAGTGTTCGAAAGGGAAAGCATCGAATGAAACAAGAAACTTCTGATGTCATTGAGAAGTACTATCTGTCTACGGCTGCTGGAATTAGGAACACAGAAAAGAAGGTCGTGAAAGAAACACAAAGTCATGATACAGAGGGTACAGAAAAAACAAAAATAAGAAAAGAAAGAAGATTGACAATAACTAAAACCGGATGTAATGCGTGCATAAGAGCAAAGAAGAATACATTTGGACTTTGTAATTACCACTAAAATTTTAGTTTTGAACACAAGGTGACCCCCGATTTGAGTCAAGGTTACCACTCTTATAAAACGAAGTTACCCACTTACCCCTATGATAATCAAAATGATAAACAAAACAAAGTACCATGTAGCTGCTTCTGTAGCATATAGTGCCAAGAAAAAGTAGTAACAAGACAAGCAAAATATAGAAAGGCTGAACATGGTTAAATGTGTGTGTATCATGTTTTATAGATCCTTGATCTTCTAAAACAAAACAAAAAAGTGTATTACTACTTTATTTCAGTGAATGTGTAAAAAATAATTACCAATTCAATGCTCTCAAAACTAACATCCTTGATCCATTCAAGCCAAACTGATTGTACAGAATCATTATCCTGGGTATTTGGTTCATTGTCGAGCTCTAGAAAACGTACAATTTCAGTCTATCAACAAATATACAACAATGATATTAAATGAAAAGCAAAACAACAGATGAATCATGAAACGTAGTTTGTCATTTTACTTACTGATTGAGAAGCTCCAAACCAAAACTTTCGAGGCTTGCTAAATTTGCTAAGCTTATTATTATTAAGAATTAGTGCCCAACAATTGATAAAAATTGGGGGAACCACTTGATTCTTTTGTAACATTCCCAAATTCTTGATTGCATACTTTAAAATGCTGTGCTTAGGCCCAAAAGTAACCACTAATTCACTACAATGAAAAATATGCGCATTGGTCAAGTTCTCTACATTTCAATTTTGATTCATATTTGGTAACAATCAAATTTAATGAAAGATTTAAACAAAAATTAAAAAATAGAAATAAAAAACTTACTTATCATCACAACATAAATCATCCTCCACCAACACGTAATCAACTACCTCTTGTTGGAGCTTGTGTAGGTTCCTCATTTCTTTCTTATATTGTTTCATGAAATGTGAAACAAACAAAACTTCAACTCCTCGATCACCCAAAGGTAATGAGCACCCAGTTGTCCCTTTAGTGAGAATTGAAGAAATAAGTGACTTGACATCATCCAACACTACATATTGTTCATCATCTAAGACCTCTCTTTCTCCCTCCTCAAAGTGTGCTATTGGTGATGGTGAAAGAGGAACATTTGAAGCTTCAGCTGGTGGTGAAAGTGGGGGTTCTGATGGTGGGGGATTTGAAGGTCTAGGTTGTTCATCATTAGGTGCATTTTCCGTCTCGTTTATATCTAAGAAAACATCACCAATAACTTCATTGGCCCTAGCTGTCAAAATAGCCAATCGAGCCTCGTAGTTTGCATCAAAATTTCCCGAAGCAGCCTTATCTTTCCAATAAAGTTGACACAATTTGTCAACAAACCTTAAGAAATCTATGTTAGTAAACAAATCTCCATCTAAAATTTTTTCACTCTCATCATTAATAACTGCAAATCAATTTACAAATTTCAACTTTCTGCTTATAGGATAATAGACCACATTGAAATTGCAAATTGCCACCTTGTAAGCCTTATGACTTCACAAAATGGATGATAACATATGAGCACCAATCATAGGTCCTAATTTGATCGACATTGGATACAACTTTTGCCAACCTCATATCTACGAATCTCTTTCGATGGGGAGCTAAAAAACTTGAAAAAGCATGATGCACAAAAAGTTTTTTAAAAGTCTCACCCCCTTCTTTCAATTCCAATATTTTCTTTTCTACCATTTGTAAAGGTATATCTTTGTCCACATTAAAGATATCTCTTAACCCCCTTTTAAAATAAACTATCTTTTAAAGGGAGCTTAGAGATATCTTTAATGCCACATTCAAATTATCCCGAGCACTAAAATAGGGCGCAAAGTCAATGATCGAATAGACTATGATGATCTCATATTATTGGCGACCGTAACAACTTACAGCGGGGACAATTCAATTTAGGCTGTTTATTTGAGTTATTAATACGCAGGTTAAAGTGTTGAGAACAACCTATTAACATTGAGCTGATAACATGATAGCGAAGAGCGAACTTGAGACTTGATTACTGATCATATAGCGAAGTTGAAGCTTAAATATTAGCGGTTATTAATATGATGAAAGATAGATGAAGAGTTACTAACGAAGGCATACAAAGTTTGCGACGGATGTGTCGCTTTGATCGGAAAGAGAACTGCGAACAATCGAACTCGTAACTAGCGATTGAGCAATGAGATATTGATGATATTTGTTGATAAGCGGGCGGAACATATGCACTATTGTGAACACTAATCTCCGACCATCGAATCCTTTCCCACGAGTCAAATTCTACTGTCACCATCGCGGCTACTTTGGCGAAGGAGGGAATGATGAACAATAGTATATTGGATGCATGCGAATTAGCTTATTTCTTCAATTCCAAAAAGCAGCTGAGTCTGGTACGAGTGAGAAATTTGTTTGTTCACATTCATAAAAAATGAAAGAAATGAGAACAACTCAACAGAAACAATATTTATGTTATGATGATGAGTAAGTTTTTATTTCTTTTTTGGTTTTGTTTAAATCTTTCATTAAATTGTTATAATATAATCAAAAATAATGAACATTGATCGTATATTTTCATTGTAGATAGTGTTACTTGATTCTAAGCACGATTTAAATCATCAAAGGAAGATTTAAAAATAAGTGGTTCCCCGATTAATTGTTGGGCATAAGCTAATAAAATGAGCAGCATGCATACCGAATTGATTTGGAAGCTTCATCGATGAAATGAAAACTCGTTCATGATTCATCTATTGTTTGCTTTTCATTAATATCATGATTTATGTTTGTTGATAGAATGAATTATGCGTTTTCGGCCGACAATGAAGAAATACCGGATATGTTTGCACATTTGGCTCAGGTGATCAGGGACTGATTTTGAAGCATTAATGTATGTTGTTTTACCATTAGCTGAAATGAATATTAATACCTTTTGTTTTGTTTTAGAAGATCGAGATCCATAAACATGATACGCAGTTTAACCATGTTCGTCTTTCTTATTTTCGCTATTAACTGGCACTATATACGCACCAGTACTTTTGTTTATCGACTGATTATCATGAGAATAGTGAACTTTGTTTGAAAGTGGTAACCTGACAAATCAGATAATTCAAACTAAATTAGTAGTAATTAAAATTTTAAGTTTTATGTAAAAAAATAATCACTACACAAAATTGAGGGTAAATTTTTTTTGAAAAAATGGGTAACTTTGTTTTTCAAGTGGAGTAACATTTAATCACAATAAAGGGTAACTTCGTTTTGTAAGAGGGGTAACATTGTCTTAAGAGGGGTAACATTGTCTTAAGTAGGGTAACATTTAATCATAATAAGGGCCATTGTTTTGTCAGAATGCGTGCTTTGCAAGATATATTTGCTTACTACATTACATCAAGTTATTTATTATTATTATAATGTATACGCCTACTATATGATATAAAGGTACTATGATCCACAACAATTATCTTCTCTTAATTGACAAATCAATATATTATAGAGTGAAACTTTAACTCCTTGAGTGATTGTGTTCTGGTCATTGAGTGATTGTGTGCCAGAACATGGTCGATGACCTCAAAAAGTCCAAATGTATTCTTCTTTGCTCTTATGCACGCATTACATCCGGTTTTAGTTATTGCCACTCTTCTTTTTTTTCTTAATTTTTTTTTCTGTACCCTCTGTATCATGACTTTGTGTTTCTTTCACGACCTTTTTTTCTGTGTTCCTAATTCTAGCAGCCGAACACATATAGTACTTCTCAATGACATCAGAAGTTCCTTGTTTCATTCGATGCTTTCCCTTTCGAACACTAAAACCAACTAAAGACGCATGTTGTTTATACAGTTCAAACATCTCTTTAAGTGTCCCTCGAGTTTCACCTAACAAAGAGCCACTTAAATGTTCGTTCGTTGTCATTGTGGTGCAACCTAAGCCAAATAAAAAATGAAGCTATTTGTTGATATACAGACAGAGAAGGTATCTCAAATAAATCTCATACTTTCTTTATGCATATATAAACAAAAGAATCACCAAAATAATCTCATACTTTCTTTATGGATATATAGACAACATATAGTTTATCACAGACATGGGTGCAATAGCGTATGAAGACATAGTTACCCCTACAATGAGTTGTAGTTACCCCTACTCTGAGTGGTAGTTACCCCTAGCTGCCCTAGGCAAGCTTCTGGTATTTGCTGATGTATTGATTTTAAAACTAATTTTACCTTCATTCAAAATCCAATAGTGAATAAAGCCATAGCTAACTTATTTTTTGTATTCTACTCTATCACAAGATATACTTACCTAATTTTTGTATTCTACTTAATCACAAGACATACTTAGCTAATTTTTCTTCAATTGAAATGAAATCAGTAACTTGGAATCACTTTCAACAATTACAGTTAACACATTTAATCCAACTGAATTTGTTGATTGAAAGCTAAATTTACCTTCATTTAAAATACAACTTGTAGAACCTTGGTTTGTTAATCCAACTGAATTTGCATCTTCTTGAATTTGATTTTCACCAACTTCAATTTGCGTGAAATCCAATTGTAGTTCAGATTCATCAAATTCTTCTTCACAACAAAAAATTCAAAGTAATTAATTATAATTGAATGAAATTGAACATGAATTTGAAGAAACCCTAAAAAAAAATTAAACTATGAATACCTTCATTAAAATCAACTTCTTCAATTGTAATTTCATTTAGGTCAAACATTTTTTTACAATTTGATGTGCGGAGATAAAGTTTTTGAATCAAATTATTAGTGAGCAAAGAGTGAATTAGCAGAGATTATGATGGAAGGTGATGGAAGAGGAAGAAAACTGAAAAAGGAAAGAAATAAAAAATGAAGGTATTTCAAATGAAAGTGTAAAGGAGGAAGGAAATTGCTATATTTATGCAAAGCCACGTGGGATATTTCCCTGGTCCACGGTATTTTTTGGGTGGACCAGGTCCACACAAGTCATACTCTCCATAGATGTGGCGGTATTTTGGTCTTTTTTTGTGTGAACATGAGATATTTAGGTAAAAAAAGATTGACAAAAAAGAAAATGTAATAATTGATATGAGTTTGCCAAATAAGGACAACTAAATCGGTTCGGAGGGAGTATCTTTGTTTAACCTTACATTTATTTCTTATCAAAAATAGATGTGGCGGTAACGCTCCCATGATTGGGTTTGGTTTATGTTTTTCTTTAAAATCATTTTTAAAATTGAACTTAATTACGTGGGTGTTACACAATGTCATTAACAAACAACATGCACCAAGGAACTTCTTCTTGTATCAATTGAGTTATCTTATCCACGACCGCCGCAAAAAGAAAGTAGCTTAGAGTCGAGCCTGAAAGCAATTTGTAATTAAATAATGGAAAATTATCAATGGTAAATTTTTGTATTTTATCAATGGTACCCCTAAATTTTTTCGATTATCAATGGTACCCCTATGTTATTGAGTGTCTTACAACCGTAACGATTTCTAATTTTTTTCGTCTAAAATCGTCCAAAACCGTTAATTCTTTTCTTTTTCTTTTATTTTTCAACATAAAACATTTGAAAAAATTAAAAGAAAAAGAAAAGAGTAAAATTAAAAGAAAAAGACAAAAAGAAAAATTAAAAAAAATTACAGTTATAAAACGCTCAATAACATAAGAATACCATTAATAATTAAAAAAAACTTAAAATACCATTAACAAAATGCAAAAACTATAATCCTTTATTTGCTCCTCCATACCATATAGTTAAAACCAATGCTCGCCGTCTTGCTTGAACTAGTTAGGACTTAGGGTTGGGTGGGTTCAATTCGGAATGTCATCATCAGTAGACGTAAGTGTTTGAGCAGCAACACTCAAAATCTTAAACCCCAAACACTCTCCACCTCTCTTCTTCCATTTCTCGTTCCGCCATGGATGGAAACTTATACGACGAATTCGGTAACTACATTGGACCCGATATCGAATCCGATCAAGACAATGACTCTGATGAAATCCCCTCCGACGACGAGCGCCAGTCCGACGAAGAACCCGACCCATCAACCATTCAAGCGGGCCCCGGTAATGGTTGGATATCTACCACAAACAATGTCCAATCCGACGAAGATATCGAAATGGTTGATAATCAGGTTGTACTTGCTGAAGACAAGAAGTATTATCCTACTGCTGAAGAAGTTTATGGTGAAGATGTTGAAACCCTAGTGGAAGATGAAGATGAACTTCCTCTTGAACAACCTATAATTAAGCCTGTTAGAACGCTTAAATTTGAATTAGGGGTTAAAGATTCATCTACGTATGTTTCTACTCAGTTTATGCTTGGTCTTATGTCTAACCCTAATTTAGTACGAAATGTTGCACTTGTTGGTCATCTTCATCATGGGAAGACTCTTTTTATGGATATGCTTGTTGAACAGACACATCATATTTCTACTTTTGATCCTAAGAATGAGAAGCATATGAGGTATATTGAACTTTGTATGATTAATTTTTTTTTTTGAGGTTTTGTGTTATGTTATAATGTATTTTGTGATTTTCTGGTTTTTGTTAGTTTTTTTATTAGTATGAAGTTCAAAGTAACTTGAAGAATGATTTGTTGATTGTTAAAGAAAAGGTTTTGCAACTAGTTTGTTTTTCTTTTTTTTTTTTTAAAATTTTTTTATCATTATAAGAAACTAAGAATACATGAGCTAGTTTGATTATATAGATTGTAGTAGTCATTATGTGAGGGAGAAAGTGACGATAATAGTGAATGGAACTTACCGCTCATTGTATATTTGTATAAAATGATTGATAATAATAATGGAAGTTTCATGGAATTTAGGCTGTTTGGTTCACTTAAGATTTAAGTTCTTTGGGAAGTCTGATTTTTTTTCTTCTGTTTTGAGTTTGATTCTTTTGAAGTTGAAAAATGGTGATTTAAAGAATGATTTGTTGATAGGAGAATTGGTTTTGCAATTAGTTAGTAAGACTACTATTTAAGTACTATTAAAAACTAAGAACACATGATCTAGTATGATTAAACAGATTGATTTTTTGTGATGCTGTCTTTTCCATGGCTTCTTTAGAATATGACTGGTGGGTAGTAGACTACTTTTAGCCAGTTTTCTATAAGCCTCTGGCAGAAATAAGAAGTTTCAGATGAACTACTTTCATAAAGTTGTTAAGTGCATCGATTAAAATTAGGCTTAGAATTACAGTAAGTTAAATAAAGTGGAGTGATGCAGTTTTTTGGCGTACAAAAATGGTGCATGTTATTGCCTTATTGGGATAGATGATTTCTTTTCCCAAATAGGCTTGGGACAAGGGCGCTTGGGTGTTGGGAAAATGACGGTGATTGTGGCTGGTGGACATTGGTTTTAGAGGTTTGGAGGGAGGTTGGTGACAGATCAAAAATACATGAGAATTTGTAGTACAATATTATTGAAAGAAGGGGTCAAATAGTTATTGAAGTGAAGAACTAATTAAATTACTAGAGCATTGATGCAAAAAATAGCTTGATCACTCCACTATGAAGCATGGGCTCCCAACTTGTTAATCAGGAAACCGGAGGTCCATAGCGATAACTATAGAATATGTCGTCTTTTTCCTCCATCATCTTTGAAGTGTGTCTAAAAATGCTGATCAGCAGAATCTCCATTGGTACAACCAAAGATTTGCACCATCTCAACACATTAAAGGCTGGTTTGCAGAGTTTATCTGCACCCTTATCTTAGTTAGTAATACATATATGGTATCATAGAAAAATAAGAATACACGAGTTAATATAGATTGAAGTGGTGATGATGTGGTGGAGGAAGTGATGGGAAGCCTGATTGGGACTTGGTGCTTGTTTTGTTCACCCAAGTTTTAACCTCTGTGGGAAGTTATTTTTTCTTGTTAGTTTCCTAGATAATGGGTTAATAATATGTTTGATTATTAGTATATATTGGAATTATATCCCTAAGAGAATTTTGACTTACCGTGATGGTGCAAGTGTTCCGATTCCCATGGAATCTAGGGATATCAACTTCACACATTTCACCTTTTTATAGCAACTAGACAACTTATCATTTCCTAGGAATCCCTCCTTCCCATAGCCGGGATTTGGTAGTCATACTAAATAGTCATATCGGCAGAAAATATTTTGTGTAATTTTGGTATTTAATGCAATTTTGGAAGGAAAAGTCATAGGTTAACTTCCTTAATGTTGTCTAGCCCTAATCATTCCTTTTTCTTCATAAAATTACCACACTTGGTAAAGTGTTCAGGAGTGGCAATGAATTTTTTAATGAAAAACACATGAGCTGGGATGGAGCTTTGGGAAACACATAAAAATTTTCTTATGACTTTGTGAATAAGATTTGTTTTTGTTAAAAGTACTAGTTTCCTAGTGATGCTATGTTACTGTGGATACACATATATTCTTTTAGAATAAAAGTGCTGTCAAAAATGTCTTGAAGTTATGGAAGTTTGCAAGAAACTAAAAGCTTGATACAATTTTTCTGTGGATATTGCTGAATGCTTTAGATATACGGATACAAGGGTTGACGAGCAGGAGAGGAGGATTTCTATTAAGTCAGTGCCGATGTCTCTTGTCCTTGAGGATAGTAACTCAAAGTCATTTCTGATCAATATCATGGATGCCCCTGGTCATGTGAATTTCTCCGATGAAATGAGTGCTGCTCTCAGGCTTGCTGATGGAGCTGTGCTGGTTGTTGATGCTGCTGAAGGTGTCATGGTAAGTGTTCTTAATTCATTCACTTGCTTTGGTTTTTGTCGCTGGCTTTGTTTCACTAGGCATTGGGTTGTCTTATAGGATTGTAATTGATATGACATGCACAATTTGTATAATCTAATTATAAGTTTGTATATGCTATTGCATAATTGAGACTATTTCTTGCTTCATGATCGTGTTAAATGTTAGAATATGGGGAAAGTTCAAAGGAGCGCCTCTGATATTTAGGGGCCTTAAGGGGATATTTGAAATATTTACTGTTAAGAAAGGAACATCATTCGCATAGTTTTTAATGACAATTGATAAAATACTAATTTTATTAATAAGTCAACATTTAATTATTCAACAAAACTTAAATAATCAAGAAAAATTATTATCTAGACAACTATAAACTATCAAATGATAGTAAAGAATCAATTGAAGAAAATAAAATTATATTGTATTACTGACATCCACTAGATATTTAATAAAGTTTACTATTCATAAACAAAAGATTATAGGCCTGGCCAAGATGAACAATTGCTTTATGGTGCTCATCCACACGAGCCAATTCTTATGTTCATACTAGTGTGTCTTGGGAAAGTCTATCTGAATTGGCAAGAAATTGAAACAAAATTTTTATACTTCTCGTCTATTGGTGTATCCTTACAGTTTCCTGTTTATGCATATCGTAAATTAATTAGTAGTTTGAGAAAATCCCAGGCCATAAGAATGATCAACACCTATCTTTTTTTCTGGTCAAAAAATTAATACTCCAACCTATTCATCACAAGTGTCTTGTTTGCTTTATGCACTTTATCCGATGCACTTATTCAATCCTTAATATATCTAATTGTGCATAATTAAAAATTATAATTAAAAATTATGAAAAGCTGATATGAATAATTCTTGCATTGAGACGAATTAAACAACATCTCACTTGACTATGTTTTAACTTACAGATTAACCATAAAATACAAATTAAGAGTAAAGCAAATGGGATACTTATGGTGAATAGGAGGGAGTAATATTCTATTATTCTGTTCTTGTTTCATGATTCAATTGTAATTTTTCCATGTTATGATTTTTTTTTCTGCATCAGTTTAATGTGGATGGCCCAATCTGGTTTGAGATGAAGTCAATTATGACATACTTCAAAAAATGACCTGATGTACAGTCACCTGATACTAGCTATTTTTTTCTTGATATGCTTAGGTCAATACTGAGAGGGCTATTCGCCACGCAATCCAGGAACGTCTCCCAATTGTTGTTGTTATCAACAAGGTATTTTCGAATCATTTCTCCACCTTTACTTTGATTTTATTGGATGTACAAATTTCTGCTTAAGAGTTTGTTATTCTGTACAGTAATATATTGAGTTTAAACTCATTGGGGATGCAAAATTTTTTTATTTTTATTGAAGGTTGATAGGTTGATTACCGAGCTTAAATTGCCTCCTAAGGATGCCTACCATAAGTTGAGACATACTCTGGAAATCATCAACAATCATATTACAGCTGCTTCCTCAAGTGCTGGTAATTTGCAGCTTATAGATCCGACAGCAGGGAACGTCTGCTTTGCCAGTGCGACAGCAGGATGGTCATTTACTTTGCAATCATTTGCAAAACTATATGTAAAACTGCATGGGGTTCCATTTGATGCTACTAAGTTTGCTTCTCGTCTTTGGGGTGACATGTACTACCATCCTGACAGCAGAACTTTTAAAAGAAAACCTCCGGCAACTGGAGGGGAAAGATCTTTTGTTCAGTTTATTTTAGAACCCCTGTATAAATTATATAGTCAAGTTATAGGAGAGCATAAAAAGAGTGTAGAGGCTACACTAGCAGAACTTGGTGTTACACTTCCAAATGCTGCATACAGGTTGAATGTTCGTCCATTGCTAAGACTTGCCTGTAGCTCAGTTTTTGGTACAGCTACAGGCTTCACTGATATGTTAGTTCATCACATTCCCTGTGGCAAAGAAGCTGCTTCTAGAAAGGTCGACCACATATACACTGGTCCAAAAGACTCTGTGATTTACCAGTCCATGGAAAATTGTGATTCGTCGGGGCCGCTTATGGTAAATATCACCAAACTCTATCCAAAATCAGATTGCAGTGTTTTTGATGCCTTTGGAAGAGTGTACAGTGGTGTGCTCCAAACTGGGCAGACTGTTCGTGTGCTGGGAGAAGGGTACTCACCTGAGGATGAAGAAGATATGACTGAGAAAGAGGTAACAAAGCTGTGGGTTTACCAAGCTCGTTACAGGGTACCTATAAGCAAGGCTCCCCCTGGTTCATGGGTTCTCATTGAAGGTGTAGATGCCTCTATCATGAAGACTGCAACACTATGTAATGTTGATTTGGATGAGGATGTCTACATATTCCGTCCTCTTCAGTTCAATACACTTTCAGTGGTGAAAACTGCTACGGAGCCTCTTAATCCTAGTGAACTACCAAAAATGGTGGAGGGTCTGAGAAAAATCAGCAAGAGCTACCCTCTTGCTATTACCAAAGTAGAGGAATCTGGAGAGCATACTATTCTGGGCACAGGGGAGTTGTACCTTGATTCTATCATGAAGGACCTAAGGGAGCTTTATTCTGAAGTAGAAGTGAAGGTGTGTTCTGCTTTTTAGTCATTCAGTTTGTTGCATAAATTTGATTCAAATTGTTTTTATGTGTTTCTTTGGTTGGGGGGTGGGGTTTGTGTATTGAGCTAGAATTACTC
This sequence comes from Amaranthus cruentus, assembly GCA_019425755.1. NCBI lineage: Eukaryota > Viridiplantae > Streptophyta > Magnoliopsida > Caryophyllales > Amaranthaceae > Amaranthus > Amaranthus cruentus. The sequence continues at coordinate 19,622,048 of CM033455.1, forward strand.
ATGTGATCTGTAAAATAATCCTGTTATCTCTTAAGCGTATGCTGTGAAACCCAAGTTCCATTTCAGCTGTTGACTGATCAACCTTTTGATTTACTTTTCACCCTTCATTTTGCATTGTTTCCCATATTGATCTAGAGAATATTCCCTTAAATTTGCTGACCAAGCCTTTTGTATTTAACTGGTAATAGGTTGCAGATCCAGTTGTCTCGTTTTGTGAAACAGTGGTAGAATCATCATCAATGAAGTGTTTTGCAGAGACTCCAAATAAGAAGAACAAGATTACTATGGTTAGTCTATGATTTGACATTCAGTCTGGTTTTAGTGTTTCTAGGATTTGGTAACCCATTTTTGCATAGAACTCTTGATAATTGTGGTCTCTTGCCGTTGAAGATTGCGGAGCCATTGGAGAGAGGTCTTGCGGAGGATATCGAGAATGGTGTTGTGAGCATTGATTGGCCTCGAAAGAAACTGGGAGACTTTTTTCAAACGAAGTATGACTGGGATTTGTTGGCTGCACGTTCTATATGGGCTTTTGGTCCAGATAAGCAGGTGAGCTCAGATTCAATAAAATTTCAAAAGAATTTTGGTTTTGGTATAGGGCTTTTGCATTGGATCTGATGTGTAAACCACCTCATTTTTAGGGACCTAACATTCTATTAGATGACACACTTCCTAGTGAAGTTGACAAAAACATGTTGAATGCCGTGAAGGATTCGATTGTTCAAGGGTAAGCTATTTTTTTATACCTTTGTCCTTCCTCCCAAAGTGCTCCATTTTTCTTTCGTTTGAAACATTCCATTCTTTTCTGAAGCTTCCAATGGGGTGCTCGAGAAGGCCCTCTCTGTGATGAACCAATCCGAAATGTTAAATTCAAGATAGTTGATGCTAGAATTGCTCCAGAGCCATTACATCGGGGCACTGGACAAATCATCCCCACTGCTCGTCGTGTAGCTTATTCAGCTTTCCTTATGGCGACCCCTCGTCTAATGGAGCCAGTTTATTACGTGGAGGTAATTGCTTGTTTTCTCTTACAGTAGTATTGACTGCTTCTCCGATCTTGATTTTATAATTGTGTTGTTCCAGATACAAACACCAATAGATTGTGTTTCTGCAATCTACACGGTTTTGTCTCGTCGACGTGGCCATGTGACTGCTGATGTTCCCCAACCAGGAACCCCTGCTTATATTGTGAAGGTTTGGATTTACTTTACGTCACCTACTTTTCTCTGTTCATCTTACTGTCATTGGGTTAATGCTTCAATTGTTTTTATTTTTTTAGTTTTTGTAATTATGCTCATGTTTCTTCAGTTTTGTGTTTAACCCTGCATCCAAAATTACAAAGATACGCTGCATGTTGAGTTCTTTTATTGAAGTTTAACAGATTGCGCTTACCTCTTGCTTTTTAGGCATTTTTACCCGTGATAGAATCATTTGGGTTTGAGACAGATTTAAGATATCATACACAAGGTCAAGCTTTCTGCCTCTCTGTGTTTGACCACTGGGCCATCGTCCCTGGGGATCCACTTGACAAAAGCATAGTCCTACGCCCTCTTGAGCCTGCCCCAGTACAGCACCTTGCACGAGAGTTCATGGTCAAAACAAGGCGTAGAAAGGTACGATTAATATCTATTATCTTTTATATTTGGCAAGAAATCAAAACTTCAATGATCTTTAGTTTAGCATCACGAACACTGGAAAGTTTTATGCATTGTTTGGATGGAAGGAATTGGGGGGACAGAAGGGAGAGAATTGAATGGGATGGATTTATTCAAATTTTACAAGAAATAAAAAGGAAGAACTTCCCACATTTCCCTTCCCTCTTCTCCTTTGTGTCCCTTCTTCCCTTCGTTTCCCTCTTTTTCCTTCGATCTCTATCCAAACACAATCTTAGAGTATGTTTGATTAATATTTTAGGAAGGGCAGAAAAAATATTGATGTGTTTTTCCTTATAGTCTTCATATGTTGGAAATAATTTTTAGTACAAAATGTAAAGGAGTTCTCTTCTAAACATAACACTAAGGAAATTATTATAATGTTGTGCTCATTGATGATTTATATATGTGTAGGGTATGAGCGAGGATGTGACGATCAACAAATTCTTTGATGATGCCATGGTTGCAGAGTTGGCTCAACAGGCCGCCGATCTTCATCTGCAGATGATATGAAGGGTGGATGATCCACTGATTTCCTTCTCTTAATTGCCTAACATCTTAGGATGCCCTGTGTTTTTGAATAGAGTTGTTTTATTTCTGTAAATTGAATGTGGATGCCGCCTTGAGGATATCAATTGTAGACCCCTGAGGATTTTGATTATTCAGATAGTTATACACAATTAATGTATTTTCTCCACAAGGATTTTTTTCCATCCTATTTGAGTACTAACTTTTGTTTTGGTATATCACCAAATTATCTTAGGGGGTGTTTTGACAAATGGTTGTTCAACTTTTTTAATTAGCTTGTTTGGGATCGATGGATCAATACATTGGGATTTTGAACATACGAAAGCATCAGTTTCTTGGGAGATCCATCTTAGTTGTTAACCATCACAATCCATTTACTCTAATCATGAATCTTTCAAAGCTTTAGCTTGTGATTCTTAACTGTGACATTCGTAAATTTATGCAAACGTAAAATATGTTTAGCAATTAATATTCATTATTAGAACTTTTGAGCAAATGTTATCGTGAATAATACAAAATAATACTAATTTCTTTATAATAATACGACCTATTCATTAGTTATAAATAATCCACACTTCTAGGGGTTTTGCATGTGGTATAGCAAGGTAACTTGTAGCCTACAAAACAAGTTATATACTCCCACCTATTCTAATTAGTTCCATTTGACTTTCCACCAATTTTAGGTGGGTCAAATGGGACCACTTAGAAAGGAGATAGAAAGGGTAAGAAGTGAATTGTTAATGGTTTTTTTATTAGATTTATTGTAATAAGGTAATGTGAGTAAGGGTAATAAGGTCAAAAATGTATACTATAAATAGAAATGAGACTAATAGGGTGACTTGATCCTATTTAAAAACAGCTGGTCTTGGGCGAGACCGTCTTAAGTTGAGACAAGAGTGCGCCGGCCCAATTACATGCTTTTTCTCTTTGATTCCATTTTCTGGGCATTTTTCAATTCTAATCATAAAGGTATTAGTTTTGACCATAAATATATCAATTTCAATTTAATCATACCTGTATGAACTACATTAATTATGAAACTGAATACTATAAAATGAGAATTGAATAAATTAACATTGAAACTGAATACTATAAAAACTGAATACATGTATGAACTACATTAATCATGAAACTGAATAGTATAAAATGAGAATTGAATAAATTAACAATGAAACTGAATACTATAAAAACTGAATACCTGTATGAACTGTATTAATCATGAAACTGAACAATTTAATGGAAAATTTTAATCATGCATGTAGATCAGAATAACATGAATTATGTTCAAAATCTTGCGCAATGGAGAATTAAACAATTTAATAATGAAACTGAACAATTTAATGAAAAAATTTATTACACTCTGTATGAACTACATTAATGTAATTCAATATACATATTCTAAACTTGAATGCAAAACTGAGCAAAGTAAGAGCATAATTAAGCAAAATTGATATCTTTATGGTCAAAATTGATACCTTTAAGGTCCAAATTGAAATATTTCCAGAAAAATAAAAAAAACAAAAAAACGAAATTTAAAGGGCAAAGCGCGCGCGTGTAGTACACACGCCTAACAATGGGCCGCCCAAATCTCGTCTTAGAGTAGGACGGTCTCGTCCAAGTTTTTGAGATTTAAAAATGAGACTAATAGGGAGAATAGGAGGGAGTATCACTAAACAACAACCCAACCCAACATAGCTACCAACTATCAACACAACTCAACACTACTACCAACCACCACCACAAATAACCCAACACTGCTACCAACCACCCCCTTAAAACTAAAAGTACTGTATGTGATTCACCTTTACACCATAGTGAATCTCCCATCACTTCAAAGTCATAAACACCATCAGGGTTTCATCTTTGAATCAACATCCATAGGCTACCTCCCTCAAGGGGAATGAGAGGGAGGTTGATACGTATCACAGATTGTGTTGGCGGATGAGTTCAAGGCTAGGGTTTTTGATAGATGGCTGAGTTCGCGGCTTGGTAGATTTTTATTGAAGGTGGTAGTTTTTCGGCTGGTGGTCGGAGCGAGGGGAAGGGAGGGGGTGGTTGGCCGGAGGTAGGGTAGGGAAGGAGAGTGGCTGGGTAGTTGGGGAGAGGAGAAGGATTAAGATTGCTTTTTTAACTTTTTAGATTTTTCTTTTAAATAACCTACAATAGCAGGTAGTTTAGGGAGAAAACACCTACTAAAGTTGAAATTATTTATGGTTAATCAGTAGAACATATTATTGTAAGAAAAATCAACAAAAATTCATATTATTCACGGTATATTTTCATAAAGAATTTGCAAGCTCAAAATAGTACAAGACTCACTATTAAAGATACTGTACAACAAGCTCAGATAGAATTGTACAAAATTGTGGAACCTACTGCATTATGCTATTCTTATTGAACAACTAGCCTTTGCAGGTGATCCAAGAACACCTCTAAACTGACATCATCTGTGAAAATGAGATCTCCACCAGGAGCAAGAGGGGCGCCAGAGTTGTATGTAGACGAAGGGTTTAACTTCGCCAGAAGAAACCGAGCCTAATTATATTAAACAAGAAAGGAAATCACATTAACATGTGCATAATCAGCAATCCAAGATTATAACATCAAAATCCTATTATGAGATCATTTCCTTGCCCTCAAACAGATAAAATGTCATTATTACAAGTGATGGGTTTTCGATAATTGAAGAGAACATAATACAAGAAGCTTTCATTGTGAGCCTGCATAATAATAGTAACGAAAAAGGCCTAAATAAGATAGTTAAGCTCACTCGCGATTTGGGGTCAAGGTTAAAAGTTTACTGAGTAACATTAAACGGACTGAGAAGAGAAAGATCGGTCAACTTCATAACTTTGATGCCGGTGGAATAGCTACTTTAACCAGGGATCCTATTATATTTGTAGGTTCTAACACTGGTCTTTATCAGTACAAAATTTTCTGAAATCGTGACTGAAATAACTTATTTGTTTGAACAAATTATTCTCAAGACCAACTCATAGATTCACAAGGTTTTACTTTTTGTACAGACTTTTCAAGACATCAAAATTTCAGGAAAGGACATATATTAAGGATAGGAAATATGCTTGTAGAAACAATATAGACATCCTTCATTGACAGAGCAATAGAACTTAGTTATGAAAAATTCATCTCAAACGTAAAACAATCGACATAAACTATGATCAGAATCGAAGTGATAGCTTTTCAGTAGAGCAAACACCACTAAATTGCAAACAAGCAAACTAACATTCGTCCCAACTCCCAAATACACTAAATTCTCAGTATAAGAATTACCTGGGAGCCATACTGATCACAAATGACCAAGCGTGGAACTGGAAACCTCTCTTTTATCAAAGCATCGGCATCATCTCGAGGAGCTTGCAACAATTCGGCAAAGGCCTGAGAAAAGAGAGGGGAAAGTTAAGTAAAAGAAACAAACAACCTTACAGTTTGCAACAACTTAAAAAAAAGGTTCAAAATTTACTAACCTTATGTTCAGGCATATCCTGATATCCAGCCTTGCGCCACTGAGCAATATTGACACCATGAAAAATAACGACAGTGAAGTATGAATCCAGTAGCAATATCTTGTCGGCACCAATTGCCGCAACGTCTAGAAGAGCAGGTTCAGGTGAGGAATGGAAGGTATAAGAAATCAATGAGGGCTGAATCATCACTACTGAGTTGGCCACATTCTCCCGGTTAAGAATCATTCTAAAGTATGCAGTCTCATCTGGACTGTTGTTGAACACCTATAATAGAGACATAGATTATGCGACTTGTGTAATAGCGCAATGATAAAAGATACACAGCGGGGAAAAATACATTACCTGTACAAACTGAGATCTCCTTAGATGAAATATAAATTGAGGAAATATTGAAAACCTTGGAGATAGGCTGAAAGAGGTCGGATTTTCTTTTTGATAATCTCCAAATCTTGAACATAGACGTATCAATGATCTGTCAAGCCATCGTATTGGATCAAACTCTGCCTGCAAGCCAACATTGAAATAAATCTAAAATCTCAAGTAAAAGATTATAGAAGGATAAGATGATGCATCAAACAAGTAGAGGAGCTAACAAAACAAGTAAATAGTGGTGAGGGATTACAAGCCTAAGTTCAGTCACTTCTGAACTAACTTCTTTAAAAGGTTAAGTAACATAACAATTCCAATGCCTTAATCCTAACAATATGGAGTTAGGATAAACAATCAACATAAACCAACGTGAATCATCACAAGTTCACAACCATAGATAAGAGTACAAATCTTATGTTCGTATCCAATCAATCTTTAGTACTCCTACTTCTTCCTCTTCTAATCTACTCAGTGTTTTGACTTCCATTCTTCTAAAGAATGCATTTTCCGGTGTCTTTGTGCATGACCAAACCAACATAAACAAAATTCTCTAATTTTATCTTCAATATGTGAGACTCCAAAATGATTTTTATGTCTTCAATTCAAACTTGATCCCTTATGATATCTACATTGATCCATCTTAACATACACATAGCATTTACCCCATCTTCTGAAAGACTGAAACCATCTGACCCACTCAAAGGGTAGATAAAGGTGAAAATAAAAAAAGGTAGATCTAGAAAACGATGCCTAGTAGCACAAGAGGAAGCAACTATAGTATGCGTAGCCACTGCGGCAAAACAAAAGAATCAATAACATAAGAGCGAATAGCAAATCTTTCAAAGATACATAGCCACTAAAAACAAAGCATCATGACCATAGTGCAAAATAATAGTTGCATCAACACATCGCAACCATATTGTAAAGCCTTTTGAGGTTAGCACAACTGCGATATAGGACGCACCAACCATAGGTTAATAAGGTGCAAGGCATTCTAAGGTGCTAAGGGTCTTCTAACACTTGGATGTGAGGCACCTCAAAATCTAAAAAACAAGAAAATTAAAGATCCTATAAAAAAACCTGAAAAAAATCCAGAAAATAAAAATTACGAGAAACAAACATTCTGAGAGTTCACATCATACGATCTAAGGCACTATAGGGCGCTTGCCTTTAGGTGCTGAAAATCACTTAAACCCTAAGGAGCTCATCTTAAGGAATAGCCCCGACTAGCCCTATTAAGGTGCTTAAGGCCTGGTGAAGGCGCCAACTGTGAAAGTGGCTTTCGTAACCATTATCGCAACCACAACCGCGTCGAGATTTTGCACTATGATCATGAATACTATAAGATGTCCAGAAAAAATGAAGCATAACAGGAGATTCTAATACGCCGCTGAGCCTTCCAGCAATTTTTACGATAAAGATCCTATTTACAAGATTCAGGAAACATATTGCTATGGACAAGAAGTTTTATCATATGAACTTTAACATAAATTACCACAAGCAAACAAACAAAATCTTAAGTTGAGTCCTCAATGGGCGTTACCTCATTCTCCATCTTGAACGAAACTAAACGTGCCATAGTAACAATTGCTGCTTCTTGATCAAAACCCGCAATTAATTCCTACAAAATGTCAATGAGAAAAAAGCATAAATAATAGAGAAAGGCACAAGATGAACAAACTGAATCCATTTTTGTAGCAACCTGACAAATGACTCCGCAGTAACAAAAGAAGTTTATAAAATATAGAACCAATGGCAAAGGAGGGCATTTGTAAATTTACAAGAAAACGTATGTGCCATTTGGGATAGCTCGTGAGTTTGCTACTTGAAAGATGTTTTCGTATCCCAGTAAAAAAATAACGGATGCATGTCACTTCATCAACCAGTATCACCTCTGATGTCTCAAATGAGTAGCATTACATTTTGACACATTGACATGGAAGATTAAAGAATCAAAAAGCTGGCCAAAGCATATAATGCATAACCTAAAAAATGCCTAATCTATGTCACTCGAGAAAATACTCTACATACAAAATAAAACAACAATAATGCTAGAGCCTTAATCCCAAAAGATTGATATTGACTACATGAACCAATATATATGTTTCAATGGTCGTCCACATGGATTTTTCTTCTCTATTTATTCTGACTTCTACCATCTCAATTTGCAAGTAATCTTTCATATATTTTTCTACTCTTTTCCTTTAAATAATCTTCGGTCTTTCTCGCTCTCTTTTTAAATTTCTTGAGCTCCAACTTCTATTTTCCTTATCGATTGACTAATACCTATCTTTGCCATGCCCAAACCAATTTAAACAATTCTCTTTGTTCTTTTCCTTAATATTTACAATTCAAAAACTCTTTCTCATAACTTCGTTTGGAATTCTACCCCTCGATGTATTCCCACTCACCTATCGAGTAATTCGCATTTTTTCTACATCCATCTTTCTACTATGATCCTTTCTAAAAGTCCAACATTCTGATCCATATAGTAGCTTTAGTCTAGTGGTCGTTTGATAAAACGTGTCCTTTAACTATAAGAGCACGTATCGTTCACATAATATTCCAGTAGCCACTCTTCATTTTTGACACCCACCATTAATTCAATGGGTCACACCTTGTGGATTGCTCCACTACTCTGAAATATGAATCCAATGTATTTGAAGCATCCACTTGAAGTGAATTCTCTTCTAGCTTTATACTGTCTCTAATTAGCGCATTTGTGCCAAGATTACACTATGTACTTGGTCTTTCTCCGACTTAATCTGAAACCTCGTAACTACAACTTTTATCTTCATCGTTTCAACTTAGCATTTACCCCCCTCACTAGTTTCACAACCAACACAATGTCAACGACAAACAGCATTCATCGAAGCACGTCTTCTTGTATCGATAGAGTTATCTCATCAAGGACCGCTATGAAAAGGAAGCGACTTAGGGTAGAGCCTTGATGAAGTCCAATTGTGATTAGAAAATTCTTTGATGCTCCACCACATGTCCTAGCATTCGTTTTTACTTCTCGATACATATCATACATAATATTAAGGTATTTCTTGGAAATGCCCTTCTTTGTCATTGCCCACCAAAGTACTTATTTTAGTAACTTGTCATATGCTTTTTCCAATTCAACAAAAACCATATGCAAGTCTCTTTTTCTAGCACAATAATACTCCATCCTTTGTCTCATATGATGAACTGCTTCCATTGTAGATCATCCTGACATGAATCCAAATGGGTATTCTGATAAAATGGTACATCTCCTCAACGTATATATATCACTCTTCCCATAACTTTACCGCATGACTCGTGAGTTTATTACTCGATACTCGATAGTTAAAGCAATCTTAAACATCTCCTTTGTTATTGTAATTAGGCACTAAATCATTTCTTCTCTAGTCATTAGGGATCTGGTTTGTCCTCCAAATCTTATTGACTAGATCAGTTAGTCAAGTCACTCCAATTGTCTTTAGGCATCTCCATACCTCAAAAGGTATACCATCTAACCCAAACAATTTCTTTAGCTTCATTCTCTTGAACGCCCCATCTACCTTTGATTTTTGTATTCTTTGCATATCCATTTTCATTTAAAAGAAGTGATTGTTGTGTATCCTACAATACTTTCTTGTTCTCCATTAAATAACTCATCAAAAATACTCCCTATATCGTTCCTTTAAGTTCTCGTCCTTAACTAGAATGTTCTTATCCTTATCCATGATACACTTCACTACACCTATGTTATATGAGAACCGTGAGAACCAATCTGCTTGACAAAAAAGTGTTACTTTTTTTTACTAAAAAGGTGTTATTTTTAGGCAAAAAAGTGTTACTTTGTTTTGAAAACAAAGATGATGCTTGAAGGCAAAAAAGTGTTACTTTAAGAAAAAAAAAATCTGAAAAACTCACAATAAGGTGTTACTTTTAACATAAAAATTGTTCATTTTCGAAAACAAATGTGTTACTTTGTATTTATATTTTTTTTCTGAAAGTAACGCATTTTTGTTAAAAAGTACCAGATTTTTTTAAAAACAAAAGTAACATTTTCTTGTCCAATAATAAAACCTTTTTTATGAAAAAGTAACACAATTTTATCGGAAAAATTGGTTCTCACGGTTTTCATATAAGTTTGGTTCTCACTGGAACTTGACCATATATATATATATATAAGGTCAAGTTCCAGTGAGAACCAAGCTTATATGAGAACCGTGAGAACCAATCTCCTTGATAAAACTGTGTTACTTTATTACAGAAAATGTGTTACTTTTGTACAAAAAATGTTACTTTTGTTTTAAAAAAAAGTTGGTACTTTTTAGTAAAAAAAGTGTTACTTTCTGAAAATAAATATTTTTTCAAAAAAAACAAAAATAATACAAAGTAACACGTTTTTTCAGAAAAGTAGTACCTTTTTATGTAAAAAGTAACACCTTTTTATGAGTTTTTTTCAGAATTTTTTTTAAAGCAACACTTTTTTGCCTAATAGTATCACAAAAAACAGTAACACCTTTTTGCCTAAAAGTTACACCTTTTCAGTAAAAAGTAACACTTTTTTGAGTTTTTTTCATAATTTTTTTTAAAGCAACACTTTTTTGCCTAATATATATATATATATATATATATATATATATATATATATATATATATATATATATATATATATATATATATATATATATATATATATATATATATATATATATATATATATATATATACATACTCATGAACAGGTACTTTTGTCTTGGTTTTGATTTCCTTATACTTGGTTAAGTGTTTCTCATTCATACATTTTTCTAATGCAACATTTTTTTCTTTTCCTTGATGACTGTCTTGACCTCTTCATTCCACCACGTTGTATCGTTCTTTACCACAAACTACCACCTGATTCTCCAAAAATCTCCTTAGCTATTCAAATTATGCAAGTTTTCATATTTGTCCAAGAATCCTCTACATCCACAATATTAGGAACAATATTCACAAATATGGATTATCTTCGGAAAATCCCAACTTGAGGGGGAGATTTCTCACAATATCCCAGAATATGCATGGAAAAAGGGAGAAAGAAATAGCATAATACAAAAATCAACATTTGAACAAGTCTTTGGTCACTTGAGATCATTTATTAGAAAATATCCCTTGAAGTTGGGATTCATTTTAGACTAATCTATGTACAATGCAAAGACGACCGGTGGTTGAAATCTTGTTTACATTTTTCCAAACTATAATTTGAATACAATCAATTTCAAAAAGAATTTATTTTAGGGAAAAAAAGAATACTTCATACCTATTTTAAGAAGGTAACTATCACTTCCCACTTCGTGAACACATTTATAAGATAAATCACAAACTAAACCATTTCAAAACAGAAAAATAGGAGGAAAGCAAAATTTCAACTCTTTCTGCGCCCCAATTCTGTTTTTCCAATCATGTAGGTAAACTAAGTAGACCTATAGATCCAGCCCCGATTATTATTTAATGGTCATGTATCCTTAACCCCATATTCTATGGCGCATTAATCCAAATTCTAAAGGGAAACTTTTGAAAGGCAAAGACTCATAAACTCAATTTCTCAAATGGAGTTAAATGCTACATTCCACCTTCATGGACCACCAGAAGCTGGTAGCAGCCTTCTCTTCTCTCTCCAATTCTTGGACTTCAAAATTTCTAACTGCCAAATATCATGGACACAAAAAATATCGAAAACAACATGCCCTTGTGAATCTATTGTATCCTTTTGTAACTAGTTAAAAAGATTTGGTTAGTTGGCAGTTGACACCCCTTGCAATTCCAATAAGAATAAAGTTTAAGAGAAGGTTCAAATACAAATTCAGTATGACAACTTGAAATTTGAAACACAACTTTATTCCCGAAAAAATTTCATTCTAATGGAAATCGAGGTAAGTAAAATGTGCAATAAATTCATAAGCTTTTTCTTCTGATCCTACTAGTATAAAGCAAGATAAGGCATTGAAAAGGAGGTAAAGGAAATACCGGAGTGCTTCCTGGACCAGCAACCCATCGCCTAGAAATAGTTGTAATACGGAGTCGCATACGACCACTTACATGTTGATAACTGAGAAAATACTGCAACAGATCAGAATAGTTCCTAACAAATACTGAAGCAGATAGCGAAAGGGGATCATCAATAGATCAAGCAAGTGAAAGGTTTAGTTCTTACTAGGTCAAAAACTGCAGGTAAAAAAGGTTGCTAGTGGCTTGACCAATAGCATCAGGGGTCTCCTTCTTTGCAATGTCAAAAAATAAACATAAAGTTGTAGCTTTATCAAGGCCACATAACTTCCATGAACTTGTGTTGCCTTGACCAATAACAGTTTCTGAACAAACGAGACCTTTCTGTACCAAAACATCAAACATTAATATCAAAGTGTTAAAAAGCATAAACATGAATGGATACAAGAATTAAAGCACCTAAATACCTTTTCAAGTGATGCACAAGGACCGAGAATTCCCTGAATCTTCATGTCACTGGAGCAACTTACCTCAAATATCCCACTGCAAAGGACATTTGATTAGAGAAAGTTGGCAAACTTGGAAACAATAAAAGAACGCCACGATACAGTACCAAATCTTTCAATGATTGTGCATCTGCTAGAAAAAAAGGTAGCAAATAATAAATGAAACAGAACAGGACGTCATTCCAACAGCGTTTAGTATTTAGATTCTTTTCAGGTCACATAGACACAAGCAAAACCAGAACTTGATTAAGCTTGTTTTCTAAATTGTCAAGACACAAAAGGTTCCTGGGTCTTTAGGCTTTCAGTAGGTCTGGCACCTTTCACTTCAAGTAAAAGGTCTTAAAAACCAGATTCAAAATATACACCCTTTAAGCTAATTGGGATTGTAAGAAAGTATACAAGAAAGACCTAGCGAGTCCTATTTTTCCAAATACGTAGGAAATAAGGAATTTTCAAAAGCATAGTAATTCAACAAATTTTGTCGATGTCCTTGCAGTTACAAAAAATAGGATTTTCCAATTCATTTTTCTAAAAAACTTCATGAGATTTCATCCTCAATCATTTAACTAAATGAATTTATTTGCAAAGAAAACTATTGACAAGCTTGATCAACCTTACATGAAAAAGTTGTAAAACCAAATAGAAGTATTAAAATTTAACGACATCTTATTATACAGAAACAAACATAAGACACAATCACTCTTATCAATACAAAAAGCCTCAGCACTGAACTGCAAATCATCATAGATTCACACAAGTCTGACATAATAGAATCATCACAATCCTACGTCTTGACTTCCATTCAGAATGCAAAACCCCCTACGTAAAAATTCCAATCACTGGCTAGCTAAAACAGATCTATAAATGAAAATGTAGTGACTTACCAATGCAAAGATCAGTTAGCTAGTTTTTGTCAAGCCTTTCAAGTTTCAAAAATTGAAGTTATCATCCACACTATGCACTTTAGTTTTATATCTAGTAAGCTAAAGCGGCCAACTCAAAGTTGCAAACCAATAGGATTCATTTTCAAAATATAAAAATGAAATTGTGACTGAAGGTATGAATTAACAAGTCCAATACACAGAAAAACTCAAAAACTGAATTCACTAGTAATAAATGGAGCATCCATTCCCTTTAAAAAAAGTCATTATGCTCTGGTTTCGGAATTTAATGAGCAAGATTAAAATGACGCATCAAATAATATGCACTACTGACTGTCACGAGCAACAGAAAGTCGTAGCCTCTTCTACATTGGTTATAGAGTTTACCAGAAGGGTCAAGATGAGGAAATATATATGTATACGTACATAAGAATCCCACCACCACCACCACCCAGAAAAGTTCTTCATAGGCAGAAGTCGTCTAAGAATATTGGTAAATCTTTAGGGTGCCTCTTTTAATATGGAAGATAATAATGAATACTATACAAGTCAATGGAAGATGTCCAACAAGAAGGAATAAAAAAACCAATATAGTAACAATAACCAAGAGAAATTAAAAATTAGCTTGTTGAAATTTGAAAGCGGCCACAATGCACTACCAACAGTAAAGTCTAGAGTGTACACTTTCTGAACTCCAGTTCATCGAATTCAAGATTACAATACGTAGAAATTTGATAACAATAGCACCAATGAACTTGTAAAAACCAGTGAAGAAAATAGTATAGATAAAGACAATGAAACTCATGTCTGCACAATGTATAAAAAATCAGGCTATGGAGCATTGTTTGAGGTCAACGTAATGTATCACACCAAGCAAATCACCAATCAGTCCTAAATTATCCCCATAAGATTTAGAAAATAATACACCAAATACCAGTACTAGCATACTAAATAATCAAGAAGATGAAAACCTAACAAGTCAAAGCTCCATATCACAATCAAATGAAATTAATACTAAAACAAGCTTTCCAGTGGTAAGGTCTTTCCTTGTCCCAAAACAAAAGAAACTACCACGATGAATGATACTCACAATAAACATGCAATATAAGATATAGCTAGATGACACACAAACCTTAATTACGGAAAAGAAAGACATTGTCAAAGGGCATGGCAAATCAATAAAATCCTAAACTGAATCACAAACACTTTGCAGTTGAAATAAGCAATATTCAACAATATTTTACAAGCTAGACACAGAAAAGAAAATGCATGATCTAACAAAGATTTACTTTGATGCTAGTCCAAGGTCATATTCCCCGGTCTGGAATACACGCTTAAGAGAATCCTTAAAAACAGAATGGCCAAAACTTTCGGCAAGGACCACAAGACCACCAGTCTTCTCAACAGCAACTTTAAGTTCAGCAACTCCAACCTGGTATATGAAAAATAAATGTACATGAGACCCTCACCTCCAGAGGTTCAAGGAATTGAAAATAATCTGAGATCCAGCGATTCCTCTATATAGTAAATGCAAGTAGAGAGGCAAGTAAGGGAGGATAGGCTTGCTCTCAATTGCAGCATGAGACATGTCACAAAATCAAGCAGCAGCTATATTCCATTACCATAATGCCAGTAAGTGGGATCTTGGCTACGCGGAGACAAGGCTATGTACGCAACCTTACCCTTGTTGTAAAAGGAAAGAGGAGGTCAATTCAAACCGTACTTCTTATTTCAACATATGCCAATAAGGTGTAGCACAATTACATTAAACAATAAGCCAGAGTTCTTGCCAGTTAAATGTCACTACTTTAAGCAAAACTAATATTTACTTGGAAGCTGATGTGAAGGTAAGTTAAGGATACTGATTGGTCAGACCTTCTACACAACGTTTTATAGGAGAAGGGAGCAAAGGACTCTGAGACATAAAAACTAACTCACAGATGCCTTCAATGAACCAGATTTTTTGAGTCAACCTCAAATATTTAAAAATAAATTATTACTCGCATTACTTTTAATTTCCTTCCACAGCAACCAATAACTGAATTGGTGCCCAAGATTACTAGATGCATGGAATAAAAACTCCCCCGTTACGTTATGTAACACCCGTTATATAGCCTGTTCCAAAGTTGCCGCGACGTTAAATCTCGTTATATAAAGGTTCACCAAATTTCACGGTCAAAACGCCGCGTTGACCGTTATATAACGTGTAACGCCCGTTATTTTACCGTTATAACGATATTTCACCGTTACAACGTTATTTGTTATTGCGTTAAAGTTTTATTAATACCCATTAACTTTAATTATTATGATTACTTAATTTATAGTTACTCATAGTTTTAGTTGATAAACAAAATAATTAACTAATAAACTAATTAATTATATACTATAAGAATCAAATATTGCAATTATAATAGCTAGTTGCATATTATTGCATAATAATAGTAGTTCAACAACAAAAATGCAATTATAAGTTCAAAATCCCTTATGTGATTTTTTTTACAAAAATCACGCCGCGTCGGCCGCGATTCGCGTTATTTCTCCGCTATAGCCGTTTTCCGCGACATCGCGACCGTTTCCGCAAACGCATCCGCGACCGCGATTTTTTTCCATGACTAGATGTATTTGAACAATTTTCCAAGGCACAAACATAATTAACAAGGAAAAAATTAGAAAGATTATAAAAATAAAGACTGATCAACCAGAAGAAAGTCAATAATCAGGGATTACACATCAAACACATTTTATGACCAAACTAAGTCCATACAAGTTTGAACGAGGGCTTACAAGTTCAAATAATTTCTAAAGGTTCAATTAAGATGAGAAAAAGTGAAGCCTACACTTCCATCACTCATCATTCTTCATAATTTAGCTCCCATTTCCCACCACTTTCTTCTTGTCTAAGGTGATCTTAATAAAACGGTGCTGCCAACACATAGTTACCTGGAACGCAATACGGTTCGGGATGTGGTACGAGAACGGGAACGCGGGACGTCACATAAAGTGACTCCAGAACGATGGGAACGTTTATTCTAATTAATAATTAATTGTGAGAGTTGGAAAAATAATGAATAGAATAAAAATATAAGAAGATTAAATAAAATAAAGAAAAGGGAAATAAGAAAAGAATTAGAGAAAAAAGCTAACGTATCCACATGTGACATGACTGCCAAGTGCCAACTGGCGAAATAAAATGAAGGGAGTAGGAGAAATATTATACAATAAAGCTGAAATGATATGGGCCAGCCCATGAATTTTGACCTACCCATATTAAAACCTAAATATTACATCTTCTATATTAGAGAAGAGACATATCACAGAAGACAAAAGAAACACTAAAACTTGGCACTAATTCAACCCCCCAAACAATGAATGGTGTACCTCAGAACTATATTAGTACCTGATCAAGTGCACAAGCAAAAAGGTCAAGAACATGCCCTTGGTGCACAAGCTGCTTTGCAATTCCTTCATAGAATTTTACAGCCTTATGATAATGAGGAGCAGAATCTTTATCCAAGTCCTTGTGCGAACGGATTGGCTCAGATAAGTTTTTCGAGACAATCTGTAAATAAGAATAATAAAACACGATCAGATTTTCAGAAATTCAAGACTACAATTTAAGCATTAATGTTTAGTTTAGCAGAGGCCAAGTCGCAACAGATTTTGAACTTGCTCTACCACATAAGGTCATCCATCATTGCATAGCATAAATTTCAATTTTCAAACCATAATCACGACATCTGTTATAGACCACTATGCTATTTCACAAATGCATACTTAGATTGTGGATGTAATCATGTGATAAAATAGGATCTTCCGAAATCTTCTGATGGTATAAGCGAACCTTTCATTTCTAAAAAAGCTACTGAATATATTGGCACTGCTATATTAATGAAGTATTAGATAAAAGCAACACGGGTAATTTAGTCACTGCTTCCACACCTAAACCACGGTTCACCACATTTTCCTAACAGGATATCCAAAATAATGAGAATAAAGGCAATAAAAGTGAAATGCAGTGAAATTGCCATTTCCCTATAGAGTGGTAGGCTCGGCATCTTTCAAATCAACTTCCCCCTTTTTCATGCTAGAGTTCTTCAACATGGTCTCCCATGCTCGAAAGTTTGTAATCTCTCACTTCTCTCAACCCTTACCTTTGCTCCAAAGTCTCTCACAAAACCACACCAACACACCTTGGTTTTAAGCACATCTCCAATGTTTCTGGCAGCATGTATCTCTGCATTCTAGCTTTTCATCTCTCTCTCCTCGACGCCTTTCGCTCTTTCGTGTTTTTTTCTTTCTCTTTCCATTGCCCAGCCCACTTCCTTCCATCTTCTTTGCATAATTCTTCTCTATTTTTAAATAAGTTGGTATTTTATTATTTAAAAGAAGCAATGGAGGATTTCTCATTTACTATTGCTATAAATCAGAATTCTATTATGAGTCTTTACCTAATTGTGGCTTTAAAAGATGAGATCACACACTTGATCATAAAAAAAAGTGTCATGGTGAAGTGCCTAGGAATAATCTTCTATAGAAACAAAGATATTAAAGGTTGAAGACGGAAGCCACAGATGACTTTAATTGCAGGAGTGAGAAATAATATGAGAGATATAGGACATCAAGTCCATATGACAAGAGATAGGAATGTATAGACTATGGAGGAGGAGAATTCGCGTGGATGATCAATTAGGACCGGATTATTGCCTATGTAGTATGGGGCGGATTTAATGGGGAGTTAGTGATGTCAATTGACATCACTTAAATTTTAGGGGAAAAAATTGGTGATAAAAAGTATGTTGACTGAGTTGGTAGATTAGTGTGTATTTTTAACAAATGGTCTGCAGTTCAAAACTCCACGACCCTTTTTTTTGAAGATTTAGGAGAAAAGAAATAATATTCGACAAACCAAACCCTAACTTACTCGACATTCATTCACTAACTAACAAAGATTGCCATTTGACATTCACATTCTACTTTCTATTGAAGTTGAAGGTATCCATTTTAAAACATTCCTCTTAATTTTTACTACCTTATGGCTTATACATTACCTTATTCTTGAATTATATATGGTTTTTTTTTCTATTGAAGTTGAAGATATTCAGGTTAAAACATTCCACTTCATTTGTACATGATTACTTGTTTATTTATTATCTTGTTCTTATTTGTATGTGGTTACTTTTTATATTCGATCTTTAATTGAATTAAATTGAGCAATTGATAATTGTGTAAATTAGTGTTTTTTCAAAAATTTAGGTGAGTTCCTTCAATGATTATAGGAGTATTATTCAAAATAAAATATTAAAACTTTTTGCAATGTCATTAATATGTTTTCTCCAACGGTTAATGTGTTTGGTCCTTTTGTTCTTGCTAGAGATGATGATACAGCTCAGACAATCAATTTATCGACATCACTTGTTATATTCTAGATTTGCCCTCTGTGTAGTGCGTACTGTGTTTCTTCGGAAAAATATTCTTATAAGTGTTAATATTCTTTTACGTGATTTTTTTATTGTTTTAACCTCGCTTTCTCCACCTTAAAACTTTGCTTTAATGCCTTTAATGAATCCTTTTACTAAGAATTCTAAAGATAGGCATATTATTATTTTCTTACAAGTGGGTGTAAAAATCTAAAAGTATAATTTATTCTCAACTCCTTAAAATGACCCCCAAATATATTTGATCCATTATTTAAGTGCGAAGGGAGGTTATCTTAAGTTGTGAAGTATTAATAAAAAATTGAAAGCTCTTCTATTACCTATTACAATTTACAATGATATAGTAAAATATTTCAAATTGGTCAACACAAGTTGTGTAGACACAAAGTGCATAGTAACACCCATGAAGCATTGCTTCCACAACATTGAAGATGAGCACATTCATGTGTCACGGTGGTTTCACAACATTTAAGATAATATAAGACTTAATTTTCGTGAATCTTATGCACATTATCTTACTCAAAATTTGAAACAAAAAGTTAAGAGCGACTCTTGTATGAGATTGTGACACGGTGAGACTGTCTTGTATATATACTAAAGTGTTTAAATATTCAATATGTCAATTTTAACCTCTAAGATGACATATTAAACATCAAACAACTAAAGTAGGTATTTTAAATACAAAAATAGATGTTTTAATTAATTTGGTTGTGTTATTTGTCTCACTATGAGAACACCTTAAAAGGGAATGAATGAAAAGATAAATGTTTGGTGTACCCTTGTCATTCTACTTTTTAGTATCTAACTAATACAATTCCAAATATAAAGAAAATGTTTACAGTTTGACCCCGGCGCTCATTTTCTAGAATATCTAAGGTAGTTCTATCCATAAAAGTAAGACTCCCTCAAGCCTAAAGGAAATATGACTATGATAAAATAATATAACCTGAATGCAAGTGACATGCCACAAAATAAACTGAAAGGCTTAATCAACATAGTTTGAACTTCACACAAACAAGACATAATTCAAGTAGGATGCCTTCACTCAAAAGGCCCGTGTAAAATGAAAGAAAGACAAGCAGACAATTTTTTGATCGCAAATCTCAAATGAAACGGTCTCACAATGAGAGTAGGAATGAGAGTGAAACTATCTCTATTGGGTTAACTCAATATACAATTATAGTCTTACAAGTGATTACTTACAATCTTAATGAGGTCACTTACAATTTTAAATCGACAAATTATAATCTCAAAGTGATCACTTTTTATAGTCTTAAGGTGATCACTTACAATCTTAAAGTAATCACTTATAACTTAAAAGTACTCACTTATAGTTTTAAATTGATTAGTTTTTATAGTATTAACAGTAGTTACTTATATCCTTAAAGTCATTGCTCACAATCTTAAAGTTTATGGAATTGTTCCATGGTAAGACGGCCTCATACAAGACTTGTTGTTTTTGAATATATAAATGACCATAACTTTTCCAATTACATTGTATTTGAAAGATGGTCAACACCCTATACCATAAACTACTAATTAAAGATGCATCAGTCCTATTGTGATTAGTAGGGTCTAGAACCACCCCTTACATGCCATGAAGGGGCAAGACACACACTTTGACACAGGGCGGACCTATGTGTCTTTATGTGCTCGCACGTAAGGCCACAAACGTACTAAAAAAAATTGAAAAGCCTTGATAAGAAGTATACAAGCTATGCTCATTTAGGAGTGAAAGTTATTCGGATAAAAACCGAAAACCAAATCAAACCAAATCAAATTAGAAATATGGTTTGATTTTTTTATAATTTAATTTGGATATGGTTTGAAAAAGGTAAAACCGAAACTCTTTTGCTTTGATTTTGGTTTGCAAACGTTGAAACCTAAGAAAAACTGAAAAAATCAAAATAAACAATATTGTAACACCTAAGCCCAAATGGAGGAGCCTAATTCAAAAGGGCCACAGACGTCCCTTTAAAAGAAAAAAGCCCTAACAAGCACCCTTACTCTTATTTTGCATCCCCATGCTTTCCTTTCTCCTTCTCTTTTCTCCTTTCTCTCATACCCCATCCTTTCCTCTTAAGCTTATTCATTGATGATGTACAAAAATAAGTAAAATTTTTTCCCACAAAACACAAGCAGAACATAAAAATTTGCTTCAAGTTTCTCACATCATAAAAATCTATGCTTCTTTTTTTCCAGAATTTCTTCGACATTTTCAAAATTTTAAAGAAATTTGATCAGTCTTATTGATCTCCTTTTCTTTTTGATATTCCATTTAGGGTTTGAGGAAATTTTTATTTTGGGTTTCTTTTGTCGATTGATGGAAAATGGAGGATGAACAAAGTGCAAAACTTTATTACTTTGTATTTTTGAGGAATTCGCGGTCCACCACGAGTGCAAGAAAATTGAAAAAGTTGAGGATGAACAAAATGGAGACGGCAGGAAAATCATTCAATGACATTATAATTACATTTTCGATCGATTAATGGTTATTGACAACTTAAAGAGAGTAGATGTGTAAATAAATTAGGGCTTATAAAGAAATTTGAGCAGAGTTATTAGGGTTTTTAATTTTTTGTTTTTAATTTTGATATTTTCTCCATGTAAATCTGATAGTTAATGATGTAATTTGTAATTTCATTGTGTGAAATTTTGTTTTCTATGTTTGATTTCGTGTCATAATTTGGTTTTGCAGTTCATTGTTTGGCTTTCACCGTTAATAATTCGGTGTTCTTTTTCGGTTTTATAACAAAAACAATTTGACTTTGGATTGATAAAATGAAGACCAAATAAAATTTGATTTGATTTGGTTTTGATAGAAAATCAAACCGTAGTCCAAACTTTCACCCATAGTTAATAGAATCCTGATTCTGATATACTAATCTATGATACTACGATTCAAAATCAGGCAACCGATCTGGATTGTCGGTAGGATCTTAGTGTGGTAGAATCGTGCGAACCTACTTAGCTCAAGAATTTAGGTGGTAGGATCATAACATGATTCTACGATCCTACGATTCAATAATTCGATCCTACAAGGGTAGTTAAAGTCGTAAAATGATTTCATATAATTCAAATTTCACTTATGTATAAATAAATATTTTTAAAATAATTATATCAACATCATTATAAAATTCAAAATTTTTCTTGATTTAAAAGTATTACTTTTCAAAACTTAATAGAAGAAGTCAAATAACTTTTTACTTACACCTTAACTTATATTAAACACACTTCAAAAAAAAAAAAAAAACTTATATTAAACACAAATGCAATTGATAATTAGTAATCCAAAGCACATAAATGTATATTTATTGCATATTTGTAGAATCACACAATCCTACGATCCGATTCTATCGATTTCGACGAACCTAGGTAGAATCTCGATCTTAATAACCTTGCTTTCACACCTACATTCATTAACATCTGAGCTAAGCCCACACCACCACTCCCAAATTCTAACATTTTTGTAGAATTTAAGAAGAAATGTATATTTTTTTTATATAACTTGCAATTTTAACTATAATCAATGTGAAATTTTATTTATATATAATTCATGGGCATTGATTATGATTTTAACTACGCATTTGCTTTATTGATAATCATGTAAATTTGGTATTGACTTAATTGTATCATGTAATTTTGTACTTCATCTAAAAGTGTTTTTTTCTTTTTGAAATGACATTTAGCATTGTTATGATGTATTTTTAAAATATTATATGATTAATTTAGTAGTGGTAGTGGTTAATTGATCATATACTCTATCCGCCTCGTGTCCGCCTCTTCGTCAATTAATTCGTTTCAGCTCTGAAATCCAGTAGGTCTAATTTACAGAATTCATTATGTATAGCATATTATCAAACAGGTAAACTGGAGACAACCAAGTCATTAAATCTCTCCTAAGAGAGCAGAACAATATGCAACTGACATTGTTTAGCTAAAAACTTAAGATTAGAATAGAGCCTTTAAAACAAATAACTTACAGCACCAGGCCCTTCTGTTGATGGACCACCAACAAAAGCCACAATCCTCGCTCCTGATCCAGGAACGCAAGCTCCCAATACATGGGCTGCAATACTGATTGCTGTTCCTGTACACCTATTCGGCCTCTGATCAGTTGGCACTCCCCATGGATCTTTCTGAAGCTCCTCCAGTAACTAAACTCGCCCAACCATATCAACAACGCAAAATGAAGAAACAATAATCAGCAAGCCAATCAATCAAAACTATACATTACATAGCACAATAATCAGCAAAAGCATCCAAAAAGTAACTTCCACAGACCACAATTTTAGGGGAAATTTTACATCCTTTAGACAACAAACAAACTTCATATAAGATGATAAACTATATAAGTCAACTAAATCAAACCGTAGGGTATGCTGCAAGTAGTTGTGAATCAAACCACAAATTTTATAGCACAAGGCATTATTCATTATCATCAAGACAAGCATTCATCACTCAATATACTAGGAAACTGAAAATTGATATGGTCCCAACTTTCAAAACCACATTCTGAATCCTACCAAAAATCAAGACGATCATATCATCAACATGACCAATTTTATATAGTTTGATAATCACCTCGCGAATCGCAAATCGAAAAAAACAAAACATGGTCAATTATGGGCTATTCTTGGGCAAATTTGAGAGAATCGTGAATTTAAAAAGCAAATTAGCTAGCGAATTATGTTACACTGAACATGAATTCAATGTGATCAACATTATCATTTAGTACCCAATTCAATGCTACCTCAAATTTCTCAAGCAAAAAATACAATTAAACAAATATCATCAACATCGTGAAATGCAATGCTACTAGTGTAATCACCATAGCCATTTAGTACCCAATTTACTATTGTGATCAATATCATCTATGTAGTCTCATAATCATGTCAGCTATCATACCGTTTTCAAGGTAAACTCGCACTCAGAAGCCGGTAACAAAAATCGAGCAATACTCTCAGCAGATAACCCATCCCTAACACCAGCAACAACACCCGAAGCCGGTTTTGGCTTATTAGCAAAAAAAGCTAACTGTTCCACAATCTGATCTTTGCTAAACTCCTTAGACCCTTTAAAAACATAACACTTAGGAATCCCACTACCCCCACCAGAAAACCCTAATTCATGAACTTGAACATAACTCCCAAATGTGATCAACCCAACAAGAGAGTTATCAGAAATCAAATCCAAAGCTTGAGATAAAGCAGATTTCAAATACCCAATTTCCTCTTCAATCAAACAATTGTCAACAACAAATAAATAAACTGGTGGAGTATGATTTTGGGTATGAATTTCTGAAGGAGGTTCATATTCAATCGTAGTGTATTGAGAAAACAATTCAGCCGGAAGGTTCTCATCAGAAATTGAAGCGTAATGAGGAGGGAAATGATTGCGACTATAACAAAAGGGGCAGATCCAAATCTTGGCAGCATAATCAATTACGGAAAAAGGGTTTAAAATGGAACGACAAGATCGACAACGAAGAGGAGAGTAAGGAAGAATTAATAGATCAGGGAAAGGTTTTAGTGGAGTGTAAAGAAGAGAAAGTGGTATTACTGAATTGTTTAATTCTTGTTTTGTGCCTGGGATTACATTCCAAGGCATTCGTACTCCATCATGGTTCTCTAAATCTATGAATTCCGCCATTGTTGATGCTTCAACGTGGTGATGATGATTATCTTAGAAAAGATTAGGGATTGATTGAGGATTGAATTTCTGATAGTGGGTTTGATAGAGAGATTGTAGTGAGATTGAGGATCAACGCAATTAGTGAATGTGATCAACGTTAATTGTTCACCATTCTGTATTTTTTTAAACAAATCATCGTATTATACATGTATTGATTGAAATATATAATGATATATAATCCGAGTTGAAAATTCCTCTGTTCTAAAATATTTGCTAAATATTTGCTAAATTACGTTGTGATATTATTTAGGAAAATTGTATACAGAAACAACGTATTTATGCATATAATTGACAGTCTTATTGCTTTAAGTTTTACGTAATTTCGTTAAGTCTCATGAAATTAACTTTTTATCCTTAGTTACTAAGGGTAGGAGGGAGTTTCTAAATTCAAATCAAACTCATTTGTAAGCTTCATTTTCTCCAAATTGGAATTTACCATTGTTAGTGAAAAAATTACTAGAATCGATATGGTGCGTAGTTCTTTGATGGATGATAACAATTTCAATGACTTAACAAAACATTTAAACGAAAATAAAATTGCAACATGACACAATTATTTAAGGAGGTTCACCAAATAATGGATACATCCTCTGTAGTTGCTTGTTTGTATTATATCAAAATGAGCATACACACTTACTATGAAGTATTACAATTGAGTAAGATAAACAAAGACTATGTATTTGACTTAGGGGTTGCGTTTGATGTATTTGGATGTACATGAGAGCTCTCTATTTATAGTGTGATTACATAGATGAGTAACACAATTAAGACTATAGTTAAATGCATAAGAAAACAGCCATAAGAGATTGAAGAGTCACAAGAAAACGAATCCAAGAGTCTAATTGAACCGCTCGTTCGAGCCAAGGGTATGCTCTTTCGAGCGGATGCTGCTGGCAAGTTACTGACTGTTGATTTCACAGGTGCTCGTTCGAGCGTCATGATGCTCGTTCGAGCACACTTCAGGCTGGCGTTTTGTTTGCTTCTGATCCGAGTGCTCGTTCAAGGCATAGGGGCTTTGTGAAGTGTCTCATTCGAGCATCCAAGTGCAGTAGGTGACTCTTGGATCACCATAACTCCTCATTTACTCTATTCTTCATGTCATCATAAATCCCTTGTTTAAGTGTTCATTAACATACATGTAACTTAATACATTTAAAACCACACTTAATCTCCCTCATCAATCACACATTAATTAAGTTATCAATTTAAACAGCCACATTAACACTTTCATAGGATTCCATCACAAGAGCTTCCACATGAACGCACACATCAAGTCACCATATTCATAACGAATCATACCCTTATTTACCATTGTTGGTCATCTTAAGCATGTAAAGACTTACGATTTACAGTCTTGCCAAAGCTACTATAAATATAAATTATGCACCTTTTTCGTAGAGTAATGAAAGAAAATATCAGTATATTTACGGGTGAAGTGGAGGTTTTAAAAAGTCTAATGAAGCTATCAAAATTGCATCAAAAAATTTGGAGATTGTATGTTTACTTCTATTTGCACTTATGATTAGGAATTACGTTGTTATTGTGATGTACTAATTACTAAGTTTAACTAGTTACTGAAAAAATTTCCCGCCTATTTTTCATACTGATGTGGAATAAATAAATTATAATTGATAATTTATTTCTTAGTATAGTACATATGCAATCAAACAAGATTTTAGCATAAAAGATCTTAAAATCTTTGGGTGATCAATAAAAATTTATAATATAGTAAATACAACTCTTAATCAAATATTTGTTTTTTAATTTATTGTATATATTGTATTAAACCAATGTAACAGTTGTCTAGTATTGAATGATCTGCCAAATTTTAAAAATTTTAAAAATAAATACTTAATTTCTGTAAATACAATATCTTTAATTAATTAATAAGTGCATAATATTTGCAGAAACTATCTTAATTTCTTTAGGTCATCAATAATAATAATAATAATAACAATAATAATAATAATTTTCAAACTTCTAAATCAATCTTAAGTGATTTAGCAGATCAAATCTTAAATAATTTGAAATTTTCTATTAAATTATGATTCATAATTCATTGGTTTCTTCCAAAACGCGATGTAAATACACAGATGACAGATTACTTTGCATAAGAAAATATACTTAGAATTCATGTGATGTGTTGAGTATGTGTTCGAAGAAATGCTTAAACGAAAGGTTCAGTTATTACAAGCTAAACAAGAGAAAAACGTATGAATGAATGATCTGTAAATTTTGTTTGATGGTTGAGTATCTACTTCAATAATGGTGTTCTCGTCTGCTCCTCGCTTCTTGGCTTGATCACATTCATGACAGAACGTTTTCCAGGCATTTTGGACATATTCAGCAGCTTCTTTAACTGTCATCTTCGCTACTAATGCGTCCGGGTATGTGTTCTTCTTGTGATCGCCATTTAAGCATGCGCTCATTTGCACTAACTCTGCCTGGAAATCGGATAATTTCCTGTTTTCGATTGCTGAACTTGCTCGAAGTTTAACTGGTTTTGGCAAGCTCACTGCATTTATACCCAATTTTCCAAGGTAAGATATTTTGATCAATGAGAAAGAAAATACTCACTCGAGTCTTTTTTTATTGTTCCATTTGCATGAGTACGGTTATTAATTAAGGGTGGTATGACGTCTACTAAAAAGGTGGTAGTTGGGTATTTTAATTGATTAAATTAATTATATATATGATATTTGGGGTATTGTAAGTAGTAAAAGTGAGGTTATTTTGGTCATTACTTTTGTGAACATAGGGTATTTAGGTAAAAATAATTTGACAAAAAAATGAAATATGACAATTGATATAAATTTGTCAAATAAGAAAATGTGACAATATAAAAAGACTTGGAGGGAGCGTAGTTTTTAAAATAACGAGACGATCTCATAATGAAACTGTCCTGGGCCGGCCCATTCGCGCGTGTAACAGCTTGTGCATTATTTTCATTTTCAAGGCATTTTTCAATTTTGATCTTAAAGGTATCAATTTTGATCTTTAAGGTCAAAATTGAAAAATGCCCTAAAAATTAAAATGTTGTTACACGTGCGAATTGGAGCGGCCGAAAATGACGGTCTCTTAATAAGACGGTCTCCTCGTCTAAGTTTTTGTGATTAAAATATAGGTTCATACACATATTAAAGATGAATTAGCACCGAGAGTATTGATATATCAACCAACAACAGTAGGGTGTTTGGCAAAATAATATATCGGACAATTTTAGCTTATACTTTAATATAAGTAGAGAGTTGAGTGGTCAAACATCCAGTGTTAATGTTTGGTAAATGAACCGATAGAAACAAATTATTTATATGAATAAGTTGTTTTGAGCAAGCTGCTCTTAGCAACGAGTTTAAAAAATCAGCTAGTCAAGCCAGTTAATAAACCCTTAATTTATTCAATTTTACTCGATCCCAGCATTATCACCCTTAATCTATTCGACTTTACTCAATTGAAGCATTATCAGTCTTAGTATCGATTTTAGTTATTGTAGCACTATCGACCCTAAAGCTAGGTTCGGCTTAAAACGTTGTTTCAGTCTCGTTATTCAATCCATGGTTAGTCTTATTATGTATGCTACTATAAGAATCAAGTACTTAGTATAAAACCCTAATGACCTGTTTGGTAGGTGGTAATAAATAGTGATAATGTGAATGAAAAGCTAGTGTGATTTTAATTGAAAAATCTCTTGGCTATCTTGATGGCCAAACTTGTCTAACTTCAATCATCTCATTTTCTTTATTAAATTCATTTTAATGCATAACCATTGAGAGAGGTGGTAATAGAAGATACTGAAAATTTGTACAAATTTTTTTTTTGCGATCAAAGTTTCATCACCATGGGAATAATATGAAATTTTTGACGAAATTTTACCCTATAAATTATTTTCATTACCTTCATTTAATAACACTAACCAAACAGGCCGTAAATAGCTAAATTTACCTGGGCAGTCTGTCCTCGGAGTTGTCCTATTAGCCACACCATCAAAAGTACCAGCCCAAGCATCACGCTTTGTTAGAAACTCTTTCAAATTGAATATTTTCTTAACAGTTGCTGGAATTGAAGAATGCTCATATTGTGATGTGGGGTATGGCCCTAAAGGTTCATGCAACACTACATCCAACAACTTTTCTTTGTTAGTCGAAAATATATAAAAAAAAACTCCGTCAACTCAATGTCAATCAGGTGTGAATGTAACTATAATTATACACTAGCTAGTGGAAAAAATCTTATTTACTGCGTGACATATGTTGCGGTTTTTCAATTACGCAACATAAATAGGATGAAAAAACAACGAGGGAAAAAAAGTTAGAGTATATGCTGCAGTTCACTGAAAATCGCAGCATATGTAATTGCCTATCTGCTGCTAGCACTGATACTTGGGGTCAAAACCGCAACAGGCTAAAAAACCGTAGTAATTAACGTTTTTCCCCTAGTGATAGTAATTACCGGTTCCAGGTTCAATCCATGGAGAGATCAAAATAGTCGGAACTCTAACACCTAGACGATCAAACTTAAAACCGTATGGTTCAGGACCAACGATGTCATCAGGGCTAGGAACGCCTTCGATTGGTGTCGGAACATGATCAA
Source organism: Amaranthus cruentus (assembly GCA_019425755.1). NCBI lineage: Eukaryota > Viridiplantae > Streptophyta > Magnoliopsida > Caryophyllales > Amaranthaceae > Amaranthus > Amaranthus cruentus. Next base: position 19,651,152 of record CM033455.1, read on the forward strand.
AGAAACCACCATGTTCATCATATGTTATTATAAACAACATTTCATTCCATTGAGGACTTGATCTTAGTGCTTCATAAATTTCCTTGATGAATTCTTGACCAATTGATATATCATGAGATGGATGATCATCATTTCCTGGTATTGATAGTAAGTCAAAATATCTTTGTTCAATCACCACATAATTAGGTAACTTCCCTTCTTTGCAATGCTTCTTGAAGTGTAGATCAAATTGGTGGAAATGTGTTATGTATTTTAGTCTTCTAAGGTTCCTGCCAAATATAGAAAGATCAAAGTTTTCTTACTAGTTTGATCAACTTTTCTCAAGCTTGTCTCATTCTTAAGATATCTTATCAATTTTAATCTACATATATTTCTTCTAATAATAGAAAGATGATGATGTTTTTGAATTTCCTATTTCAAGCATATAAATGTATAAAGGTAAAATGTAAAGGTAAGGGACACTGTCAGTATCCCACACAAGCTTGTCTCATTCTTAAGAACCCTGTCTTGTGTGGGATACTGACAGTGTCCCGGCGGGTTTTTTTCTTTTTCTTGAAAGATGCAGACTAATCATACTCGTACCCTCAAAAAGGGAGTAAAGAGAGATACACGCAGTCAAGAAACCCCCTAACTGATACATGCGTCCACTAGGGATCGAACCCCAAACCTTCTGCTCCACATGCAGATACTTTATCCATTGAGCCACAAACATATAAATGTGTAGCCTTCTGTTATTTATTTGTGGCTTCCACTAATGCGGGGTTCAGTGAGCCAAATGTACGCAATACTAACATTATATTTTGATTGATTTTATCGGTAATTTAACGTATTATAGATGATTCAACTAACTATTTTATTATAGCATGTTATAATCGGATCCCAGAATTTTGACTCGTATCATAGATGACTTGTTTGGGCTTCCGATCTAATAAGTGGATGGTAGCCTCTTAGGCAAGCGTCCTTGCTATCCATACTTATAAAATGACATATGACATTGAGCGACTCCAACTATTAGTTTTCTCTTTTTGATTGAGATAATTCTTTGACATGGTATAAGTCAATTGCTAAAATAAAGCGCCCTAGAATTCTATACTCTATGATATACGACCGTGACAAATTATAGCCCTAGCATATACTAGAGCTCTGCTACCCATTTCTATAGGAGTGGATTTACAAGGACTATCGGATCGAGGTGCACACTTTATAAATCATAAGCCAAGAACATATCATTCTAAAACCATATGACAATGGAAGAAAGAACCCTAATGACTTATAAATTATAGGTGCCCACCATTTTCAATGACAAATTTTTTATTAAGACCGTTTCATCGTGAGATGGCTTAATATGGACTGACCCAATTTTAAATTTCTTAAAATTCAATGCAAAAAACTTTTTTATCTAGTTTAACTTTGGTTTGCTTGTATGGGCCCCCTCTTACGGTGAGACAGTCTGTCAAGGAACCAACTCAATCACAAGCTTAAGCTAATGGTTGAGGCCGTAGGATATGTTATATACTCTAATACGCCCTCTCACACAAGAAACCTTTGGGCTAGAAGTGTGGATGCAATACAAACCCTCCTCATACTTGACACTAAATATTCCACTTTAGACGAAGGGTGGTTGAGATTCGAACCCGTAACCTTTTGTCACGTTGGCTTCCGATACTATGTCAAGAAACCAACTCAACAAAAAGCTTAAGCTAATGGTTGAGGCCCCAGGATATGTTATATACTTTAACACGATCTCATACAAGACTTGCTGATTTGCAATTTATCGATATGGGATAAACCATTCTAACAGTTTACCTGTAAAACAGGGTAGATGCAGGATATTGATAATATATACCAAAAGAAAAACCAGCTTCATCCAAAGATTCAAAAATGGTCTTTTGAGGCAATCCACCAATGAGTTTGATTGTGTCATTACTTGTTAATCCATGAGATGTTGCTGAATGCACATACAATCTATTAGGCTGTGTGGATGCAGGCACTGAAGCAAACCATCTATCACATACTGCAAAATGGGTTACTAACTCCTTGTAAACGGGTACAAGATCCGGTTTGAATCCGTTCATCACAGCCTCATCCATTCCACTTTGGATCCCATTTGCATTTTGAACAAATCCTTGCATTGTTGCTGCCTTTTTCTTTTGGGCTGGTTCTTGGCTCCATTTCTCACCAAATACCTGTTCAACATTGAATTTCCATCATTAAGAAAGATCGCTCAATTTAGAATATTAGTATAAGCGAAAATTGAATTATTTATAGAGATAGTTTTTTTTTTGTTCATTTTAGCTCATTAAAAACATCAGATGTTTTTTTTTTCGTTTTTTTCGAATTGAGGGAACTTTTTGGCGTAACATCTTTATTTATGGATATAGTTTGCTGTTTTTTTATTTCTTCTTAAACCCTGATAATAGTTTCTATGAGCGGAATACACTATATATGTATGGAGAATTTGTCATTGATAATACAACCTATTTGCAATCCGCTGAAAGTAAACCCGGCCACCTATGGTTTATTTTTGAATAAACCCATCTAAGGGGTTCTTTGCTGAGAATAATACAAACTATTCACGATCAGCTAAGAATGAACCCTTTGTTATATGTTTGGTAACCTATTAAACAATCAGGTGCTCTCTTGAGAGACTGTCTTTTGTAAAGACGACTCTCAATAATCCAGCCCAAATCTATATTTAGAGTTGTAACAATATATATTTACAATATATATGCAAAAAAATATTAGACATGGGTTTTTGCAACGACTTTGTGTTACTATATATTTAATTATTTTTGGCAACGATATTTGCAGTTACGAATTATTTATTTAATTTATAACAACTACAATTTTCGTTGCAAAAACCATGGCAACGACTATTTAGCAACAACAATGGATTTCGCAACAACTAGTATTTTTCGCAACGAAAAAAAAATTTGTCGTTGCTAAAACTTGTTGCTAAAAATGATTTTTCTTGTAGTGAGAGTCGTCTTTACAAAAGACGGTCTCAAGTAAGAATTTGTGTTAAACAATAGGTGAGTTTATTTTCAGCAAGAAATCCCTTAGGTGGGTTTATTCAAAAATAAATTATAGGTCAGTTTATTCTTAGTTGATCGCGAATAGGTTGTATTATTGATGACAAATTTCCCTATATAATGGTGATAACATGCTTCAAATTGGTGATGCATGGTTCGAATGCTTTTTATAGTCCGCTTGGACTGAGTGTAAATATTTAAGGAGGTAATAAAAATCAATGTAGAAAAATAAAATTAATTAGATAGATAATTAAAGAAATATAATTGTTAAAGAGGTAGGAAAATCGGTTAAAAATAATTGAAAATGAATAAAATATCAATTATTTCCCTCATTTTAAGTATAAATTTACCCTAGAGACGATGGGATAATTCTTTTCATCCAAATGAAGGACATCATCCTTCTTTTTTCATATTTTTTAGTTTACTCTCATTAAATCTTTTTCATATTTATTTTAATTAATTCATTTGCATTCTCTGATTACCTTTGTTTCATTAGTTTGACTTTTTTTACCTTTTAAATATTTAATCTCGATCCAAGCGAACTCTTTAAATAGCGTAGTGTCTTACTTAATTATTTTGCCTTATTTAGACAAGCTCCAAATTATTATAACTATAATATAGTACATAAAATATTGTGTTCTTGGCTTCTTTCCCTAAAAAGAGAATATTCTTCACTTAATTTTATTTATCAAAAATAAAAAATGCATTGGACGTAAAAGCATAGAAACAAGTGGATAGATCACAAGCTATAGTTTCGATTATATTATTTATTTTGGCATGTATAATTCATTTTGTTAAATTTCCATATACTTTATTATTAATACTCGTACCTGCTCGTAAATATCTTGAATTGAGTGACCTGGATCAGGATCGACATACACCGATCTATCCCCAAACTCAACCCTTTTTGAGTTTGGAGCCGAAGTATCCAATGGGTTCGATTCCTGACCCACCGAGACACCATCGATTTTCGGGTTGATTGCCTTCATCCATCCTAACATATGGTCAAATGACCTATTTTCTTGGACTAATACCACCACAGTCTTAATAGGAGATGCTAGGCTAGTCCCACTGCTATCCATGCTTTACAAGTTAAAACTTGCTAAAAAAAACACTCCTATTTTATTGGTTTCTTATCTTTTTGTATGTAATAAGTATTATTGTTCAAGTGTAAAGGCAAAGATATATAAAGTGGAGTGGATAACTAGGTTAGCTTAACTTATTAATAAAGGTACGTGCTTAATTTTAACTCCCAAAGGGACATGACGTCCTTATTTAGGTAAGTTTTTGTATGATTGCAATTTTGGGAAATTGTTAGCTTGCGTACAAAGCAATGATATATATTAATTTATTAATTTAATTCTTAATTTCTCTATGTATAATTAAAAATTATAAAAGGTTGATATTAATAATCTTTGCAATGAGACGAATCAAGCAAGATCTCACTTGACTATGTTTTAACCTATTGATTAAAAAACTAATCACAAATTAATAATAATGAATGAATAATGTCATTTTTCTAATGTTACCACTAATTTGGAACGGAGGAAGTAGTAGAGTTAGCGGTGATCAAAATTGATATCCGTTCTGAAATATGTAGACGAATCACACATTCGGAAACTAACATGTCCGATATTCGACCAGACTCGGATATTCGAAAATATTCAGATCGGATATCTAAGATATACGATATTCGATGCCAATGAGAATAAGTTGAAGAATTCCAATCAGATATCCGAAATATTCGATCGATATCCAAATTTAGTCAAATATGATATTTTTAAATATAATTTTATTCCCATGAATATCGAATAAATTACTTATAATATATGGATATCTGACTATCCGAAATAATGTCGGATATTCGATATTCGACAATTCAAAAAGTTGGATATTCGATATCCAAAATATTAATTTGATATTCGAATTCATATTCGATATTCAATTTTTTGAACTGGATATTTGATCCGAATTATAATTTCGAACTGGATGTCGAATTGAATAATCGTATCTTTGAACAGAAGGTCTCCTGAGAGACCGTCTATGGCATAGACGGGACTCTCAGCAGCCCAGCCCACAATGGATATATATAGTTTCTATTTATGGAAAGGTTAAAAAGAAAAAAAAAAAGAAAAAAAAATAGCAGTAACTGCATCTGCGTGAGAATGTGCAAATACATTGGAATATGGAAGAGTTTTGCTTTGGAAATAACAGTTACTCATCATGAAGGATCAGAGAGCTTCAATTGTGCTCTACATTGATGAACCTCAAATTTGAATTTCACTTGTGCTCTACAATTTTTTTATATTTTTTTTTGTGAAACGCAATTGTGCTTTGTAAGTCTGAAATAAATCAACAATGGAGGAATTAATGATTGTATTTATATCCTTGCTCATCATGTTTGATTGTTTTATAATAGTAAATTTTTTTTTTGTTCCCAAGCTTCATCAATGGCGGTTGTTCCCCAAGCTTCATCAATGGCGGTTGAGTATGACAGTGAATTTGCCCGGAATGAAAAGGAAAACGAAGCACATAACATTACATGTAAGTTGCTACTTTTGATTTTTGAGAGGGAGGGGATGAAGCTTTTTGGAGATGAAGCTTGTTCAATTAATTTTTTATTTCTATAATGGAGGTTGGAGATGAAGATTAAAACAGTTGTGTTTAATTATTTTTTCTATAATGTACAAGATTCATCAATGGCAGTTGGAGATGAAGATGCTGCAAAAAATCTGAATGAAAACGGAGACAATGAAGATGAAGATCTATATGACCGACAGCTATATTTGGAACTATATTATACTATATTTGGAATTATAATGTACTATATTTGGAAATATAATCTATTGAATTTGGAAATATAATGTATTATATTTGGAACTATATTGTATTATATTTGGAACTATAATATATTGAATTTGGAAATATAATTTGTTATACTTGGAACTATATTTTACTACATTTGAAACTATAATGTACAATATTTGGAACTATTATCTATTGAATTCGGAAATATAATGTATTATATTTGGAATTGTATTGTACTATATTTGGAACTATAATATATTGAATTTGAGATTATAACAATATATTTGGGATTATAACATAATATATTTGTCGTTATAATATAATATATTTGGGGTTATAACATAATATATTTGGGGTTATAATAACTTATATTTGGGGTTATAGAATAGTATATTCGAGGTTATAATAACTTACATTTAGGATTATAATATAATATAATTGGTATTATAATTGTGAACATTTGACATAGTTTGATGTAGTTGAAAGTATAACATTGTGTAGTATGGGTTATATCATTTTTAGTTGGTTTTATAACATAATGTAGTTGGGAGTATAACGTTGTTTAATTGGTGTTCTAACATAGTTTAATTGGGATAACAACATGATTCATTAGAGGTTATAACATAGTTTAATTGTGATTATAACATTGTTTATTTGGGGTTATAACATTATTTAGTTGGGGTTATAACATTATTTATAAATCCAAAATATTATAAACTACACACAATTATAAACACAAATACAATCTTTTATAAACTCATATATATAATATTATAAATCCAAATACACACTATTATAATTTCGAACATAATCCCAAATATGAATACATAATAATACGATAAAATATCATTATTATAAACTCAAATATACAATATTATAAATCCAAATACATAATATTATAACTCCAACCATTATAAGCTCTTTGTTTGGATACTTAATCGACCACGTTTGAGTCTTGAGGGTTGTCATTTTGATCCTTAGAAGGAATCTTTGTTGTCTTTTTCAACATCAAGAACAAACTTTAAACATAAAATCAAGAACAAGTCAAATCAAAAAACAAACAAATTTAAAATTTTAAAATATGAAACTACAAACTTTAATTAGGTTAAAACACCAAAGATATTCTATTTCCAAATATACATTAATAATATCCAAGTATCATAAATCCATACTCATACCAACAAAAATAAAAAAATAAACACTGAAAAAAAAATAGTGAAAGTTTAGGGGATAAAATTAAAAACCACCATTGATGAAGCTTAAGCAAAAATGAAAAAAAAATCCAACTTATCTGTTATATCATCGACCCCGTTCTCTTTCGGAGTATTGCTAGCTTCATTGTCATATTCAACCGTCATTGATGAAGCTTAAGCAAAAATGAAAAAAACCACCATTGATAAATTCAAAGTTGAGGTTCATCAATGTAGAGCACAATTGAAGCTCTCTGATCCTTCATGATGAGTAACTGTTATTTCCAAAGCAAAACCCTTCCATATTCCAATGTATTTGCACATTCCCACGCAGAAACCGTTATTGCTAATTTGTTTTATTTTTTTCTTTTTTTTTTCTTTTTAACCTTTCCATAAATAGAAAATGGGTTGGCCCAATTTTGTGGTCTATGCAATAGACCGTCTTATGTGAGATTTTGTGATCTTTGGATCATGAGATAATTCTGCTCAGCCCTAAGTACATTACTTCTTTTGTTTCATTATATTTGTTACATTTGAATTTTTACGCATATATTTAACTATTTATGCACATCTAAAACTTTAAAAAAATTAATATTATTAAAGTATGCAATTAAACGATTCAAACAAGATTCCATTCGACTATAATTTTTTTTACACATTAGCCGTAATATATAAAATAAGCTTGAACAATGAATAGTGTCAATAACCTTAATGTAGCAAATATTTCAGAACGGAAGAAAATTATTTCTTCATTCAGTTTCAAGGAATTTGCACAAGAATGAAGATATTGCTATTTTTACCCAGTGAGTTTGCGATATTTTATAATTTAGATATTTTTAATTGTTAATTCTTAGTGAAACAATAAGACCACAAAAAAATAAGTGAAAGAAATAACCCTAGTATAGGATGGCCGTCGAACATTCATTTCTATGCGTGTGACAAACATTTGTTTTTATGCTTGTGCTGAAAATTTATTGTGTTATATACTATGTAATTTAACATTAATAAATATTTTAAGCAAATTATAACTAGCTGTCGATGCAGACACTAAAAATTGCAATTATCATCAACTACATTAAATTTAATTCTAACTCAAGATTATAACAGATCGAAAGACCCCCTCGTATAAGGCTGTATCAAACAGCGATGTGGAAGAGGATATTCAGAATTGTCAGATCTCATACAAAACGATCGTAGTTTGGTTAATTTTGAATTATTTTTTGTTATTGCTGTTATGTATTTGCTAATTTTTATCTCTGATGTAGATGTTGTATGACTCTTTATTAATAAATCATGTATTATTATTTTTTTAAAAAAAAAACTAGCTGCCGATGCCTCTTCGTCTAGAGGGGTAGTATGGGTTCTTGAGTTTGTCGTAGTATGTGACAAACTAAGAAGTTAGATGTACAATTTTGTAAGACGACCCATAATATATAGTTCTCATTTTCGTAAATGATTTGTTGCATTTTTCGGTAAATAGGAATAGAAGAATATTTATAAACAAAAATAGACTCCCACTATACAAATATGAAGTAATCATTTAAAAAATAAAATAAAATGAAGTACTAGTTTGATTCCATGTGTAAATATATATAGGTGAATTCGCTTTTATAAATCTATACCTGTAACTAAAACAAAACATACTTACATCATCTAACCCCAGCAAAACTAATGAGATGTCACTTTGTAAATTAAAACTTTCCCTCCAAAGAAGGATGATGATGTCATACTAATATGTTAATTAATCTTTATATGAATAGAGATATTACAATAATCAATACATTGGAAATAGGTTTATATAATCAATATATGTAAATGCATTAATGAAATTGTTTAATATGATCTACCTTTCAATAATCAAATTAATGTATCTAATTCACAAATGACAACAATGGGGGCTTAACCTTTCATTAATTTTAAAAAGTCATTTACAAACTTATAATAATCAATAAGATGATTGAGCTAATTACATCTCAACATTGTACAAAACTTATAAAATTGTATTTGTAAAATTAAAATTAAATCAAATATTAGCTATAATATGCAATTATTAATTCATTGAAAATGAATAATCAATAATTTACAATTTATTTTCTTTATTTTTTAAATATTATAAAAAACAATAAAATGAAAAATACCATGCATCGCACGGGGATTATCTAGTATAATATAAATTCAAGTAATTAATTAAATTGATTTGATTTCTCTGATATATATTTGTTATATATTATCAATGAATACTAAATATCTGAACATATATTTATGATAGCAAATATTTTTATATTTACGTAAATAATTTTTTGCTTGCCATTAATAAAAATAAATATTTTTGCTAATTTCTTAACTATTTGTCTTTAAGGGGAAAAATTAATTGTAACACATGTTATTGAAAACAATTCATTTATTTTAGTACATACTAGGTATTTTTCCGTGCTATGCACGTGATTATAGAACTATTTTATAAAAACATATGTAATATTAGTTTAGACATTGTTGTTAAATTAATACAAATGTCATTTTGAATAATTATATCTACAAAACATAACCAAAAAAATATCAACTAACTATAATACAAAATATCTTCAATTTGTGTTAAGTTTATCAAATAACCTAATATTAGTATTTTTAATCAAAAATATATACTAACCCTTGAAAAGGAGTGATATTCAAAACAAAAGCTACTCATATGCTTATTAAACATGATCTTCATCATAAGAACATAAATTTGATTATTATGACATTCATAACTATACAACATGTCAACATGAAAATAAATTTAACATCATCTTCATCAATATCTTCATTCTCTTTTCCATTTCATCTCCACTCAACTCTTTAAAATTTAATCTCAATTTATAAACTTTATTTTATCTCATATCTACACCCATAAAATTTCTGAGATAAATTGCATATTCACATAGCAACAAAACAAAAACTTATATATTTCTCCAGTTTTCTCTCAATTTTCATATTAATTGAATAATCAATAAACTTAACTCTTAAAATATCATCTAAAATGAACACTTTGAACTTCAATCATATAAATAAGCCAAACTATGTATGCGTCACTAACAAAAAATTATGTTAAAATTTTGTCTTTTCATCTTTAGTATAATTTAGTTTAGAAGACAAAGAGTTTTATTTTAGCATATGATACAAAAAAAGATGAATTAAATTGATGAAGACTAAGAGTTTCAATATACAAAGAGTTTTATTTTATAGCATATGATACATAAAAAGATGAATTAAATTGATGAAGACTAAGAGTTTCAATATACAAAGAGTTTTATTTTATAGCATATGATACATAAAAAGATGAATTAAATTGATAAAGACTAAGAGTTTCATTATAATTAAATTGATATTTAAGAGTTTCAATGCAAAAAAGACATAACATCTATCATTTTTAAAAAGATATTCATTAGATCATATATTATAATTAAATAATATTTGTATTGATATTAAAATTTAATATATAGCTAATTAAACTATAAGAATAAAGAGTGTAGAATACATACCACATAAATAAGACATATCATAAGTTTGTGATAAAAATATCAGAAAATAAGACAAATTTCATCACATATGGTGGAATCTCCACATCGTCACAAACTTTGACATTAGTAAATCTTATAAAAACGATCCTTTTTTTGTGGAATGTTGCTTTATAGTCTCCGTTGTTTTCATAAAGCTTAAAACGTCAAAGTGTATAAATTTTTCCCAATGACAACTTTGATGAATGAACACTATAACTATCTTCAAATATAGAAGCTTTGATAGTACTTGACTGTAAACGATATATTAAAGTTAGTATTTTTAAAAAGGAGATCTTATACAATACAATTGCATTCAAAGTTGATTATCTTTTCGTCCATTAAAATCAGATTAATTGAATTTCTCTGTTGATCATTTTCATTCTCTCTCCACATGTAGACAACTTGACACTTTATTTTCAGAAATCCGGTATCATCAGCTGTAGCTAATTCATCGAGTAAATTGTACTGATTAGCTATTGTTGTTTGTTTGAATGAGTAAATAAAATATTATGTGCTTTATATATGATAAAGAGTTAAATTGTATTAAGAGTTTTAACTTATAAATAAATAAATTTTATGTATAGTAACAATAAATTGTATTAAGAGATATACTAACTTTAAAGATTAGGTAAATCTACAGTGACAATTATTATTAGTGAAGTCCGCGGCTAGTTGGTTTACTATTCTTTATGAATGAATTCGGTAAACTTAAGAGATATACTTTATTATTAGGCAAGTTGTAAAGTCTTAGTGCTCACAAATTACAATTATATTATTATTATTATTATTATTATTATTATTAAGAATGACTTTACAATTCGGTAACTTATTATTATTAAAATCATATTTAATGAGTAGTAGTCATAAATTAGGAGTAGTCATAAGAATGACTTTACAATTCGGTAACTTATTATTATTAAAATCGTATTTAAGGAGTAGTAGTCATAAATTAGGAGTATTCATAAATGACAAATGATTCATAGGCTGACACGTGGCATAGATTATCCTGGATTATAATATGTATATGATGATATGATATGATATGATATGATAGTACCTAGTAGAGTCACTATTATGAGAGACCGACTTTCGATGAGACGATCGCCAGTGGCGGAGCTGCCTTAGAGCCCACGGGTTCACGTGCCCCTAGGCGTTTTTTTTTAAAAAAAAATTAAAAGTAGACTTTTCTATTGATAAGTGTAAAAATGTAAAATTAATACTAAAGTCTTTTGATGATAAATGTTGCCCCATTTTAGTATATTTTGTCTTATTTATTCATTTATCTATCAGTTGAATTTTTTTTCTATTTCCTTTTATGGTATTTCGTATTTAAATTTTAGCAAGTAAGGTTAAAATAGTTGTTGATTTTACAAATAAGACTCTACCGAAATTTCGTCTATTAGTTGGTGCCTCCTGAAACTCCGAATCCTGATTCTGCCATTGAGTCGATTGCAAAACAAAAAGCTCATATACCAATAATTTGTAAAAATTAAGTTGTTGAATCCATATGTATATATATATGTATATGGAACACGTCTCATATAAAACTTTGTGATATGTCCAAATACTTGTGCCTATATATGGAGGTAAGTATGCTGGCTGTTAATTAAGATGGTATTGGAAGGCCACCATAGCCTAATTACTGACGTTGTAATAACTGTTATGATTTCATCAGTTTTCGTAGGAAAAACGAAACGAACTTATGTGATTACTAAAAACCTACCTAAATTCACCTATATTTACACATGGAATCAAATTAGTATTTATAAAAGTGATTCACCTATATTTAATACACCAACAAATTTGATTCCATGTGTGAATACTAATAGTGGGCTGCTGTGTTGTCTTGAGCATGGTCCTCGATCATGCAACATTCTCCTCGAACATGAGGGTGATTTGAAGCTTTCTTTAACGGTTAGTATTTGGGTCTGTATGTTCAACAATAGAAAGTGACATACCATTATCCAAAAATAAAAACAATGTAAAATTAACACGACAATTCAAACTAAAAAATATCGATAATTTTAAGGGATCAAACCACTTTACAATTTATCGTACAAGTAAAACAAAGAGTTCATATTTATATATAATCCATGCACCCAATAAAATATCGACTATAAGGTATTGAACGGGGAGCTTATATATAACAAGTTTTGTATGAGATCGTTTCATCTTGGGACGGGCCCATACAAGCAAGCAATTCAAATCACTTATATTTAAAATAAAATTAATTGAGTTAAATATACACAATAGATAACTAAATAAAAAATGTTTTTTTGCATTAATTTTGAAGTCATATCACGGTGAGACGATCTTAATAAAGAATTTGTCTATATATCAATGATGGTTGATGCATGGCAAGCAAGAAAAGAGCTTATAAAAGAATGATTCATGATTCATATGTATATCTTGTTGTTGAGTGTTTTGAATGACAACAATTGCATCTTCATGAGCACCATTTTGGATGGCTTTGTTGGATTCTTGTAGGAAAAGAGCGAAAGCTTGATTGCAATATTGAGCAGCTTGAGCCACATTCATTTGTTGAACAAGTGTGTGTGGATAGTTGGGTTTATTATGATCACCTTTTAAACATGCTGCTAATTGCACCATTTCTCCTTGGAATTCTGATAACTCCTTTTCTTCTCTTGCATCAAACTCTCTTAATCTTATGGGTTCAGGTAATGTCACTGCAGGATGATTGCACAACAATGGGAAATTTTGTCACAAACTAACTCCACAAAAACACATGGCCCGCGTCGCCCTTTGGATGCTAAATTTTTCGGGCAACGGTTTTCTGTTGTGTCTCTATATAAGTGGACGCTAAAAAAAAATCTGAGGGCAGCGCGTTGCTAACTGCCTTTCTCGTCGCCACCTTACAATTTTTTTTTTATAAAATAAGTCGCTAATTTTGACGTGAAATGTTTTGACGTCGCTGGGTTCTTGCCATTTTCTATAAAACATGACAGACGTTTGTTCGCTACCTTTTGACTGTTGCGATATTATTATTTTTTGTCGTGTAACTCAACTAAAAGTTTATGTACCAATTGATTGTAGGAGCTAAAAAATTCATGGATTGTGTTTGGGTTGAATTTGAGTACTAAAACCAGATCCAAATCAATTAATTTTGTTTGACCTTTGCCTAGAACCGAACCTACATTGTCCGAATATTTTAGACTCGATCACACCCAGACCTAAAGAATCGAAATATTTTGAACCCACATGCGGACTCATAAATTTGAATATTTTGGATGTACACTCGGTTTGATGGGTTGTGGGCCTGTTTTGGGTACAAAATAGGTTTTGATCTTAATGTTCATATATACTTACTATTTTTAGATGTTTAAACTTAAATTAGGTCTAAAAATGGTATATCAGGCTATCAGCTGGTCTCTTGAGAGATTGTCTCTCAAAGAGATGCTCTTAGGCCCAACCCATTAAAGCTTATTTTTACTCTTACTTTACATTTTCTTTTATGAGCCAACCCAATTAAAGATGGTCTCTAGAAGAGACCGTCTCTTACAAGAATTTGTGATGGTATATATGTCAAATGTAAGTCCAAAATTAGTTGAAATAAATCTTAAATTGATTTTTAGTTGGGTCATGAGTTGGGTTCCGTCAAGCTGATTTAGATCAGGTGGATTAAATTGAAAATTTGAAATAGATAATATTCTTAATAAAAAAGGCATGCAATAAAATCTAAATTAAACTTATTCCAAATATAAGCATCTGATACCCCAAAGCACAGGTTCGGGTCTGTTCGTATTTAGTAAGTGCGAACAGTAATAAACTGGTCAAAAAAAATCAAGTGTTTGTTCGCACTTAGAAACTGGGAACAAGTCAAACATGGTCAACATGCTGATTTTAAAACAAGAGTTGTTCGCACTTACTAAGTGCGAACAGCCCGAACCTAAGGTTTGCGGATTACACGCTTACTTTTGGAATAAGTTTGATATAGATCTTATTGCATGCTTTTTTTTTATTAAAAATCTTATTTATTTCAAATTTTCAATTAAATTATGTGAAGGCCCTAAACTTAAATACAAACCCTTTTGTTGTATTTAATTTTTAACCGGAATCCAGACCAATAGATAATATATTAGGGTCGGTCCAAAAGATCTTAAAGGTGAAATGTTACTATTACATCCATACCCCAACAATTTCTATACTATATGTCAAAAAATCAATTCAACCAAATAGCTAAGCTGAAATGTTACATGCTCTATTTAAAATCATAAAGCCGGAAACTAGTGGTGCTTCGTGAGATTAAATTAAGAGTATTCTACAACATAATTTGCTTTTAGTGGCATATATTTAGCGACAATTAATTTAAATGTCACTACTTTAAATTTTTAATAGTTTATATAATGGATTTAGTGACATTATTAGATCCTTTAACAACATAATAAAAAATCACAATAAAGTTTTTCTCGATATTGGATCTAGTGACATTTCTCATAAATTTCACTATAAACTATAGTAACAATTACATATGCCACTTAAGGCCAAATAAAGTGTCACTGAATCACTTTATAATGAAACTTAAAATAAATACCAAAAATTATTACACTGAGAATAGAAAACAGTGACATTATTTAATGTCATAAGTGTAATGCCGCAAAAAGTTAAATTTAATGTAAAGGTACCTGGACAGTCGGTTCTAGGAGTGGTTCGGTTCAAGACAACATCAAAAGTGCCAGCCCATGCATCTCTTTTAGTAAGGAAGTCCTTTAAATTGAATATCTTTTTAACAGTTGCTGGGATTGATGAATGCTCGTATTGTGATGTTGGTGTTGGCCCTGTTGGACCATGTAGCACTGCATTACCCATTTTCATTAGCACAAATTCTTACTTGAGACTATCTTTTGTAAAGACGGCTCTCAAAAGCCCAATCCAATTCTAAATATATATTGTTACAACTCAAAATATAGATTTCGGCTGGACTTTGATACTCGTCTTTACAAAAGACGGTCTCTCAAGAGAGCAACTGTTTCATTAGTTAGTGATATTTTGTTAGCTAATTAACTTGATACAAATGTCAAAATGTTGGATTATTGAAATAATAAGATAACAAAAATTATAGATGAGAATAGTAAAAAGTGTTTCGATGAAAATAAAAGAGTATAAGTATAGGTGATGTCACGTAAAAGAAATGAAATAAATTTAATGTGACTAGACAAAATAATATGATAGAAAACTCATGAATGAAAGGGGTACAAGCATCTTCAAAAAAAAGGGGTACAAGCAAAAAGTCATTATATTGAAAATATTAGAGAGTTTCACTGACATATAAGCTTGAAGCACTATTCTTTTTCTTATTACTAATTAGAGGTGTTCAACGGGCCTGGGGGCAAGTCGGGTCAAAATTTAAATGGGCAGGGTTGGGGCGGGTCATGTCAAATACGACCCACTTTGATCCGTTCTTTTAAAAGTTCATAAAATAGTTTTTTTTATTATACTTTATGACCCGTTGGGTCAATTCATCTATGAATATAATAATATCATAAATAAAAATAAAAATAAAAAACAAAAATGGTAAAATACTTTTTACAACCAATTCCTATAATTATCCGACCCGACCCGATCGACCCTTTACAAAAAGACCCGTTAATGATCTGACCTGTTGTCGACCCAACCCGCTAATGACCCGTTAAAATGTGACTCGTCCCTTGACCCGATGGTCGACCTGCCCGTTGAACACCTCTATTACAAATTGACAATTGACTTTAGGATGAAAGCTCATTAGGTTCGTGTGCACTCAACTATTGTTAAGTTTAGCCGAACAAGTCAATCCTAGCATAACGGGAAAGACGAACTAGGTGCACACATTTTGTAAGTCAAGAAGATACCATTCCAAATTAAACCATATTCAATGACTTATAAAATGTGCACATCATTTTTAATCTATCGATGTGAGATAAACCACACGAACAACTATCCTCTTATATGAATCTTACGTACCTGTTCGAGGCTCAATCCAAGGAGATATAAAAAGGGCAGGAACTCTAACACCAAGACGATCAAACTTAAAATTATAAGGAGCAGGACCATCAATATCATCAGGACTAGGTATTCCTTCCACAGGAGTTGGAACATGATCATAAAAACCTCCATGTTCATCATATATAATTATAAACAATATTTCATTCCATTGTGGGCTTGATCTTAATGCTTCATATACTTCTTTGATTAATTTTTGACCGCTTGATATATCATGAGATGGATGATCATCATTCCCTGGTAATAATTTAGAATCTAAGTATCTTTGTTCTATTACCACATAGTTTGGTAGCTTTCCTTCCTTGCAATGTCTCTTGAATGAGAGATCATATTCATGGAAATTTGGTATGTATTTCAACTTCCTTAGGTTCCTGAAACAATATAATTTAGGAACAATTATCTAGAATAATCCAAACTATTCATGATTGTCAAGGAGCCAACTCAACCAAAAGCTTAAGCTGATGGTTGAGGCCCTATAATATGTTATATACTCTAACACGCCCCTCACACGAGAGCCCTTTGGGCTAGAAGTGTGGATGCAACACAGGTTCCCCTCATATCTGGTGCTAAATATTCCACTTAAATGAGGGGTGGTTGAGATTCCTACAATAATCCCATCTATTGATTAACCATGAATAATCCCAACTTTGAGGGGTATTTTACTAGAGTAAACTTGGGTAACCTGATGACCTGCTATAGTAGGTAATTCACCAAAAAAATAAATTATATATTAATTTAAAATTAGAAAATATTTTTGAAAATTTACATAAAAAATTCTAAATAATAAAAAAAATCATAAATTTTTTATGATTATTTTTTTAACATATTTTTCGACATTTTATTTTAATTTATCTTAAAAAAATAAAACAATAAAAAAATCATAAATTTTTTATGATTATTTTTTATTTAATTTACTCTTTGAAAATGCCCCTTAACGTTGGAATTATTCATGGTTAATATATATATATATATATATATATATATATATATATATATATATATATATATATATATATATATATATATATATATATATATATATATATATATATATATATATATATATATATATACTTACTTATAAACAAATAAGGGTGTTTGACCGTAAATGATTTTGCCTTATTAGCTATTTTTGTTGGAAATACTTCACATGTGAGACAAGATCCCACATCGACAAAATAGTTGGTTGTTGACTTGCACATATAATTGGTGAGCTACTCTTCCTACAACTATATGGTTTTGGGAAATAATGAAACTTACCAAGTGTATGTGCAACGCTCTTGACCCGTGGGTTTGTGGGCCCGAGCCCACGGGTATCCCGTGTCCACACGAGTGGGCCACAGTGAGATTATGTGACGAAGTGTCACGGCCTAATAATTTTAAAGGACACTTCCAATATCCTGCATAAGGCAGGGTTCGGGTGAAGGGTTTTCTTTTCCATGAAAGATGCGAACAAATCATACCCGTTCCCCCAAGGAGGGAATAAAGAGAGATGCGCGCAGTCAAGAAACCCCTAATTGATACCGCGTCCAGTAAAAATAGAACCCAAACCTTCTGCTCCACATTCAGATGCTCTATCCAGTAAGCCACGAACGCTTTTTATAGCTATTTTAATTGACTTATTTGATTAACTCGCCAGTGTCAATGACCGTATTTAGTAATTTAATACTCTAGTTGATAAGGCCGTTGTTGAAAAGGACCTTTTTTAGGTTTGATAAAAGATGTATTTTTCATTATAGCTTTAAAGTTAGTTCTTTGATTTGCTTAAAAAATTATTTGAGGTTTTTATTGTCTGATAGTTTTACAACTTAAATCTAGACCCGAATGTGATTTTTATGCTAAAAAATAAAGTACTACGTTAAGGAGTAGACCTGTCAAAAAGATCGAGTTGGGTTGGATTTTGGATCAGGTCATATACAAATAGGTCTAAAACATATTGACCAAACCTAACCAGCCCATTTAGTTAATTGATCATGTTCACCAATTTCAACCCACTTACTCCGTTTAGAGTTTTTTTTATTCATTTTAGGATTTTTATAAAGGGACGGAGAGAGTATTTATGGTTGATATAATTGGTCCAAATTATAAACTATACACAATGTGACTTATGTTACCTGTAATAGAGAGTGGCAGGAGGGAGCTGATAATATATACCAAAACTATAACCAGCTTCATGTAGTGAATCAAATATTGTTTTTTGAGGCATTCCTGCCTTAAGCTTATCACTATCATTTCCTGTTAATCCATGAGATGTTGCTGAATGCACATATTGTCTATTGGGTTGTGTTGATGCAGGTATTGAAGCAAACCACCTATCACAAACTGCATATTGCCTTACTAATTCTTTGTAAACGGGTAAAAGATCCGGTTTGAACCCGTTCATTACAATTTCACCCATTTCGGGTTTGATCCCATTTGCATTTTGGACAAATCCTTCCATTTTGGGGGGTAACTTCTTTTGAGATGATTCTTGGCTCCATGCTTCTGCAAATACCTATCATAGATGAACAACTTTGAATATGATCAAACATAAAATAAAACATTAAAGGTAATTTTCGTGACTCCGAGTTTTTGGCTTTTTCACGTGGTAGACAATAAATCCATGTGATGACCATGAGCTTCCAACTGTTCTATATAGTAGACAAAACGTTACATTTTTGGTTAAATTAAGTACTCATTTTGACTTGATTACGATATATGAGGTCAATTACGATGACCGCGGCGTCTATTTTTTGAAAAAAAGTCATTATGTTCGGGAAAAATAGCTTTAAGTTGGAAGTTTCAGGTCACTACGTGGATTAAGAAAAATATTTGTCTATCATATGGAAAAACCGATAATTCAAAGTTACCACGTGGAATGTCTGAACATTAAAATTAGGGTGTCATTCTACAGTACCACGTTGAAGAATTATAAACCTTGTTCCCTATTAGTATTAGACGTTTTAGGAAGGCGCCCAAAACAAATCTGTGTGGACTTTATTCTGAACAAATAATATTATACAAGTGTGGGATCCTCTATGTGGTTCGTGGGCTCAACAAGTGGTATCACAACTGATGGTTCGACTAGGAAGATTGTGTGATTCTCGAAATTATGTGACTCAACCTTAGCTTGGCGATATGGGAGGAGGATCTTAGTTAGGAAAGGTAAGGTTAGAGTCGAATTGGGTCAAATCTAGGCGGAATCCAAGTAAATCTAAATATAGACCCATTAATTTTTTGTCACATGTAATGACGGTGCAAGTAAACAAAATATCGTTGGATGAGAGGCCATGTACATGAGTTCCTTGGAGGATTATTGAGTGTCATCCCAAAGTCCCATATCGAAGAATTATGTGAGAGATATTAATCTTATAATAAGTAAATCTTGCTCCTTATTATGAGACCTTTTGGGAAGGTGCACGTGCAAACATAAAATCTGGGGCTTTTTCATAAAGCGGACAATATTATACTAATATGATTCATGTATGGGATTAGGGGCCCAAAATGCTTATTTACTTTCATAAAAATATGAAAAAATTACCTATAATAATTTAATATTTTCCTCATTTTCCTACAATAATCTCACCTATTGATTAACCATGAATAATCTCAACTTTTGAATCACTTAACTAAGAATGTTGTTTTATTAACTTGTAATTGTAGTTCAACTCTTTAAAAATAAAAGGAAAAATAGAAATAATAATAGAAATACTTAAAAATAAAAGTAAAATCTAAAAATTAAAAGGAAAATAAAGCTCCTCCCCCTTCCCTTTCCCACCGACTGGAAACCCTCCAAGTTTAGTCACCACCGTAAACTCCTCTTTCCCTATCGCCGCACCGCCCTCCACACAAGAAACATAGTCGTTTAAGAGTAGCAAGCTTTGTCTTCAGCTTTAATGGAGGACTTTGTCTTTTGTTAATGAAGATTGAAATGAGATGAGGAAGATAGTAAATGGGGAAGTGAGCTTAGAAAATTTATTTATTAAGGTTTAATGAAAAAAAAAAAGAAATTCATTTTAAATTTTGTAAACAGGTAGCAGGTAAACAAACAACACCACAAGTCAAATGAACCAATATATGAGATTATTTATGATTAATCGATAGTTGGGATTATTATAGGAAAATCTGGTAAAAGTTTGGATTAAATTTTCATAAAAATATTATGAATATGTAAGTTGATGGTTAACTTTGCAGTATTGAAGTTGGGAATTCCGAAATCTTATGTGACTTAAATAAATATAAATTATAAATAGCTTTTTAAAAGAAAAAATTAAGCATTTTTTTGAAAATGGAAAAATCAAATTAGGTATTTAAATTTAAGAGATAATAAATGATGCCTATTTACTTAGAATTCTAAAAATTTCAATAAATTTATTTTACATTTTCATTGAAAATTTTATGAAATAAACCGGAATTAACACTTTTGAATTTTAGATTTGTCTCTATTCATAATTTAAAATTAAATTCCAAATTACCAAAAACACGTTTTATTGATTACTTCATAAAGAATTAAGAGAATACAAATGTCAAATATTTTTGGTCCATCTTACATGCACCCACTCTAATACTTAATTAATAGCACAACGTTGTTTATTTTATCGAAAAATAAGTAGTTAGGTAAACTAATTATAACAATGTCACTAAGAAAATAAAAAATTTTATAATATATATATATATATATATAAACTTTTTTTCTCTGTATTGTTCGGAATACTCGGAGTATCCTTTATCTATATAGTAACTTTTTTGATAAATGATGAGAAAAAATATTTTGATCCTTGCTATTTTAAATTATAAATTGTTGTATGAGACGTTCTCAACGTGAGATTATACATAAGTTAAATGACTTATTCAATATGAGAATATGAGCTCGTTGTTTAAGGTTGTCTCACCGGGAGATGACTCCCCTTTCAAATAATTCATCAAAATAATGTTACTACATACCTCATACTTTGAATCTAATATATATTATGATCATGAGCTCGTTGTTTATGGTCATCTCAACGACAGATGTCCAGTGTCGTCATTTCTGTCATTCTATGAGCCCTAGACAAACTAAAAGAAATGGGTCCTCTCAATAGAGGGACGATTCTGAACTTTAACTAAGCGTTTGGATAAATAATAGAGACGAACACTATATATTATAATTATAATTATAAATGTAGATGTGTCGCACAATTCTTAATTAATAAAACAAGTGATCATAAATTGCAAATTTTCAAGTGTTT
Source organism: Amaranthus cruentus (assembly GCA_019425755.1). Taxonomy (NCBI): domain Eukaryota; kingdom Viridiplantae; phylum Streptophyta; class Magnoliopsida; order Caryophyllales; family Amaranthaceae; genus Amaranthus; species Amaranthus cruentus. Next base: position 19,672,922 of record CM033455.1, read on the forward strand.
ACTTTATTAACCAAAATTTTCAAATATCATAGCCCTTTCTAACTCTGAGCCATAAACAAAAGCCTACCTTACTAACCTTGTAGACGGCTCCACTTTTAAATAATTCATCAAATAATGTTACATACGTAATTACGTACATAAATACTACTCTTTCCAATTAACACTAATGTCTCATTTCTATATTAAGTCAGTTCACAATTAATGCCCCAATGGTTATTGTTTCTGCCATTTACCCTTACTAAAATTTCTCATTTTGTTTACTTTTGCCTAATTACTCACTACTCTTCTAGTGGTCCTCATGATCTTTTCTCAATCTTTGTGCGAAATCTATACATGATCATCAACCCAATATCCCGCTCGAAAACAAGAGGGTGGGTGCAAAACCCATATACGATACTACTAGAAAATTGAAGGGAGAGTCAGAGAAAGTAGTGAATTAGCATTCTCTAAGTATGTATCACGCACCTGTTCGTAGATATCTTGAATGGAGTGACCGGGATCAGGATCCACATAAACGGATCCATCACCAAAGTTAATACGGGCAGAATTAGGATCCGAAGTGTTTAATGGGTTGGACTCGAGACCCGTAACCCCATCAATATCCGGGTTGAATTGCTTCATCCATCCAAGCATATGATCAAATGATCTGTTTTCCTGCACCAAAACCACCACTGTCTTTATTGGTGAACCATTCTTTTCTTTCTTGCTACTTTCACCACCCATTAATTATAATTATGATCTTTAATTAATTTCTCCCTATTAATTTTTTTTTTATTTTTCTCTATTTTTTAATGTGTAAATTCTCAAAATGGCAAGTTTTTGTCATGAGGATGTGCTCAATATATATAAGTGAAGGAAATGTGTTGCTTATGTTACTTTATAAGTTTATATATAAGCAAATTGTGAGATGTCTTAGCTTGTAGGCTTATAAATGAGGCTTATAAGTTACTCCCTTCTATTCGGCCTAAATTTTTCATTTAATTTTTCACACCTACCGAAACAATATTATAAAATTATAAAAATTTGATATTAATAATCCTTGTATTGAGATAAATCAAATAAGATCCCACATGACTATATTTTAACTTATAGAGTAAGAGTAAAATACAAATTAAGAGTGAAATGTCCCATTTAGGTTGAATAGATGTAGTATTAAATTTGAGTTAACTTATTTCCTTTGAAGATTTCACCATAAGCTAAAGCAATGCTTATTAATACTCTTTGTCTTCCTAATTAATTGATCTCCCCTTAATAATTCTTTTTTTAATTACTGTATACTCTATCCCATTCAAACCTTTGGAATTTTTTTAACTTTTATATATATATATATATATATATATATATATATATATATATATATATATATATATATATATATATATATATATATATATATATATATAATTGTGAATAATTAATACTTAAAAACAAGATCGTCTTAGACATTTCAACAGCCCTGAACAAAATTTAAATTATGGACCCCTTAACTCTAAAATTACGTTCAATTGCATTTTGGTATTTGTAATACAAATTTATTATTCAATACAAGCTAATAATACAAATTTATTATTCAATATATTTCAAAGGCCCTAAGTAAAATATACTAGTATATCTTAATCATTCAATACATGTTGATAATACAAATTTATTAACCGATTTATCTAATTATCTTTTAAAAAATATAGATTGAATATGAATTCACATAAAATTTTAATATTGTCCCTATCAATTTACTTTTGCTACATAATATACAAAAGCCCTCATTTTAATTTTAACCCTAAAGTAAAAATATGAGGCCCCTTATAAATCGGGGCCTTGGGCAGTAGCTCATCCTGCTCCTCCATGTAGCCAGCCTTGCTTAAAAAGTTGATTTTAATAATTTTTGTATTGAGATAAAATTAAACAAAATTTAGCATGACTATGTTATAGCTTATAAATAAAAATTAAATATAATTTAAGAGTGATTAATTAATAGTGTCAAAGTCAAGTGCGACACTTAAGTTAAATAGGAAGTAATATATAATAAGAGTTATTCATTAATTAATCTTATTTTATAATTTGTTTTCAAATACATAAAGATATACATAATTGTCAAATAAGATTTTTTTTGATTTATTTGGTGGTTGTCTTCATTATATCAACTTTCGATTATAAAACTCAAACTAGTACAACTAAAAAATAAAATAAAATAAAATAAAATAAAAACTAATACTAGTATTTCAAACTGAAAAAAATAAAAGACAAAATACACTTGTACAACAAAAAAACTAACAAAAATCTGCACACAAGCAAAGCAACCTACAGTGCACTACAAACAACCTGTAATTTATCGGAACATTTAAATGTAAAAATTGCTAATCAATAACCGTGATTTGTAAGTCATCACAAAAAGACAAAATGAATAATATTAAAATAAATAAAATTAAAAAAGATAAATTAAAATAACAAAACACTCACCCTATCACATCCTACCACATAAGGGTGATTTATGAACTTCACAAATAACCGTTATTTACTAAGACCTTCTCATTTAAATGGTTTATATTTCCACCAAATTGCTTTGCTTCTTAAAAAAAAGTGCTGCTCCAAATTAGCAAGCTTCATTTAAATTAATTTATTTAAACAATATTTTATTATCATAACACTATTAAAAACACGAACATATAGCAACGACATTTTGTCGCCCTTAGGAAGCTAACTAGCTAGAACGACGAATGGGTGACGAACTTTTATCATCATCATCATCCTACCTAATGTATCCCGCTCATTGAACTTGTCGCTAAATAAATAGGCGCTAAATGAAGTCCAACACCAACGCGTAGCTAAAAGGAGACCCTGGTGACCGCCTCTCCTCGTCTCCACCTTCCAACAGATTTTGTAAAAAAAAAAAAATAGCATCGTCGTTGGGCCTTCCCCGATTTCAAAAAATAGAAAAAAAATATTTTGTCCTTCAATATGGTATTTCTATTGATATTAACAAATTTTGAACATAATTAATCTCGTTCATCCTTATCTTAATATTATATTAATTCTTATGGCTCTCATATACTTTTCAATAGCTTCATTTTAAATTTTTTTATAATTTCATTTTTATTAATAAGGAGTGTAAAAGAAAGTCCTCTAATTTATGAAAAATTATCGTGAATAATCCTATCAATCGCCCGTTCACCGTAAATAATTTCTACTTTATTATTGTTAATAATCTGACCTTTGCAATGTGTATGTTGTCAACATACCCTGTAACTTGTTTTACCCGTTATCATAGGTTATTTTTACTTTAAAAAAAGAAAAACGATGATAAATGAGATTATTTAAGATACTTATTCCTCTTATTTAAAAGCCACATTTTAGAACAAGGGAATAACACACTATCGGATAATAATTGATCATAACCAAATCTTGAACCTAATGCCAATGGCCAAAGCTAACTCAACATAACCAAATCTTGTTTCTACATTGAAGCATCTCAAATCTCAAAAGAATAAAAGAAGTACAACTCCATCAATAGACCTCTACATGCCATTGCTTGTTCTTCTTGAGCTGAGAAAGCTTTTCATCCCAACTCTCCCCCCTTTCCTCCGCGACTCTCTTGAGGGTATCTTGAATGCCGGGCATCATACCCTTCAGCCCACAGAAGTAAATATGTGCTCCATTGTCGAGCATCTTGAATATTTCATCGCTGTACTCTTCGATCTTGTCTTGAACGTACATCTTTCCGCCCTTTTTGTTCTGTTGTTCTCGGCTAAGAGCAGTGTCATAACGGAAGTTTTCAGGGTAGTCTTTTAGATATTTGGTGAATTCATCATCGTATAGGAGACTGTCGGTATTGGCCACACCAAGGAAAAGCCACCCAAGGCCTTTGAACTTATATGTGGGAACATCCTCCATGAACATGCGACGAAGGTAACCTCTAAATGGAGCCACACCAGTTCCAGTAGCAATCATTATGTGGGTAGCATTTGGGTCCTCCGGTAATAGCATGACCTTGCCAGAAGGACCTGCAAAAACAGCATGTATGTTGTCAATACCAAAAACAAGAATTTCACTTTAGCATTGGTAAGGGAATTCATGTCAGGTAAGTTAGTTTGCCCATCACTGGCGTTCATTCAATCATCGGGTTGATTTTGAGTCAGCTGTTTCGGGTTGGTTCAAAATCAGGTCTTGTATCCACATTTGTTTTTTACATAGTTTTGAGTTCATTTTGAGCTCGGGTCAATGTCGTATTGTCGGGTGCATATCGGGTCATCGGGTATGTTTTGAACACTTCTGCTAATCACAAAAACGTAGCCTGCCAGAGCAGGTTCGGTGAGTGGGGCAGATGTTTCAACATGATGCCACTGTCCATGGCAGCATCATAATTCAGCTCCAATCAGAGAAATCATTTACCTCAAAGGTTACCGACACCGATTAATCAGAAATCTCAAGTGGGCAAAATTTAAACACATTTTATGACTTGACCCAGGAACTCACACCAAAAGTTTGGGATGTCGATATGATTCTAGACCTAAAACCAATCATATTGGTAGGCAACAGATGAACGTATGTTGCGCCAGGAAAAATCAGAGAAGATTAAGGGGAAAAAATAAACTCCATGAAAACTTCGTAACCGCAAGAAAGCATTATATGTTCCAAAAACTGTTCTTAAGTGAAACCGAAAATAAGAAACAGAAACAAACGACTTTAGAGGTGACGCATCATTTTCCCAAGAATTTACCAAGTGAACTCAAGTCTATTTGGTTCTCAAGATTATAGCTGATTTAGAGTGGCTGACAATAGCTTTCGACGCTAACATATTAGAACACGGAAGCATAATAAATAATCTAGGTTGACAATAATACATGCAACATACCAGTTATCTGGACCTTGTCTCCAGGCTTGGAGTCGCAAAGGAAATTGCTGCATATACCCTTCTTTGCAGGGTCTTCTTTACCTGTTTCGGGATCATAATATACTGCTCGACGAACACATAAAGTAGCAGTCTTTCCATCAAAATAGTCTCCATACCTTGTAGAGGCAATGGAATAAAGACGGACATTGTGTGGACTTCCAGGTTTCTTCGGGTTCTCACCCTGTTCAACGAATACCTTCAATTAGCTCAAAATCTTAAAGTAGTAATTATTATGAGTGATGTTCTAAATGAGTTCATATCTCCTCATGACAAAGGCCATGTACGATAAACTACTATCTATTTCACCAATGGCATGACTTGCAGACTGAAATTTGCTTCGAAATACTACAACAAACAACTCAATCTAAAAACCCCCAGAAAACAAAATGCACTAGCCGAGCAAGAATAATTAAGCTGATGTACAAGAATAAATAAGTTTCCTTATTGATTATCGAATGTTTGCCGAATCAAACCGAGACTTTTTTTGTCAAATCGATATAGTATATATCAACAAAAAAGAGGGGGGAATGTACAAAAGTTTAGCCTTGGTGTGATCCCAAGCTAAGCAGCTCTCTTAGATCATTATCCACTCTCCTAGCTGATCTAAAAATAATACTTGTTACAACATTTAAAATCAAATGCTTTGTCGCCTCAAAAAAATTTTGGTTACGCTAAAAAAACAAGATATACACAGTAAAAGCCGAGACTTGATGCGGACACATACTGTACACTCATACTTTTGGCATAGATATTTAATACTAAAAACAGATTTACAAGGCATACCGGTGGAATGATACCGTAACTCTGTCCTTCCCAGTAGGGAACATTGCCACCATGATCAATGACAATATGGCATGTTTCCCCAGGAGCCTTAGGACCCACAAGCCTCTCAACCGAAACAATGGTTCCTGTGTACGGCTCCTTGTTCTTGTACAAGTGCAAAGGAGGTTCTTTAGCATCTTCAAGCTCTAGAGGTGAAACCGGAACTTTGGGTGTAGTAGCTTGTTGCACAGACATGCATACTACTGACTGCTTTCTCAGTCTTAAATTCTTTGCTTTCAAGTCCAGTGAATAGGCAGGAGCCCATGTTTTACTGCCAAAGCTTACACTGTATGTCTGCAAAAGAAGGTGATATGTTACAGCTCGTCAGCGAATCACATTCAAAAAGTGTAAGTTTCGCTAGAAAATAATGAATCCATAAATAAAGAAAATGTAATGCAATCTGCTAAATCTTAACTCACTATTCTGACATTTTTCATGAAACTTATTTAAGAACACTTTTTTTTGACAATTATTTAAGAACACTTAATTGCCAAAGAAATTGATATTTTCCTATCTACTTAAAACTTTTCCTATATACTACCTAAGGCATAATGAACATGACTACTAAAGGCATTGATACTCATCGAATGTGACAATAAAAGCATTAGAAAAACTGGGGGATAAAACCGGAGCAGAAGTATCCGAAACCATGCAAGTTAAAGACCATAAATGTAAAGTTCAACTGCTGCAATACACAATACACACATACGAGCATCTTCAACCAATATTATTACTTCAACGGTGGAAATGGTAATGAAAAGTTATTGTAATTTTATAGAAAAATCTCTTGAAAGTTGAAAAGTTGAATGGTCATTCTTGTTCTACATCAATCATCTCATTTTCTTCGCAAAGTTCATTCTAGCGCATTATCATTTGGGAATATGGTATTAGGTGGTAATGAAAAATTGTGAAAATCACTTTTTTATGACTAAATTTTCATCACCATGGGAATGTCATGGTACATTTCATGAAAATTTATACTACGAATCGTTACTATTACAACCATTTAATACCAACAACCAAACGAGCCCGAACGTTTAACAGGGAGCAACATGCATCCAAGTTTTTTAGTAATATCACATAAACTATATCAGTATGATCTAATCAATCATAGATGCTCATCAACTCGGATTCTATCAATGCAGCAGATTGTTAGATTAAAGGAAATTGAAAATACATCAAAAATCAATGACTAAAAATTTAAAAACTGTTAATAGCAAAGGCATCAATCACTAATAAATTGTTAATTAAGTTAAAATAAGGTGAATTACCTTAAAGGTAGATCCTTTCACTGATGAATCATTTGTAACTGGGACAGCAACAGAGACCTAAATCAACACAAATGCATAAAACAGACGCTAATCAGATCTTAATCAGCCTAATAGGAAAATTTAGGTCTAATAAAAACCAACCATAACCAGATCAACTAAACACAAAATTCAACTAAAATGTTAGGATATTCTACATCTAAAAAGTGCAAGAAACACTCAAATGAAAAGGAAAGCTAAAGAAGAAAACAAAAGAAATATAAAGCTTTGACTTTTGTGGGGACTAACAAAACCCATTTCGATCAAGTGAAATTTTTCTCAAAAATGAAAAAAAATCAGGGATTTTTAGTCAAATTCAAAGATACCCATCACCAAAAAATGATTAATTTAAGAAACAAAAGACAACCCATTAATAAAAACGAAAACATTCACATAACCCACAAATAAAAATCCTCATTTCTTGAAAAACAAAGATCACAAATGATTTTACAACAAGGGTTTTGTTCTACTGACCTTGGCAATTGCAGAATGAGCCATGATCAAACTGAAGAATCAGAACAAGAGAAAAAGAGAGATGAATGAGAAGAAAGTAGAAGAAAGGAAGGGACTTTAACAAGGATAGTGACTGAGCCTTTGGGCAGGCGGAAGGGACAGATTTGCTGGCGGCAGAGAAGTAGAAAAATGCAAATTGGCTAGATTAGTGACCAAATCCAATTCCCAATAGACCAATTAGCCAATTGGTTGGCAATTAGGAGTACCAAGCTTAAGGCCTAAGGGCCAACCAAGGTGACGTTTCATGCCATGCTTCCTTTTTATGCATTGTTTTTTGTTCATCCCCACTAGTCTATGATTTGTTTTGTGCAAAGGTTCAAAATTGATTCGATGATTCGATATTATTCGATTTTGTAATTGATCTTGTAATCGATCTTGATTTGATCCGATTGAAAAATAAATTTACAATTATATAAAAATTGATATAATACAAAATTTGATTTTAAATAGATTTAAAATACCTAACTCAAAATTAAGTTAATGACCTGAACGACAACTCATTTAGGGCTAACTATTTCTATGCTTTATTGTACTCTCTATATCCCTAAGATTTTACTACATTTTTAGATTATTGCATTACCAAATGTATTGATTCAATGTTGATAAATTTAATTATTAATAATAAAAAATTATAAAAATTTATTATTAATATGAAAAAATCATCTGAAACAATCCAAATGTTTACTGATTTCCCCTGCAATAATATCTACTTTTGATTAAATATGAATAATCCTAACTATAAGGGATGTTTATTAAGAATTTACCAAGCTAACCTCTTACCTATAAATCAAGCTATTTTGCATGAAAAATAAAAATAAAAACAAAATTATATTATTAAAAAATTTTAAAATAAATTAAAAAGAGAATCAAGTAAGTTTATTTTATGATTTTAACTTTTAAACTTTAATATTTGTGAATTCTTTTATTTTCCTTTTTTGTAGTAATTAATATGCAAGAATCACTCACTATTTGGGCAATAATGTTCATGGGTAAGTAATCCTATTGGAATTATTAACGGTTAATCAAAAAATTGGGATTATTGTAGGAAAATCAATAAGTTGGATTATTTTGGATGATTTTTCCTATCAATAATTTTTATATTGAGAAGAATCAATGAAAATTTCACTTAAGTATAATTCAATTTATAAATTAAAAATAAAACTCAAATTAAAACCGCTAGATAAATATTGTCAAAAAGTAATTGTTGCAATATATTAGGAACATGGAGTATTGTTGAAGTGCCCATGTGTTACCCACATGTGAGTTGTCCTATATCGGAGAAAAAGAAGAGTATGCATCACTTTATATACTCAAGGAGTAACTCCTACTATTACCAATTAGTTTTAGTAGTTAACCTTCTTTGGGTTTATGAGTGGACTACTTCTCCTCCTTATTTGGGTTGCCCAGCCCCATTTTCTAAATTCTATCAAGTATCAAGCAAATGTTTTACAATAGTTTATATGTTCTTATTAGTTATGCAAGAAAATCATATTTTATCTTGTTGTGCTTGTTTATTTTTTGGTAAATTGGTTTATCTTATTAGTTTTGTTTTTTGAGATTTGTTCATGAGATTTGTTCTTGTCTTCTTGAGATGGGAATTTTTTTGTATGAGATTTATGTTGTGCTTGAGGTTCCTTTTCTGGTTTGTTGGTTTAAATATCTTCATCATTTTTTTGAGTTTTGTACATGAGATTTGTTCTTAAGATGCCATCTTTATTTTTTTGATCATTTTTCTATTATGTTCTTGAGATGTTTTCTTGAGGTTCGATTTTTTTCTTATGTTGATTTAGATCTGTTCATTATTTTTTGTGAGATTTGTACATGGGGTTTGTTCATGCATGGGATCTTTATTTTTATTCTTTGATCGGTTCTTCATTCTTGTTTTGAGACCTATTATGTTCTTGAGATCTTCATTTGAATGTTGGTTATTATTTACATTGTTCTCAGATTAGTTCTGCCATTTAATTTTCTATGTATTGAAAAAAGTTTCCTGCTGATGTTGATGAATATTGTATGTGTCCTTATTGCATATGATGACGTTTATTATAATGTTGATGGTGAGTATGTATCAAATTTTGTTCAACCTTATGTCATTGATAGTTGTAATTAGAGGTGTTCAAAATAATCCGATTCGGTTGATCTGACCTGTCGACCCGCATTCTAAATGGCGGGTCAATTTTCTATGACTTAACCGGATCGGGTCATGGGCCACAAAATACATTGAGTCGGGTACCCGCTGACCCGTTATATTACACAAAATTTTTTATTTCTAAAAGATTAATGTTTATTGGCGTGTTACTAAGTATTATAGTATTAGTATGCGCAAATCAAAAGTATTACTTTCTTAGTAATATCAATGCTCCTTAGTTACTCTTTGCAGTAACTAGTGTGGGGCAAGTTATAATTTCGAGTTTAATGATAATATTTTATGCATTTTGATTAACAAAAATAATTAAGAAAATGTTTATTCACTTATCTAAAACTATTCTATTTGGTTCTATATTGATACATAGAAAAACTGTTAAAACATATAAGTCGTTGAATTTAGGGGTGAAAGTTTGGTTTTTGTTTGGATTCGATACAAATCCAAATCAAACCGAATAAAATTCCGTTTTGATATTTTCAATCCAAATCCAAATCATAATATTTATAATCCAAATTGAATCGAACCGAATTTTAAAATACCAATCCAAATTGAACTGAATAGACCGATTTGTATCTTTTGCACTGAAAGTCAAATTTGCATGTATCATTTCAAACTTATTCTTTCTAAAGCTCCTAAATAAATATTAATAATTTTAGGATTTTTAATTTGAACAAGTAAAAAACATTTAACAAAAATCTAAAAATAAGGGCAAAAATTCAAATAAATCAAATAGAAGATATAACATGCCTTTAACATTTCGGTTTGTTCGGTTTTTTGGTTTTATTGGACCCTAAACCGAGTCCAAACCGAACACCGAATTATAATTAAAATTCAGTCCAAACCAAACCAAATTTAAAATATAGTCGAACCAAATTACTTATACAATTTGGTTTGGTTTGGTGTTCGGTTTTTCACCAAATTACTTACACCCCTAGTTGAATTAAATCTATCTTAACCAAACCCAATCCAAAGACGTCTTGATTAAAAATGACTCCACGAACAAGAATTATGAGTTCACCCTTTTCATTCATGTTGGGGTGATGTAAGGATGGTATCATTTGAGCTTCTTAAGAAGAGCTTATTTGTTTAAAAGTAGCATTCATTTTCTCATGATTAGGTGATTACCTCAGTTTCCCTTAAACCATTAGATGTACGCCCGACCAAGTACTACTACTACTTTTAGACATCTTACTTAGTAATGATCAAAGGACAAAGAGAAGATGTGTTCTTGTGTTTCACAAAAACTTAGACGACTTGGACGAAATGGTCTCATTATGAGACCGTCAAAAAACTTGATGACACTCCAATTTCCACTATACATATCTAATATAAAATGAAACTTGCATTGTTGGACAAAGTTTCATTGAACTATATTCTAAGTTTCTTGTCACCATTAAAAAATAAACTTTACTCATCCTAAGAGAGTTGGGAATTCAAAATCAGGGCCGTCTCTGACATATTATGGGCCCTAGGCGTATTCAAAAATTGGGGCCCCCTTGCCCTCTTATATAATTCTTCAAATATAAATTTATTTTATTAAGGAAAAACATAGAATGTAGAAAGTAGTAGTTACTTATAAATTGTATGAAATCCTGAAAAATCGAAATCAAATGAAGCAAACACAACATAATAATAAAGTAAAAAGTATAGATGATGGTTAGCAAGTAAAAAGATACATAATATTACAAAGTAAAAAGTTACTTATATCAAAAATTAGATAAACAAAAATTAGAGTTTATAATTGTTGGGAAATTTTTCAATGAAATGACATATAAATGCACACTTTCATGATTTCAAACTGTACAACTTCAATTTTTTACTTGCCAAATAATATAAACTAGTATAGAAACTCATGCAATGCACGAATTTGTTAGTGCAAAATATATATAAAAACAGTTTCAAATAATAATGTAAGTAGTAACTACTGTATTAAATTTACCGTATACATGATTTTTTAAATCAAATCATAATTAGTGACGTTTATTTTAATTATTACATGATATATAACTTTATTTTCATTCAATTGAACATATTATATTCGAAGTTAACTAAATAGAATTACTATAGTATATTCTACAAATATTTTACCTAATTTAGCTTCAAACTTAAATAAAAATATTAGATTTTAAATTTGATAAATATTGTCATGCCTATTTAAATGATGACACTTGAAATTTTCCAAAAATTTTATAATATTGTATGATCATTTTTCTTTATTTGATTGCCTTTGATTAACTAATTAATATACAAAAAAAATAAAGTAAAACTAACCAAATGATTAAAACGCACCAAACTGTTATTGTTGAATAATTTGATAGGCAAAGCATTCCTAGCATCTATGGCCTCATATTACCACTCAATTGATGGAAAAACTCCAACTTTAATTTACTACTTCTAATTTACTACACAGAAATGGCTATAGTAGAATATCAAGTCAAAAGAAAACAATATATTACAAAATCTCAGAGCAAAAACTAATTAAAAACTTCTAATTAGAGAAATGAATAATAAAGCTTAGGTTAAAACAACAAAAAAAGTGAATTCGTTGATATTCTCAAGAGGAAATTAAATGGTCTATGAAAATGGAGCTATTGTTTATTCCAAGGATAGTAATTAATTCTAGCTCATTTACTTTCTCAAACTTCCTTTGATTACCGTGATTGTTTGTTTAGGTTGGATAGATATTAAGGCCCTTTATCTTCTTTAAAGTTATATCTTACATGGGCCCCTTTGTAGACCTGATTTCTACACTTTTACATTGGGCCCTGGGTGGTTGCCCTTCTGACCTACTCCCAGGACCGGCCTTGTTCAAAACCCATTCAAATGATTCGTATCACTGATACATTCCTATGTTACACAATAACACCAAATAACTAAAATTTTATAAAGTAGCCAAACAAATGTGTTAAAGAATGTGCATATATCATTCAACATTTGCACAAACTAACCCACAGACATTTACATTTGTCAAACTTTAGGTTGCATCACTATCAAAAACTATATATGCTGATTATTGATACAGCAGAGCAAATGAGATAAGAAACCTTGCTAGTTGCTACTACCACATTAAACAACACAAAATATCAAGCCTAAGAACAAGACCTAACATGGACAAATTTGAGAAATCACAGTGATCATCAATTGCTGAATGAAGGTGCAGCGGAAAATTAGTACTAAATTGAACAAATTATTTGTAAAAAGAATAAGAATAAATACATGAAAATCTAGGAGACTCAAAAAATGCTCCAATGATCCTGTCAAATTATTCATAACATGCGGGTATATGTATGTAACTATAACACAAAATAGATACCTTGCTACATCAAAATTCACAAGTGAAGGTGAGTGGTAATTTACCCCTCGAGGAAGATGTTGCACCACAAAATATAGTACTCTCCAGAAACTGCCGATGATTCTTAGAAGATACAAATGATATACAGCGAGCAAGCTGCTCAACAATACCACAAAATTTGGTCCGACCATCTTTTACCTTGAGTACCACAAAATTTGGCTTCAGCAGAAACTTCACAACCATACACACGAAATCCTTTATAAGAAGCCACAAAAGCAGCTTTTGACCAATCTGTTTCCTCAAGCCCATCTCTTGTCGCCCAATCGTCTGCATTCCACAAGCTTGAGTATAGTTTCATTAGTTGGTTAAACGGGAATTTTACCCCTAATGCAGTTTTTGAACACTCGTATTAGTGTGTTGTCCACATAAAATTTACATTACAGATTCCATAAAAACAAAACCTAAGATGAGCAAAATAAATTCAACCCATGATAAATTTCAAACACCCAATAATTTGCCCAGAAAAATCAAAAGCCAAAATCAAAACCCAGAAAAATGTAGGTAAGATGAGGAAAATAAATTCAACCCATGATAAATTTCAAAAATCCAAAATCAAAAAAGTTAATTAAATTTACACAGAAAAAGAACCTATGGAACTCAACTAATATAACACTTTGCATCGTATAAAATAAAATTATACGTTGGAGAATAAACTCTCGAATGAAGGTGCAAACGTAAACATTGTGCATTTCACAATCAGTTTAATCCACACTATTATAAAGACACTCTCGGTTTGCCCGCAAGCATTAAAAGCGACTCTTTACATATTTTTCAATTGGAATAACTGATATTCAAGTTGAGTTCTCAAAAGTGAGATTATGACTTTACCTAGCTCCCATAACAAATATGCAAATAGCATAAAATTTTTAAAAAAAGCACAATGAATTAAGAAGCCGATCATATTCAACAAATCCAAGTATTATTTTAGGTCCATAGTGATTAATTCCAACATTTAATCAGGTTAAGAATATATAACCTCAACCTATTGTTCTACACTAACAGACATGAAGATACATAATTAACCATCAATTTACCTTCAACAAATGGGTCAATCATTCAGTTAAATATTCTAATGGAGGATTCAAGGGAGTATACTCTTCTATGTAGTTGGAAATTAATACTTGAAAGCAATTCATAATATTAAATGTGGCTTTTTTTCGTCAAATACTCCATCGATAAAGCAGCATTAGTAAATAATTCGTAAGTAATCATAAATTTGAATAGGAAAATGAAAATTAAAAAAAAAGCTAAATCAAAATATGATCCAACAAAAGAAAAGAAAAGAATAACTAAAAAAACAAAATTACAAGCAACATGCCAACATTCGAAATTATAAAACATAGTCAAATAAATTGAACAGGAATAAGAAGTATATGGTTTATATGGCTTCACTTGGATTAGTCTCTGATGTGAATTTTAACTTCTGTATGAATAGTGAAAGTGTGAAATCAGTATATAATGCCCAATTAAGTTGGTCTCTTTATAACAAGTAGATTGAGCAAATATAAATGAATTTATGTAAATAAGAAAAAATGGTTGTACCTAGTAGATTTAAGCAATTAAGAGTATCCATTGTGCAGTACAAATTAGATTTCCAGTGAGCAATATTGTGTAGCCTTGCAGACAGGACTACAGTTAGCAACGTATGAAAAATATCAATATTGGTTGAATTGTCATAATTACCTGGTGTACTAATATGTTGATCCATAGGGCAGGTGTAATATGTCTCTCTTCCAAAGGTACTGCAGCTGAGGTATGCAAAGCCTCTTCCTCTAATAACCACACACCATCTCTCTTTGCTTGACATCGGGAATTCAACTACATACCTTAATGGTTCAAAACATTAACAAAGTGCAGGAAATTCAATACTACAGTTAGAGGAACAAAAAAAGCTTGATTAACCATCGATTAACAAGCTATAAATACTAAATAACTGGTAATCCCATAATAAAAGTGTGTAGTCAGCAGAAGACCAATAAGTTAGAAATTGGTAAGTGAGAAGACAATCGAATAAGTCTTATATGCAACAGAAATTCCAATACAATAGTTCAATTAACAATCAAAATGCAACCACTATTAAAGGGATAATTGCATCAACCGTCACCAAAAAGTTCTAATGAGACTTGAAAACTGGATTTGTTTCTTTTTAATCTAGGGTCATATTTTGGTATTTCAATTGGAGTAGACCTACATACAAATTCCAATCGCAATTGAGATAACTAAAATAACTCTATGATAACGACATTACAAAATTCCATCACATAAACATATAAACCCAAAAAACACTTTTTTTAATGAAAAAATACAAAAACCATTGAAGAACAATAGGATTTGAAGTAGCAGATAAGATAGAAGAATAACAATTATCAATTCTAAGCAACACAAGATACCTAAACGCAATGCATGGTTTTGAATAAACAACCAGTGAAAATATCAGTGTGTAATTAATAGTTGCAATTGAAAAAAAAAATTAGGGATTTACTTCTCTAGTTAATTTGGGATGTCATTGAATGGATTGAGAAGACACCATATCTGAAAAGCAGCAGGCAGGAAGAAGGGAGTAGGAGGCACAAATTTGCAGACAACACGATCACACAGTAAGCAGCCCATACAGCAGAAGCAGACCAGTAGCAAATGAAGGACCATAACAACTGTACAGCACAGCCGCCAAGAAATCAAATGCAGCAGGAAAGTGCCTAGTAAAAACACAAAAAGCACCTGAGCTTTGGATTTAATAAAATCACCCAAGAAAGTGCCGAATGCAAAACAAACTAAGCACCCGAGATCAAGTAATTGAGAATAAGTTAATTGTGATAAGCCTTGAAACCCCACGCAAAAAAGAGGTGGCTCTTTTAATTTCTATTCTAACGTACACAAATCACTAAAACTTTAGACCTAATAACACGAAGAGTGTAGTCTATGCTGCAAAGATTACATGCCACTCAAAAACAAAGGTGGTTCTTTTAATGTCTTCTCTTTGTGCATTTATTTCAAAGTCGACACCAACAAATAAAATAATTGTTTCTTTCAATGAAAATTTTTATATGAGAACTTCCTTTACTTATGGCAAGTTATTATCACTGCCAAAGGAGAAGCTAATTTAAAACTAAAACATCACAAAAGGAAGTAAATTGTAAATGTGATGTAACTGATAGTTAGTAAGTGATTCAAATTTCAGAAACACCGGAAGGTAAATTTCTTCTATCAAATTTGTAAAACTTGTGAGGCCCTTCCCTAAACTCCTTGCTCAACGGGATGATTTGCACATTGGGCTACCCTTTGTGAGACATAGAAGTAAATGACAAAAGCTTACCTCCTTGGTTGGCAACCTAAATTCATCTAATTCTTCTAGTATATTAAGCTGCAAGTACTCCCTTACTTCCTTTTCTTGCCTAGCTTGTTCTGCATCAATGGCTTTTGATTTCTTCTCAATATCTAGATCAGACTCATTTGAATCAGAATCCATTTCTCAACCAGAACCAGAGGGACCCATTTTATTTCCTGCAAAAAACATTTGTCTTCCTTTAAGCTATGATTCCCTCAAACTTAAATATAAAACAAAGCCCAAAAATGGTTCCATGATAAGAATTTCACAGTAACAATCAAGCCACACTTGTTGACTTCGAAATTCAATTAAGTCAATTGAAAGCACCCAAGCCAAAGTCCCAAAAATGCCTGCACATACAAAGCTCTCAACAAAAACAAGTCATAAACACCAACTTTACTATACACTTGAATATAACATTCACAAAATTCAAAGTGTATTATGTATCACAACTATCTACGAATACTTGTCAACAGAAACTTTAAGTTATGCATGTAACACCGCTGAATTTCCAACCCCTTGTACGAAACCAAAAGCGTATAAGACTGGAGGAAATTCGGGTGTTACAATGCACCTACACTAAACAATCACGAGATTCTCTTATTTTGTATAACAAAAATCCTAAAGGAAAGACAGACCAAATTAACTATAAACAAAAAAATACATATACTTTTATAATACACTATAATGACTCAAATAATAAATCTTAAACATACCCATTAAAATTAACTAAAATCTTAGCAAACCCAATTTTGTGAACATAAGAAAATGCATAGAAGGTATTGGACTAACCATAGTTTGTGGAACTGATCTTCATGATTGTGCAACACAGTTGATGAATTATTAATTAATGAGCATTGGACATTTTATTAAGCAATTCAAAAATAGGTTTGGCATAAAGATCCAAAAAAAGTTCCTCAAAACACCCAAAAAAAACTACCAAGCAACAAAACTCCAAGCCAGACTTCAATCAACAGAAGCACAGCAAAAATATTCAGTAATTTGTAACACATATAACCCAAAATTCCATTCCTTAAAATCCAGAAACCAAAAACAAAATCCAAAAAAACCTATAAAGGATTAGAATTACGTGGTATAGAGAACAACAAGTTGGTAACTTGGTAATGGATGAAAGAGAGGCAAGAACGATAAGTTTAGAAACCAAAAAAAGGTGAAATCTTTCTATCACTAACTTTCTTAATGCAGTGAACCCCCATTTCTACTAAACAATTCAGATCTATTAAGCAAAATTTACATGTAAATACCAACTCTCGTCATATAAACCCTAAAAAAGCAAAACCCTAACTTTTTTCATTAAACAACCATAATCAAACCCTAAAATGACAAAAGAAAAACTAAGAAATCATGAAAAAAACTAACCTTCGCCTTCGTCTTCATCAGCATCACCGGGTCGAGACACGAGTCGTTAAAATAAGTACCCAATTAACCGGATACCCACCTTTCCGGGTACTCGAAATGCCGGGTACCCGTTTATGAACACCCCTGGTTGTAATGTACCATATGTTGCTCACCAAAAGGTTTCAAAAATAAGAAGCATATATTACATCACTTGGGATTAGGACTATTTAGCAAATAGATAATTGCTCTCCTTCATAGCAAGTATATTAACGGTAAGTTGTCTATGATAAATCTACCTTAATGTTAGCCATGTTGCACCTATCTATTGTTCATCATCTAATTCATCTTCTTCTACCACTAAAGGAACTTGAATAACATTTCTTTGAGTTTCTTGAATGGCCTTTTCAACAGTTCTAGCTTGCGTTGTTATTTTCATTGTGTCCAATTCAGTGCACCATTTTCTTAACAAATCCATATATACTTTGACACTAATTGGTAGATATCATTTGTCCTGTTTTCTTTGGTGTCATGTGGAAAATCGTAATTATTACCCCTTGTGTTAAATTAGGCTAGACTTATTGTGAATGCCAGCAATTATCGGGGAAAACACGAGGTGCACACACTTCACAAGCTAAGGAGATATACACTAGTAGATTTATTATCATTTGCTGCTGTTTATTTGCTGCTTTAATTCAAAAAACAGCAAAAAGTTGATAAATTGCTACTTTTATTATAAACCACAACAAAAAAACAAAGTTATTGCTACTTTTTATTACAAACCACAGCAAAAAAATCTCAAATTAATACTTAAAAATAGACAGAACTATGTATATTTTTGTCTCTCCTTAAAACAATGAAAAAACTTCATCTCTCTCACAAGTTTGTACAAACTCAGAGCAATCGAAAATCTTGAACAAAAGCTCCGATGAAAATCTATGGCGAAATCCTCGGCTAGAGCTCCGACGAAGACGATATGATTGGGGAATTTTCAAAGCTTAGTGTCATGAAACTTAACATTTCATACACTTTTAATGGCTGTAAATTACTATAGGATTCACACTTGTATTTTGGTAATGATCTTGTAATGGTTGTAAATTGCATCTCTTTAAATTTATACTTGTAAAATGTTTAAGATTGATTCATTTACTGATCAATTTTAGCCCTTCATCAGTTCTTTAACCATTTCCTTCGTTTAGGTTTTAAGGTTCTTTGGCTTTTTACGCTTCCTCAATTACTCGTAAACCTTAGGACTCTCTCCAAGGGCGGCCATTACTGTCGAAGGTAAAGGTTTTGTGTTTTCATTTCCAATTGCAAGTTGAATTCGTCTTCGATATATACTCTTTGAAATTGTGTAATAAATTCAAATTGCTTAGAATTTCAGAGTTTTCTACAATCAAGATTGCTGAACTTCTAACCTAAATCTATTTCACCATTAACGCATACTTCATTGATTGCTTTTGCCAATCTTTGCTGCATGTCTTTAAAAGAGAAGAAATCGATAGTGAAAATGACTTGTCTAAAGCAATCGATAAGCGCAAATCGTTTTTGTTAAAGTTAATTAGAAACTTTGTTTATTTTGCTATTATATGCTTCATATGAACTAAATTCACTAATTTAATTAGAAACTTTGATTATCTCTGATTTATGTCCATTAATAAATAATTATGAATCCGTAG
Source organism: Amaranthus cruentus (assembly GCA_019425755.1). Taxonomy (NCBI): domain Eukaryota; kingdom Viridiplantae; phylum Streptophyta; class Magnoliopsida; order Caryophyllales; family Amaranthaceae; genus Amaranthus; species Amaranthus cruentus. The sequence continues at coordinate 19,692,310 of CM033455.1, forward strand.
AGATCCAAAGTTTTTGTAATACTTATCGCTTTTGTACGCAAAAGCTAAAATGAAGCTATTTTAAGTTTTCATTCTGATAGTTATTAATCTCTTCCTTGTAGTTCTATTCTTAATATATTCCTGTTGAATTGGTATTTGCAACCAATTCAATATCTTCCTTGAATCTTGATGTATTAACTATTTTCTTGTTACTATAAGGATGTAAATAATGTAGTTGTCCATAGTTAATTAGTTACACTATTTAGCTAGAAAGAGTTTTTCTGAACTATATGTGTATATGAAGATGCAAGTCTAGAGAAAAAGTGGCTTATAACTCCTGAAACTCCAACTTGTTTTGTTAACTTGTGAGCTTAAATAACATTAGTCAAAGCTTGAGTTGTTGATGTCCTATAGTAACTAAATGCTAGTGATATGTGGATCCTCTCTAAATGAGGTTTAGTTAACAACGATAATGCACCTTTTGTAATAATTTTTTTTGTTTATTCTTGCTCATTGTGTTTTAGTATATTTTGTGTTTTGGGAATTAAATTTGTTAATGTGATTGGTCATGCAGGTTTTTGGTTATGCTGAAGATAAGGAATTGGGGAAGGATCTTGAAGGTTCAGACGTTATAATTCCCGTTTGTGTTCCTAGTAAACCTGGTATGACACATGATGATCTCTTTAACATTAATGTTGGTATCGTGAAAAACCTATGTACTGCTGTTGCCAAGTATTGTCCTAATGTGAGTTCAAATTCACTCGGTTGGCTATTTTAATGATTACTACCTTTTAGCTTATGTAACTGATTATGTATCCTGTATTTAACTGGGGACTGGCTCTGGATTAGGCTCTTGTTAACATGATCAACAACCTCGTGAACTCAATCGTAAGAACGAATTGTAGAATTTATTGGTTACATGTTGAAATTTCACATTTTAAGTGGTCCATATAACACTTCAAGTCTTGTTCTGGTGATATGCGCCTTAAATTTCACATTTGAGTGGTATTTTTGATCGCCAACTTTATAGGCCACATCGTCATAGCCATTTTCTTATTTTCCAATACCCAAAAAAATTACCTTCAGTCTGTCGTCTATATTTAGCAAAGGGTGTTAGCAATCCTTTTAAATTCAGAATATTGTAAGTTTTTGAATTCCCTGTTTCCCATTTCCTTTCTTGATTAGAAAGAGTACATGTTTTAAGGTTTTTAGTCGATTAATCTATGATTTAGGGTTTGTTCCTTTGAAAATGTTTTATGGGAAAAGAAAATCGTATAGTTTAAAGGAACCTTGAAGCATAGCGTTATATTGAGCTTGTTTGAGATATTACCATTGATTAGGCTTATAAGTTGAAGACTTGAAGTGTTACATGCCCCGTCAATTTTCAACAGCTTATTTTATGCTTAAGGCGCATACATACCTTATATGGGCCACTTAAATTTAACAATTTTGTATTTCTCTGTTGTACTCTAAAATGATATTTTTCTTTATCTTTAATTCCTATCCACCCAAACTTTTTTTTATTGTTTTGGTGATATGTATTTTGTTCAATGTTTTTTCCCTTATACTCTAGTTATTGTGATATTTGATTAATTTCAGTTGCTTTGAAAGGACTTGTTATGACTGAGTGCTTATATAGATGCAATTTGTTGGTTATATGTAGTCAACTCCTGAATTTTGTTACTACTTTCTGCATTGTTTGAGATTCATATTGTATTTTGATTTTCTCCGAGGAAACTTTATTTAAAGCATATGGCTTACTCTATAGGTTATATGGAAAATAAAAGGATAGTAATATAATGTTACTCGTTTAATATTTCGTCCTTTTATGTTTTATGTTGAACTTGCACTTGAATTCAGATTCATGAGGTGTCACGTCGGATCAATGCGTGGAACAACGATACTTTGCCTATCAAAATGGCTTGGTTTGGATGATTAAGCGAAAGCAAGGCAGGGTGAAATACCTCTTCTAATCTTTTTAGTGATGTAAAGAAGCATGGTGGATATAGTTTTTCCTTTAGATGATGCTTTGAGACTTATTGTAAAGATTGTCATATTTTTTCTCTTATTAGTCCAGAAGTTAATAATCTTCTTGTATCTTGAACAAACTGCCAACTTTATACAAATTATTTTGTTCCAAGATTGTTATACATTTTTTCTCACATTTAGTGTATATATCATTGATTAAATGTTTGAATTTAGTCTTTTTGTTGCACAATCACAGGGCTATTGATACTTCTATTTGTTGTGGTTGTATGGCGAAAGTGAGTCTCTAATTGCTGTGGTTTTTAAAAAGTAGTAAATAATCAATATTAAAAATAGCAAATAAGTAGTTTTTTTTGCTATGGTTTCAAAAAAGTAGCAAATGAATAGTTTTATTTGCTATGGTTTTTAAATAGCAGTCAAAGTTTTTGGTTATTTGCTGCCCCTCCATTTGCCGCAATCTCAAAATAAGCAGCAAATAACCACATTTATACAGCAGCAAATCACATTGATTCTACTAGTGATATGTCATCCCAAAACCATATGGCAATGGGAAAAAGGTCTCCAATAGCTTATAAAGTGTGCACACCATTTTCAATTTATCGATGTGGGATAACTCATCCCAAAACCATATGACATCTCCTATAATTACATTCGTAACATACTGCAAGGTTAGGAAAACATAGTTAATTTTTCTTGATGCAAATACCTCATAGGCAAATTCTACTACCTTTCCTAATTCAAATGTATTCTTTGGTGCTTGTTGCTGTTGAATTGCCTAAAGTGCTCTTAAAAAACCAAGGTCTAAAACATTCAAATCTAGAGTGTTTAGGGGTTGACATTTAATCTCAAATGTGAATCCATCTCTGTTTCAGCAGTGGCGAATCCAGAAAAAAATCAAATGATGTTAATGAATTCAAGTTAAAAAAAACTTCGCATTATAAAGGGTTTGAACACTGGTCAACTGGGTGAGAGAGAAGCTATATAACCAACTCTGCCAAGACCAAATGCTGTCAAGTGACAACATTGCTATGGTCTAAATCCGCCCCTGTCTGTTTGCTACTTAAATAAAACCAGCATCATTAGCATTTATACGTGGGGTTGCAATTTCTTGTTAAATGAATATTGTCTCGATGTCATCTAAAGGTCATCTTTCTTTATTGTTGGAATTAGCTCTACGATAAATTTCTATTATATGACCTACTTTTTGATAATTTAATGGGTTTAATTTTTGGTATTTCTTTGTGTTTGTTTTCACTTGATCTTCCCATCGAATGTACAATTGTCATTACTATTAAATTTACGCCTTATAATTTTCACTAAGAACATTATAGTGCACCTTAATGCTTATTTATCGTATCCTTAATGTCTACCTAAAATATTTTAAGTATCTACTTACACATTCTTAATGCCTACTTATAATATTTAAAAAAATATATAGTTAGCGGTCCAATTAGAAATAGTCTCTCAAAGAAACCGTCTTTCACAGATTTTGTGTTTAAATTTCGCCCGTTGAATCATGCAATAAGACACCACTTAATTGCAACAACTCTTGTTCACTTAAATATTTCTTTTTCTTGCCATTATCTTATGGAACATAAGTATTAGTAATATTGCTAGCTTGTTCAATTTGAGTTCCTTCATAAGTACATTTCAATTGTTGTATCTTGTGTTCTTTTTATTTTATTATTTAAGAGTTCCTTCCTAAGGAAACTTCATTGAATGTCATATCAATTATATCAGATTATTATTGAGGAAACTTATATAATTAGTAAGATCGTCTTTTGTAAAGATGACTCTCAAGAGTTCAACACAAATCTATATTTAGAGTTGTAACAATATATATTTAGAATTAGACTAGACTTTTAAGAGCCGTCTTTACAAAAGATGATCTCACGTAAGAATTTATTACTTCTCGGGAGCACATTGTGCCATTTGTCATAATGCCAACAATTGTTTTCCCTCCAGTTGACTTGATACGCACATATAGATTGTTATGTGGTAACTTCAATTCCTTGCCTGTTATAGCTTAATTATGTCCTGCAATATTTATAGCCTAATTATGGCATAACTAAACTAAAACAATTATTATAAAATAACGTATTTGAAATATATTTAGAATATTATAATAAGATGGGAAACTGATTTAAAATCGGTCTAAGAACATTCTAAAGATTTATTCCTAGCTAAGTCCTTCGAAGAGTGATCATTTCATTCTAACGGGTTATATTGTTCTTTCATTACAAGTCTTGCTTTGACTTGTATCTAAGGTCTTGGTAGAAATTTCAAATTACAAGAGAATTCGTCCTTAAGGGTGCAAGAGAGGTACAATTTCTATACGATAAATATGTATGTTTATTTGAATTTACTTCCCTAAATAAACCAATCAATTCAGCCTTCAAATTAGCTTAATTGGTAATATTAATGAGGGTATTATTTTTCTCATATATTCGGTGATTAAATATGGCAAGCAATTCATGCCATTCATTACATTTTGTTGAATTTTTCGTTCATTGCATGGTTGAATTCTTTTGGCTCTTCATTCCCCTTCAATATGGCTGGTTTATTTGCATCTTAAATGGTGGAATTCAAGAAGACTATCAAAGGGTTAGAAGCATCACAAAGGACAAATTATTATCTTTCATGCATCACAAGGGACGAATTATTATCTTTTAATGGTTGGAATTTGAGGTGTTTAATTTATATTTTAATTAGTATGGTTGTTAGTTTTCTTTCATTAAATAAGGTTGTAATTTCTGTATTAGAATTCTAAAGGGTTCCATAGAATTCTAAATATGTCGTAATGTTCTCACTTAATTGCTTGTACTCAAGTGAAGGTTTTTTTTCCTAGAATTTTCTTATGTTTTGTAAGCCTATATAAAGGCCTTATTTTCGTGATTAAAAATCATCCAATCACAATTCCAATCAAAAGCTTTGTCTTATGCATATGTTCTTACACTTGTGATTAAGTATTTTGAATGATTTTCTAATAGTGAGGTTTATTTCTCATCGTTGAAGAAATTAGTAAGTTTGTTAGGGTTCTAAACATACTAATTTATATGATTAATTCGAGTGAGTGTTCCTCAAATTAAGAGTACACCCTATAGCAAGATTAAGTGAGTGATCCTTACTTGAATATCCTTAAATTATGACAATCTAGTGAGAGTTTCTAGTTTATTCATTTATTTTCCAAAATATAAAACCTTAAAACCCCTATGAAAACCCTAAATAATCTTTTTCGTTCCATATTATTCTCACATATATCCCTTAAAATTATTCTATTTTTATACCTAGACATTCTAAATCAAACACATTCATTTTCTTGACCATGTTACATTTGAAAAGCCTTTATTTGTTAATCTAATCCTTTAGATTATACATTAGAAACCTATTCCAATCATTGCATATGTCCATTTCATCATTTATAGCTTCTTTCCTAGCTCTTCATCTATTAGAGTTAAGGCTTCATGTAAGCAAGAGTGATCCTCCTTTACATGAAGGAATAATAACATAAGCTACGTCATTAGATTCAACAATAACCACTAATTAGCATTCATATCAAAGAACCTATATGCTTTACTATTGACAACATAGCCAACAAATGCACCCTCTACTTGCAGGCCAAAACCTTTACGGCCCGTTTGGTAGGTGGTATTAAAGGGTGGTAATGAGAATGAATTATAGTGTAAATTTTCATCTAAAGTTTCATATCATTCCCATGTAGAGGTGTTCATTCAGATCATCGGGTTGATTTCGGGTCAGGTGTTTCGGGTCGGTTCAAAATTGAGTTTTGTGTTCACATTGGTTTTTACATAATGGTAGATCCATTTTTAAGTCGGGTCAAATCGAGTTCGGTTATAAAGTCTGGTGTCTATCGGGTCTGTATTGAACACCTCTCCATGGTAATGAAACTTTGATCACAAAAAAGTTTTTTTGTATACAAATTTCTATTACCACCTAATACCACATATCCCAATGGTAATACATTGAAATGAACTTTATGAAGAAAATGAGATTATTGAAGTTGGAAAACCATAGACATCAAAGTAGCTAAGAGATTTGCAACCAAAATTACACTAAATTTTCCATTCCCATTAACAACGTTTGTTACTATCTATCAAACGGGCCGTTAGGAAATAGAAATTATAACATAAGCTAGACATCCTATAATATGTAATGTTGGGATATCTTTTATATTCCTCAAATTTTAAGTTTCTTGATTAAATTGAATGTTATTGTCTTATAAATTAATATCAACAAATTATATTCCTCTTAAAAAAACATCAATCACCACATGATTTTCAAGCACACTCTCATCTTAATAACATGTTGGATGATATAGTTGATTGTTATATGCAATGTTTCAAATTACGTATATCAAAACTCTAACAAGTAATTATTGACTTATTGTTTATGGCATATTTTTAATTTAATTTCATCTAGTATAATGAATTACATTATTTTTTTTCTCATATACGTTTTTTTTAATGAAATTTTGTTTAAACATCATGCATATATAACTTGATTCAATTTAGTCAAATTTTATAGATAAACTATAAATAACTCCCAATTAATAAAGTGATCTTAACACCATAATAAAAATTGACTAGAGTAAAGACTAAGGTAAAATATAGCCATAAACATTAAACTATGACATAAACACGGTCATACCAACTCTTGTATTATTCTTCTTGTACACCACATGAAACTGTATTAGGATCTTTTTCATTACTTAAAACGTAATAGAGGGTTCATTATTCAATCTAATAATTAGAATTGCTAGATAGAGAAAAATAGAAGAAATTTTGAGATTTTATTTTTTTATTCTAAAATAGATTTCAAAATCTTAAAAGGGCTGATTGAGAAAAGTAATTGAGAGAATCCTAATATCATGAAACTATGCCGCTACCTTGTTAGTTCTTGGCCAACAACAATAATTGTCCATCAATTTACACAAACCATTAGTCAAACCCAATATACAAAATTAAAGCAAACAAGTAATAAGAAAAGATAGTGTAGACTATAAAATCCATACTAACTTAATTAATAATAATAAACTTTACCAAATAATGATGATAACTACCACTAAAAATAAGAAAAGATAGTGTAGACTATATATATATATATATATATATATATATATATATATATATATATATATATATATAAAAGTTAAAAAAAACGTATTTTCTAAAAGACTGTCTAATCATGCATGAGATATATGCCCATACAAGCAGTCAAATTAAATATATGTTAAAACTGTTAATTAATTAAATTAAATTTTAACAGATATTGCAGTTTACAAATTATTATGCTTAGTTTTAGAAATTATAATCGTTATTTTTTTTATTTTTTATTTTTTATTAATTTTTTTAATGAATGGATCATACTATCAATAAGAGTTGTGATCACCATGAGACCATCTCAATCAAGAATTAGTGTTAGTTAACTCTATAATCTGATACCCATTCAAAGTAGAAACGATAATAATTAGAAGTTTAGAAGTTCAAAAGTGATTAGAATTAAAATGTATACAAAAATAATACAACTAAAAATGATTCAACTTAAAATTTGATCATTTTGACAGATTAAGTATTACTCGATTTCGTTACTTCTATATAGTAATCTAATTATAGTTTATTTTATTTATTTTCCGCGATTAAATAATAACTCAAAGATGAAAAAATTATAGGTTAATATCTAGTCGACAAATGTACATACGACTTGTTTGGTAGATGGTAATAAACGGTGGTAATGAGAATGAAAACTAGTATAGTTTTGGTTGAAAAATCTCTTGGCTACCTTGATGGTCATGCTTGTCCAACTTCAATCATCTCGTTTTCTTCATAAAATTCATTCCAGTACATTACCATTGGTAGAGGTAGTATTGGGTGGTAATGAAAATTTGTAAACAAAAAAACTTTTTTGTGATTAAAGTTTCATCTTCATAGGAATGACATGAAACTTTTAAAGAAATTTTACACTATAAATCATTTTCATTACTATTACTACCATTTAATACCACTAACCAAACGGACCAATAAAGTAATACTCCTAATAATTTTATTACACAAATAGAAAGCAGAAATGAGTGAACATTCAATTAAAAATAAATGAATGATTATGCTAACTGAGTTCATATAAATGGGGTAATAACTTTATTGAACGAACGAAAATAAACAAATATTTATTAAATTAATGTGAATGGAATAGTAATTTTCATGAATAAGGAGAAATAAATTAATAGTTTAAAGGTGTTCAAAATAAATTTGATGATTCAATATTTACATTATCTTGTTGTTGAATCTAACTTAATTCGATTTCAAAATAAATTTAAAACTATGTACAAATTAATATGAATAAAAAATTGGAAAAATTAACATAAATAATCCAACCTTTCACTCATCCTCTATGAATAATCCCACCTTTGGATAACCTTTGTGATAAATTTGCCCACAACATACCCTATTACTATTAATAGGTAATAATAAGGTATGCTGCTAGCAAACTAAAATAAAAGTTGGATTATTCACAGCGAACTAAGGACAAACAGTGAATTATTAGAAAATAATCAAAATGTTGCATTATTCACGGCAGATGAACAAAAAGCTGAATTATTAAAATCAATTTTTCCTTAAAAATTTGATTTTAACCGAAATAATCTAAAATTAACCCATAACCCAAAAAAATCCCCAATAAACAATTAAAGACCTCTAAGTCAAGTCAAGTTCTCACATATAAACAGCTTATCCTAAACCTCATATATTTTAAAGCAACTTAGTTTAGAAATATTGACAATCGAAAAATTAAAGAAAAATTAAGAAAGTCCTTTTTCTTTTTTAAAGTGTTTTATTTTATATTTTAAAAATTGTTGACCATAGTCCGCTCCAGTCCATACTCCATACTCTATCATCGAAGTCTTAACAACATATCCTCTGGCTTTAATAGTGCTTATACTTATATTTTTCGCCCTATTCGATACACAAATTTAATTTTTAATATTTTAATATTTTTAATTTTATGTGATAAAAAATTTTAAAAAGTTAATTAAAAATATACATTAAGGCGAATCAAATAGATGTTACTTGACTATGGTTTATATCACACAAACTCATGTGAGAGACCATCTTTAATTAAATTGGCCCAAAAAGGAAAATATAGAGTAAGTTTTCGATTGTCATTAAGAATATTATAAGTAGGCATTGAAGTACTTACTCAGTGGGCATTAAGCATATGGTAAGTAGGCATTAAAGATATTATATGTAGACATTATGGATATGGTAAGTAGGCTAGTGGGTAGGCATTAAGAATATTGTAAGTAGGTATTTTAGGTATTTTTTCGATGGGCATTAAAATAATTATAAGTAGGCATTAAAGATAATGTAAGTAGGCATTAAGGATACAGTAAGTGGACATCATCATCATCATCATCCCACCCCAGTGTATCTCGCTCATAGAAAACTATGGACAAGGTCTGGGGAGGGAAAGACGGCGATAACTCATACTCATAAAGGAGAGTGTAGCCAAAAGGAGTCCCCGGGATCGAGAAAGATGAATAGACGTTCCTTCCACGTGACAGATAAATAAAACGCATATAGATAAAATAAATAAGTAAAAACAATTATAAAATAAAAAACAATAATATTAATAATAAATAGAAACGAGAAAAAAAGCAAGAGAACATGAACACCAATAAGTACTTTACTACGAAGAAATCAGTAGTCTAAAACTTGGATATGTCGCCTCCAACTTGGATAAAATAAATAAGGATACAGTAAGTGGACATTAAAGTTTAATGTCTGAGTCTGAGTGACGTCTTTCTTAAAGGAAATTTTTTTAATTTATGTTTTTTTTAAAAATAAAACTTGCTACAGCAAGTCATCCGGTCACTGGGTTTACTTTTGGAAAATATCTTTTAAAGTTGGGATTATTCATGGTTAATCAATAGGTGGGATTATTGTAGGAAAATCATGAATAGATTGGATTATTCTAGGTAATGTTTCCTAACTTTCAAGTGAATTGAATACTTATAATTTTTAATCGGACAATTATAACCAGTAAGTAAAAAGTAATAGTTTTAAATGATTAATTATAACTTTAAAGAGATCATTTACCATCTCAAATTAAGCAATTATAACCTAAAATAATAACTTATAATTTCTAAGTGATTATTTTTAATACTCTCAAAATAATTACTTTTAACTAGAGGTGTTCATGTTGGTCACCGGGTCGATTCGAGATCAAGTATTTTGGGTCGGTTCAAAGTTGAATCTTGTGTCAATTTTGATTTTTATATAATTATAGATTCATTTAAAAATCGGTCAAGTTGGATTCAGTTACAAAATCAGGTAAATATCGTATCGTCGATCTATTTTAAACACCTACTAATATACATTAGCAAAAATTAAATACTGATTTTTTAAAATTATTTTTTAAAATAAATCACTTTTCATTCAATTAAATATATCAAATTTTAGTTTAGTCATGTAAAATTGCTATAATAAATTATACTTCAAACTCTACTAAGTTAGGTCTAATTTTAAAAATAATCAAATTTTAAATTAGGTAAATATTGTCATATACTCGGCTATCTTCCACTAAAATAATTACAAAATTTTTATAATATTGTATAGTATTGTATTGTATGATACTACGATATTTAAGGTTATAACTTAAAATTCTTAAGGAATTAATCAAAGAAATTATCAAGGTAAATATTTGTGAATTTTTTCCTACTATAAACAAAATATGTCAAATAACACTTTTAATAAAAAACAGTCTTTTAGTCTTCACAAAAAAAATAAAATAAAATCAGTCCTCATATAAAATTTCCACATCTTTCCCTCACTCCTACTTTCCCCTTTTTTTTCGTCTCCCCTCTTCCTTCCTCCTAACTTCACCCACCATTTCCAATCACCCAAACTACCTTTTTCTCCTTCTTCACCACCATCCATGGCTTCCTCTTCCAAGGTTTCATCTGATCTCATCCATGATTCCTAGCTCGATACTATCACCTCACTTGATAAACTTACTTCCATAATCCCGGATCCAATTCAATCCACCAAAAAAGGTATAAATCAATGGCGTCACTCATAATCGGAGCTCCACAACCGTATGCAGCATCACCATCGTCATCTACATCCTCAAAAACCTTCGGTTACAGGTACGATTGTTCACAAGGGTTATGTTCAATCAATTGTCCACAATACTGCATCATTCTTCCACCACCACCGCCATTTTTTGATTTGAATGATGAAGATAATTCTCAATCGTCTCGTATTACTCCATTAATGGCGGCTTTAATCGCCGTTCTTGCCGCCGCTTTTCTTCTTCTTTTTTACTTCACAGTCATATCTAGACTCTGCCGTAACCGCCGTAATCGCCGCCGTAATTCGCGCTTTCTTGAATCGGATAATACCGACCCGTTATCTTCAAGAATCGACTCACTCATCCATGACCCGACCCGACCCGAATCCGGTACTGCGGGGCTTGACGATGCATTTATCCGGCAAATAACTATTTTCAAATACAAGAAAGAAGATAAGTTAATCGACGGTACAGAATGCGCCGTGTGTCTCAATGAGTTTAATGAAAATGAGAATCTACGATTGATGCCGAATTGTGAACATGCTTTTCATATTCCTTGTATCGATACTTGGCTTAAAACTCACTCTAATTGCCCCCTTTGTCGGGCTAGTATGAACCCGGGTCCGCCTGTGAGATCAAGTTCGGGTCCGGGTCCGGGTGGCGGTGCTAATAGTGTTAGCGTTGCTGCTTTACGGGTTGAACGGAATACCCATGACTCCGTTTTGGTGATCCATGAATTGGAAAATCGGGTTCAAGTAGTTGAGACATCTACTCAACAAGTTGAGGATTTGGAAGAGAGGGAAACTAAATTAGAAAGTAATAATAATGATAACAATAACAATAATTTGTCATGAATTATACGATTATATTTTCCAATAATTTTATATCATGGTACTTTTTTGTATATTGTTATTATTATTAGTGATATTGATGATTGATAATATATTAATATTAATTAGACTCAATTAATTTGAGTCAAGTTATAGAGTGTATTTTGTTTATTGTAAATCTTTTGTGATATAAGGAGGGTGAAATTGGAGGGTTTGTTTTCAATTTTTATATATAATTTTTATATTAATATTAGAAATTTGTAATTGTTAAATTATAATTTATGAATTAAATTGAGGGAATTAGTTAAATTATTATGAATGGTGCAAAATAAAGGAGAGTAAATGATTGATCAATGTTAGAAGTCAAAATGAGTCACATGGATTGGTGGCTAGTGGTTCAATAATTCTTTTCTTAGATGAGACTACATTCATCCTTAGTTTTAAATTTTAATGGATTATATTTTATTTATTTTATTTTTTAAATTTGAGTGGCAAGAACTAATTAGAAATATGGTTAGTATTGTATAGTGCTGGTTTCTTTTTTCTTTATTAAAGAAAGAATTTGTGCATTTACTTTGCATTTCTCTTTAGTTTCATGGAGAATCCAAAAAATGAATGAAAGATAGAAAGAGGAACTAACTTTTTATCTTTTATGGTTTCTAAAGTTCTCATAGAAGTTTGAACTATAGTTAGAGTTGTACTCTATTGTGTATTATCATATCTTATACAATCAATTACCAACTACAACCTTTAAATTTAGTCGTCTTTAAATAAACAGTCGCAGAGTTTTTTTTTTTTTACAAACAACAACTTTCAAGTTACCAAACACGACAGCGATACAACCACTTCACCGGAAGACCTGCACCGTTGGCCAAAGTGAATAACCTTTGACTTTCAATTAAATTCCTTAATCTAACCTAATTACTCAATTACCCTTAATTAAACCCTTCCTCTCCAATCTCTCTCTATCCTTTTCCAAGCACCACCACCATTCCTCCACTCCAACACCACAACCACCATTAAAATCCTCTTTTGTTTCTCTTTTATGGGTTTTTCTAAAACTCCTTTAATGAAATATTGCTATATTAATGTTGTATCCTGGTAGAGGTAGTGACGCCATAACAAGATGATTGTTTGAATTATTGTTTTCCTCCAAAGAAATGCTCTTTTTGTCGATCTTGATATTCTTCCTTTAAAGAACAAAACTCGAAAAAGAAATGTTATGTTTTTGAGTAAAAGTGGTTGAATTTGAAGAAAGTTGTGGTTTTTATTTAAGTTTTTTATGTTTTATGGTATTCAAGTGGAAAATGGAGGTGAGTTTTTTGTTTGGGGTCCAGCTTTAGTCTTTCTCTCTTCATTGCTATTTTCAAGCTTTGGTTTTGTACAATCTTCTTTACACTAAAAACCTTGATTAATTCATCCTTTGAAAAACCCTAAATTGTAAAAATCCTCTAACAAAACTTTTTTGAGGTCGAAATTCGAACACTATGGCTTAAGTCGGATCCTAAGATTTCATAAAACAAAGAAGTAAGATCTAATTAAACATTAAAATACAATTAAAATTCAAAAAAATCAATTAAAAAAAGAGATTATTTTTATGCCTTCTCTCTCATTAAAAATAGAAATCCCAAATTCAAGAAACAATTTGAATGCAGCTTTTTTTTTTGAATAGATCTATTTGAAAACAATTAAATATATATACAAATTCTTACTTGAGACCGTCTTTTGTAAAGATGACTTTCAAAAGCCCAGTCCAATTCTAAATATATATTGTTACAACTCTAAATATAGATTTGAGCTGGACTTTTTAGAGTGTCTTTACAAAAGACAGTGTCTCAAGAAAGAGCCTGAAATATGGATAGATTAACTTATGACCCAACTCCTGCATTTAAGAAACAAATTCAGATGATGATAGTAGTAGTAGTAAATTACTAGAAGAGAGGAAAGTAGAGTGACCATTGAGAACATATGATAAAGAGAAAGAAAAGAGGGGTTTTAATGGTGGTGGTGGTGGAGGTCGTGGTGTTGGGGTGGGAGAATGGTGGTGATTGAAAAGGGGTAGAGAGGGGTTGAGGAAGAAGGGTTTAATTGGGGTAATTGGGTAATTAGGTTTCATTTAGGAATTTAATTGAAAGTCAAAGGTCATTTACCTTGGTCAACGGTCATTTAGTAGGTCATCCGGTAAAGTGATTGTATCGCCGTTGTGTTTGATAGCTTGAAGGTTGTTATTTATAAAAAAAAAACTTTGCGGTTGTTTATTTGAAAACGACTAAACTTAATGGCTATAATTGGTAATTGATCCTATCCTATATAGAACTGTTTTTCATATTTGTAGGATTTTGCATTAAAATTTAGAAAAAATTACCGTGAATAACCTTTTAATTTTCTAACTATAATATCAACCATTAATTAACTGTAAATAATACTCCATGCAATTCACATCTATTGTCCCATTTGGTTGGACACGGATATTAAGAGTGAGATGAAGTCTTTCAAAACGTGATAGTTGAGGTATTTTAAATGATTAAATTAATTATAAAGTTGGTAGTTGGTACTTTAAGTAGTAAAAGTGAGGGTATTTTGGTCATTATTTGTATGAACATGGAGTATTTAAGTAAAACAATCGTGATTAAAAATAGAAATGAGACATTTACGGTTTACCAAATATGGTAATGGGACAATAATTGTGAATTGGAGGGAGTATCAATTTAGAGGGGTATGTTCCAAGAATAATACCAACTTTATTTTATTAATTAATACACCAAACTTTTTTGTTCTTATATTCAAATATAGTTTGATTTTTAACATGTTAGAGATTTTTTTAGAAAACACCCCTTTAAGTTTGTATTATTCATAGTTAATCAATAGTTGGTATTATTGTAGGAAAATTAACAAAAATTGTATTTCTCGCGTTAATTTTTCCTAAAATATATTATGGATTTTATATTAAGGTCAGTATATTTAGGAAATTTTCAAATTAATTATTTTTTAGTTTTACTCATCCGTTATAATTAACTAAACTTTATTATTCATAAACAATCCAATATTTACAATGAATAATATTAGGTAAAAATGTAGCATATGACCTACTAAGTTAGTAAGTTACAAGTTATTTCGGCTTAAATAAAATTAACAAAGCACCAACCCTTATCTCCACCCTTTCTCCGACATTACCACCAACACAAGAACCGTACCTACTACCTACCAACTCAACAACCACTACACCAATGAGGATGAGGTGGTTCTTAAGGGGGAGACACTGCACTTGAGTGAGAGAAAGGGGTTAGAGATCTGAATGAGAATCGCAATGGGGTAGGGTTGAGCAGAGTCGGACATCTGATCCGAAGCATGCAATTAGATCGAATATCCGATAATCGAAAATTGGCATATTCGATATCCAATCCGATCTGACTCGAATATCCGAATTCGATTTCCAAAAAATATTTGGAGTTGGGTTTCGAGGAAAGGCTCTACATGAGAGACTTTTAATATATATATATATATATATATATATATATATATATAATTTAGTGATATTTATTAAACCCTTTATCAGCATACAAATGTATACTAAATCTTTTCGCGACATAGAATTTAGTGACATTTCTCATAAATGTCTTTACAGACGCGACTATGGTAACATATGCTAATAACGGCCAAATAAAGTGTCATTAAATCACTTTACATTCAAACTTAAAATAAAAATCAACAATTATTACACTAAAAATATAAATCAATAACATTTTCTTAAGGAAAAATTACCTAGAATAATCCAAACTATTCACGATTTTCCTACAATAATCCCGCCTATTGATTAACCATGAATAATCCCAACTTTGAGGGGAATTTTCCTAGAGTAAACCCGGTGACCGGATGACTTGCTATAACAACTTTTATGTTTTTAAAAAAAAGATATATTAAAATAAAATGTCGAAAAAATGTTAAAAAATATTCATAAAAAATTTATGATTTTTTTATTATTTAGAATTTTTTATGTAAATTTTCAAAAAAGTTTTCTAATTTTAAATTAATATTTTATTATCTTTTTTTGGTGAATTACCTACTGCAAGTCATTGGGTTACCCAAGTTTACTCTGGGAAAATAACCCTCAAAGTTGGGATTCATTATTCATGGTTAATCAATAGGTGAGATTATTGTAGGAAAATCATGAATAATTTGGATTATTTTAGGTAATTTTTCCTTTTTTTAATGCCGTTAAATTTAATGTCACAGTTCAATTTGTTGCATGAGGGGTGAGTGATGGGTTGTAAAAAATAGACCTGACCTATAATACTGCCCGAAATCGACCTGTATCCGACCCGTTGGTTGACTTGAGGTGCAATGACTTGTAACCGTCGAAACTCGACCTGATGTTGACCCGTAACCCGATATGTACCCGATTATTTTAGACCAATAATTGACCGGTACCCGACTCGAGAACAACCGACACCCAAGATTGACCCGACAATGTGGTTAACCGAACTCGATTTGCACCCGACCTCTCGAACCCGTCTTTAACCCGATAGGTACTCGACATAATCCCACACAAAATGACCCATAATCAACACTCGAGATTAACCCGATAATGTGATTAAGCGATATAATGTGATTTAACTGTATCAAGTTTAGTTCAGTTAATAATAAGTTTGATTGAATTTAATCAAGTTTAGTTTAGTTAAAATTAAACAATAAATGCAGGCCCACAATTAAATCTTATCGACTCTTTCTTAGGCTAAACCAAATTTGTCTAGTAACCGACAACTTAATTAACCGAATACAACTCTTCATTCTCCAATCCCAAACGACTTCAACATAAATTAATTGTATAATAACCATAAATTTCATTCAACATAAAACTCAATTGAATTGGATTTTAATCGACCCGATCGAATTCCGAGAAGAACTAAATGCACAACTCAAAAATGATATAATCGATCAAAAGTCAACCCGAACCAAAATAGTTTGAATTAACGTTAACCTAAAACAAAAAATGACCCGATCCATAGTCTAATCGAACTCGATTCGACTTTCAGCGTAACCGATTTGGATTCGAATTGTATTAACCGAAACCGAAACAGATCCAAACTGAAATGGATATGACCCGAAACCGAAACTGACCCGGTGTGGTATTAACCTGATATAGACTCGCACTCGATTGGACCCGTAACCGAATCGAACCGATTCAAAGCGCTATATCACCTGGGAAAAACCGAACCCGAGAATATCCGAACCCAATGAAATCCGACCCAAAACCCGACCGAGTAGCCTAATTTACAGCCCTATGAGTGGTGGTGCATTAGGAAGCCGGTTGACCCGGTGGTGAATGGGGAAGGGAAAGGAAATTAGGGTTTTATTTTTTAAA
Organism: Amaranthus cruentus; assembly: GCA_019425755.1. NCBI lineage: Eukaryota > Viridiplantae > Streptophyta > Magnoliopsida > Caryophyllales > Amaranthaceae > Amaranthus > Amaranthus cruentus. The sequence continues at coordinate 19,709,551 of CM033455.1, forward strand.
AAAAGCAAAGGAAACTATTACTTCAGTTTATTAAATACTGGGAATGGCAATGGGTCAGACTTGGCTCGGATTATAAATACTCCAATTTTGCCATGGATAATAGTCGAACTTTTATTTTTAGTCCACCTCCACTCGGAGTCGGATTATGCATACTCCACGTTTGCCCCGACTCGGACTCTCGGACCTCCAAAGGAGTCGGATGCAAAGTCGGATTATTATCAAACTTTATCGTTGTGATATTGTACTAATGGTTTTAAAGCATACAAAATTAACAAAATGTATTTTTCAAATACAATGTAACAAAAAAATATGTACTTTGAATTCAAGTTTAACAAGAGAAATAAAAATACCAAGTAGTTTGATTTGACGTATTTGATTTCTCTTGATCTGATTTGTCGTATTTTATTGATTAATCTAAATAAAATACCAAGTAGTTTTTCAAAATCAAAAATTACAATTAGTATGAGAGAGAGCTTGAATTAGTTACGTCTAGAGTTTTAAAGGAAACAAAATATTGGGGTACAAGTCAAATTCAAATTTGGATTTCCTTCAGGGTCGGACTCGGGTCAGAGTGTCGGATTTTTAATAAGTTCCAACTCCGGTCCGTCTCTAACTCGGACTCGGATCGTAAAGTCGGAGTCGGCGTCGGATAACTTTTCCCTCGGACTTGAATCGAATTATTTTCTTCGGATCGATAGTCGGACTAGGGTGGAATTAACGGGATAACTTTTCCCTCGGACTTCGCGTTATTTTCTCTGGAAATTCCGACCAATTTCCTACTGAATGACTTTGGTAGTAGTATTCCTGATTTTGACTAAACAAATTTAGTCGAATGTCGCTCACTCCTCACTTGTCGGAATTTAGTCGCAAAAAAAAAAAAAAAAAAAAACCGTAAAAAAGCTGAAGTAAAAGCATTTGTTGGCCGACTGGATTCCGACCAATAAGTGGTCGCTGATTAGTCGGAAACTTCATGATTTTGTCTGTAAATACCCCCCCTCAACGTCATTTTCTCACCATTTCCTACCCTTCTCTCTACTCTCTTCCTAAATAACGTTCTTTCTAATTAAACTCTATTTGTTTCTCACTTTGTCCCTCTCCTCTTCAATCTCCCACTTGAGTTTCATGAACCAAGTGGGAGATGGTTGAGGAGAGGGACAACTTCAAAAACATAAATTTAATAGTTCAATCGTAATAAAAAATGTGTTAAAAACGATTAAAATCTGTTTTTAACTTTGTCCCGCTCTTCCTCAGGCTCGTACATGGTTAATTTCAATCGAGTACGAGTCGGAGAAGGGTGGGATGAAATGATAAACATAAATTTAATGGTTCAATTTAATGTAAAAAAAAAATTATAATGAGCTTTTTTTTTTGTGCCATTTTGTTGTAATAATTATAAGTACTTAACGGAAATAGTTGTTTATCTTACTTATTGTCTTGTATGCTTACTATAAAAATGTGTTAAAAATTAAAAGTTTAAAAAGTAAAATATATGATGCTTAATTTTCTCAGTTTTGAGAAACATATATTTAACGTTTTCAATTTTTTATAGTACGTACGAGGAAATATTCAAGGAAAAACAATATTTGAACTTAGTACTTATAATTTTAACTCCAAAATGGCCGGAAAAAAAGCTCATTATAATTTTTATTTTATTTTATTTACCGACCAGATTCCGACTGGCCAAATAGTCACAACTTTAGTCGGTGAAAACGTCACATCAATCATCGAAATGTGACAGTTTCTCCGACCAATTTCCGACTGTTATGTCGTCACAGGTTAGTCGGTAGTTTGAATTTTTAAATCCAGCAACTGGGCACAACCTTTGATGAACCGACACAATACCGACTATTTCTTTGGTCGGACATTAGTCGGAAGAATTCCTAATTTTTCTATAAATAGCCATCATAAGGAAATCTTTCTTACAATTTACATTTTACCTCCTTACTTTCTCTCTACTTTATTCTCTCCAAATATTTTAGGTATGATATTAGCTATGTTTTGGTTACTTTAAACAAGTACATGCTTGCGTTGTTTTTTACTTTGCCCCTCTCTTCTTCAGATTCATAATTGGTTAATTTCAATGGAGTATGATTTTGAGAAGGGAGGGATGAATTGAAAAATATAAATTTAATGAGTTTGAGTATGGTTCTATTTGTTGTAGAAAAAAAATTTTAATGAGGTTTTTTTGGTGCCATTTTGTAATAATAATTATGAGTACTTAACCTAAATAGTGGTTTTTCTTACTTATTGTCTTGTATGCATACTATAAAAAAATTTAACGTTTTCAATAGTTTATAGTAAATTCGAGAGAATAATTAAGAAAAACTACTATTTTATCTTAGTACTTATAATTTTTACCCAAAAATGGCCCGAAAAAAACCTCATTAAATTTTTTTTTATATTAAGTTACCGACCAACCTGCGACTGAAATATTAGTCGCAAAGTAGTCTGTAATTCAAAATGCCAAATCAGTCAAAAGTAGTCTGATAACAATAAATGAGGCAGACAACTTTATATTTACCGACTACTTTCCGACTAAACTTGGTTCGCAAGTTGGTTGGTAATTTGAATTATTAAATTCACTGGCAGACAGCACACTTAATTGGGCACGACTTTTTATGTGCATCAGTGTACCGACCAAGTTCCGACCAACCTTTGGTCGCAGGTTGGTCTGTAATTTTGAAAATTAATTTTCCTTTTTTTTTTTGTGAAAATATTTTTATAAACGTGGTATTTGTTGTTTTGTAGAGCAATGGACTTACGAACTGAAAGAAGTTGGATGTACCAGCGATGTTCTAAAGGATTTTATAATATTAGATATTTAGAAGGGTGTTGGATGTAAAGAAGGCGCTTGTTGAAAACTACTACGATTGGTACCGCAGAAATGTTTTGACTCGCACCAATTGTACGAAAGTGGCCTCTGAGCCACAGAGAACACTTGCTCAAAATCCCTATGCACAAATGGTGTACATGATGCAAGAACAGTACTTTTCCTGATACACATCATCATTTTCACCGCATTGTGATGATGTCGCCGAAATGTACCATACTCGCACAGTACATATTGATGAAGATCCAACCCCCAAGCAAGACGCTCTTTGATATGTTAAGAGCGCCAACTTACCCTGGTACCTCGGCCGCGGAAATGCATACTCGTAGCTGGCCATAGGGAAGGATGACTAGCCCCAAGACGTATCTTCTGATACCGAGAGACTTTATGATGAATTATGTCAATTCATTATTGAATTGTTCCGAAAGATAATCGGATGACAACAATTTTTACCATACCTAAGAAGCAAATTTCTCCTTGACGCTTCTGAGAGAAGATTGACTGCTGGTTAACGGGTATATGATTTATTGGGGCACCACAAATGAGTATGACTCAATGTGGGAAGTGGGGTTTCTAGATGGATATCGATAATACCCCGCAAGCGCCCACTACTTCCCATCACGTCCCAGGCTACAACGGCTGGCCGCTCAGACTACCACCATACGAGGTGGCACGCGAGCATCGCTCGAAGATTTGGAGATGTGTCACCCCTGCAAATGGAGGCCCGTGCACTTTCAACGCCACACATCCGTTTCCTTTATCGAGACAAGAAATGTGAGACCGGGTTGTGTACTGATGGTTTCAACCCATTTGGCAAACGGTCAACAATATTCATGCCCCCCGTAATACTAACTCCATACAATCTTCCCCTCTTGGATGTGCAAATGAAGAAGCAAAGACATGTTCTTAATCTGGATCGCCCCTACTCTAACAATCCAAAACATAAGATTGACCGACCTGCAACCATTGATACATGAAGTTAAAGCCTGGGAAGATGAGATCCGCATATACGACGCATCCAAGAGGCGTAACTTTCACCATGGTAGTCTTGATGTGGACAAATCAACCACTTTCCACAATTTATTCGATGATGCTCGAGGGAGTACTATCCTGCGCACGCCCTCCTTATTGCATGGATGAGTCCAAAGCCGCTTATTTAAGACATTCTGGTAAAAGTGAGTGGTTTCAACTCTACACAGGAGATTTTAGATAGTACGCACTCCCTTCGCGAAATCGGGTGCTTTTTAGTTGTGAGCGCCAGAAGATCAAGTATGCCTACATACGATGGAAATGAGCTTTTTAGAGGAGCCGGATCGCTTAGGGTTTTACGGTGTTTGAAGACGCATGTACCGAAAGTACAACGCAAGTCGTGAAAACATTGTGTTGGATGGAAGGCAGTAAGTATTTTTGGGGTTGCAGATCGAGCACAAACATGATCCGGCACAACCTCGACGGATGCACATTGAGAAAAACTTCTTTGATAACATTTTCAAACACAATAATGTGTGGCGTGAAAAACTAAGGATCATCTTAAGGCACGCCAAGATTTAGTCGAAGCCGGATCCACAATTGCATCCGCGGGTTCCACCCATCCCTGGCATCATACACACTAAAATGGAGAACAAAGGGTTGTCCTTCTAGATTGGCTTAAAACTCTAAGATTTCCTCGATGGTTATGTTTCCAATTTAGCCGTGAATATCGCATATGGCTAAACATCATATTTGGGATGAAGAGTCATGATTGTCATGTGTTCATGCAAATGACTACTTCCAATAGCATTTCGAGTTCAGCTCACAAAGTTTGGGAAGCACTTCAGGTTGTCCGTCTTTAGAAATCTTATCTCAAGATATCTCGCCGCAGATATGGGAGGTGAATCAGGAAATTCAGTGTTAAGCTATGTGTTGAGACTATTTTCATCCAACATTCTTCTGCATGTTATAACATCCGCCTGCTCACCCAGCTTAGAGGCAAGAATCACGTTCTGATGAAATAGGTGGATGTATCCCTTTGAGAGGTAACTACTATTACATGTCTAAACTAACTATTATTTCATTTTTCGGTCACTTTTACATGTCTAATAATTACTACTAGGTTTAAATTACGGTATCTTCACATTTAAAGCTTAATGTAAAAACAAGGCGCATGTTGAGGCTCCTCGACCGTAACGCATATCTTAGTATACATCATACTTTGTCTCCATTACTTTGGGGCTACATCGATGAAGTTAGAGATCTTCCTAGAAACGATGACGATGCTTGATAATGTGAGATCGGGGTTTTGTCCATATTCACACACCCAATCAAATTTCATGGCTGGTAAGGCTCTTTGCCGGATTTAAGCGATCTCAACATGCTCTGACTTATGTTCTCATGTAAATTGTCCTGAGGTGAATCAATTTTATGATCAATTCAGTAATTAATCACAAAGTAGAAACCCAATCAAAACGCAGAGCAAGTTGACCATGTGGTTCAAGACCGCTTTGTCTACCGGTTTAAAATCATTGATGAGTACACCTTTACCATCGAATTTGTTGTGTAAAAGATACAATTAACATTGAATTATTGATTTTATATGCGCCTAGGGACGGTTTCTTGATCGTGTGATAATGCCGAGTATCCTAAAGGACCTCCGAGGGACCTTTGCTAAGGCACGCCGCTATGATGTTTGTTACGTGAATGGTTATAAATTTCACACTATCTCCCATTCCGAAAAAGAAATCTACGAGAACAAATGTGGCGGAAATCGATGATAACAAATCCGGATGAAACCATTTTATGGTAAGTTAGAGGACATTATTGACCTCGGTATCGAAGCACTTCCAATTAAAAAGGTCACTTTGTTCAAATGTCAATGGTTTGATCGACTACCACCGATACCCATGGTAATGAGAATCCATCCGCGTTACAAGTCTGGTTGACGTTCATATTGGTCGATCCTATAAAAAGTACGATCCTTTTGTGCTAGCTAGTCAAGCTTCCCAAGTTTATTATTTACCTTATCCCAGCTTAAGGCAAAACATGAAAGATTGGCGAGGTGTTTGCAAAGTCAGATCAAAGCAATTCGAGGAGACCGCTTTCCAACTAGAAGAGAAATCACCAGATTTTGTGGCGAATGAAGATGTTTTTGACGCGCAAGTCGAACAGTTGCGTGATCCGGTTGTACTACTGCACGATGATGTCGATGACAATTATGTAACCCAATAATAAGTTTTTAATAATTAAATGTTTATTTATTATTATCAAACTTTTTTTAGTTTTTTTAATCGTTTGTTTATTTATCAATTTTACTTTGGGTCGTAATTTTTGTATCTTTTAATCTCCTATTTACAATTTTAATAATTATAAAATGATAAGTATCATATAATAATAATAATAATAATAATAATAATAATAATAATAATAATAATAATAATAATAATAATAATAACAATAATACAAATCAGAACTCCAAATCACAAAGCCGCGAAATTTTTTTTTTGAAATTCCGATCAGTCACCGACTACTTCCCAGTCGCAGATTAGTCGGTAATTTGAAATTAGAAAGCTTCCTAGAGAAGCTTCTCTGATTGTCAGACGCATTGGGAAGGACAAAAACTTTTCAGTATACCGACTAAACTTCGACTAGCATCCAGTCGCCATTTAGTCGGTACACTAAAAAGTTTTTTCACTTTTCGAGGTTTTCTGAAAAGTTACTGTTGGCAATCAATGTGGTACGTAAAAAATCCCACCGACTAGACACCGACTAACCATTAGTCGCAGGTTCAATGAAGTAGGTAAAAACCTCACCGACAAGATACCGACTAAATACTAGTCGCACATTAGTCGGTGATAATTACCGATTTTTTCACCAAATATCTATTCAGAACCCTAAAACTCACCGACTAACTAGCGACTATATGGTAGTCGCAGGTTAGTTGTAATTTAAGTGATATAAAAACCAGCACTTCACCAGAAATCGAACATTTTCATTTCCACTTCCCATTTCTTCGTCGTTTTTTTCTTTCTTTCTTTCTCTCATTCCTACTACATTCCTACTAATTCCTCATCTCCGACGGGTTTTTGGGTCATACTCCGACTACTGAATCTCAACTACACTCCGACTATTAAAGGTTAGTCTTCTTTTCAATTTTTTTTTGAAATTTAGATTAAATACATGTTTTTTAGGGTTTGATGGTTTGATTATGAGCATGATTATGAACATGATTTTTTTTGACATGGTTTGATGGTTTGAAATTTCGAATATTTGACATGATTGTTTTTTGTTTTTTGTTTATTGCATGAAATTAGGGTTTATACTTATTAAAATTTCGAATATTCCGACTATCTTGCATGAAATTAGGGTTTATTGCATGTAATTTCTTATATTTTTTTACGTGTTATTTTCGTCATTTTCTTGTTTTTTAGGGTTTGATTTTCGAATATTTCAAGTTTATTTTTTAAGTTTATGGTTTACTATGAAATAAACATCATAAACATGTAATAATCTTGCATGAACTTGTTTATTTACATGTTTTTTTTGTTTAGTAATCTTGCATGAAATTAGGGTTTGTTTCTGATTTTTTAGGGTTTACATGTTTAATCTATGTATACATTATTTTTTGATTTTTTTAAGGTTTATATTTCTAATTTTTTTTTTATTTTCGACATTATTTTTGTTGAAATTATATTCTTGATTTTTTCCTGATTTTTTTTTCGAAATTATCGAAATATATTTTCCTGATTTTTTTTTATTTTCGAAATTATCGAAAATTTTATTAGTTGTTTTTTGTTTATATTATTAATTATTATGTTTAATCTACTTTAGATTATTGATTATTAACATAATTTGATTTTTTTGTTTATATTTCTGAGTTTTTTGTTTTGTTTTGTTTTTTTTTTTATTTTTTTTTCTGATTTTTTTATTATTTATTATTACTTATTAACATAATCTGATTTTTTTGTTAATATCTTTGAGTTTTTTGTTTTGTTTTTTTTTTTTTTTGTTTTTTTTTTTTCCTAGAATGAGAAACAATCTAGGACAGCGTATTGACGCTAGAAACCGCATAACACTACGATAATCGGCCGGACCATATAGCATACGCGTTCGACCTCCCCAGCTTACTGATCTCACCGGTTGAGCCTCATGCTATATCGCTCTCTCACCCTTATCAGGGTTTAGAGGAGCATTTTTTGAGGTCTGATTTTAGGAGGACAGAGGGGGCTGTCACTCCCTCTCCGGTGTCGTCACGTGCTTCGCCACGTCACGCTAGGACACCGGAGGTTGACATATCGCTAGCGGTCGCCGCGCAATGACTTTGCCCATGTGCCGCAGCATCCACTTCCACCCCTACCATGGGTGCCGATGGCGACGCTTGCTACCGCACTGGCGACCAAATATCCACGTCCATCCGTAGGACGTTTGAGGCCTACCAAGATCCTAATGGATGGGCTTGGAAGCACCTATCTAGGCAAACTATCGAGTTTTATTGGCAGCAGTTTCAAGTAAGGCTATGTACTTCATTTCTTCATTATTTGATTAACTTTTTATTGACTTGCTTTGTTATACTAATAATGATTGTTTTAATCGTTTCAGAAACAATGGGCTTGAGATCCCTCTATCACTCCGAGGGTGCGCGAGGAGTGGGAGAAGAGGGCCAAGCTCAGGTACAAGGACATTATGCATCATCAAAGAAAATTATATGAGGAAAATAATGAGTACAAGCCCAGCTGGGCGTCGGCGGAGGCTTGGGACCGATGGGTACTTGCTTGGAAAAGTAAAGAGTTCGAGGCCAGTCAATCCAGAGGGAGGAGGAACCGTCGCCGGGGCGATGAAGCGGGTGTCGCTGAAGTCACCCATACCGGCTCGTGATCAAGCTAGCAGACATTAGCAGTATTGGTATAACCTTCAACTTGTACTAATTTGATTTATTATTTTTTAACGCATAAATATTTAAACATAATTTCGTATAACCTTCAAGTTTGTTATTGTAGGAACAAGAGCAGCAACGCACGCCGCTCTCTTATGAGTTGTTTCTACACACTCATAAGGTGCGTACAAAGGACGGGTTGCAGTGGGTCAACGAGAAGTCCAAGGCCATAAACGTAAGTGGAATATCTGATCTATATTAATTATTTCTAGATTAGCTTTTTTTGGTTATCATTGAATCGTAGCTTAGTTAGTTTTTTGGTAGGTTAGCTTTTGGTAAATTAGCTGTTTTAGAATATTTCTTAGCAATATTTGATACTGGATTTTGAGGAAATGCTGGTTTGATAGCTGTTTTCGTTGTAGATACGCATTATATCTATATTGGCTTCTATTTCAGGGTTTTTTTTAAATTTTGGTTTAGTTAGTTTACAGTCGAAACTCTGCCGAAATTTTTACAGAATATATTGTTTTGTTGTTTAGGACGAATACATACGCCTCTGTGCCGAACTTCCTATCGGTGCGCCTGATGAGGAGATTAATGACGCCTATTTTCAGGCCGTCCAAAATATCGAATCACAGGAGCCAACGAAGAAGAAGTCCTCCAAGAGTGTGTATGGTGTTGGTGATGCAGCACCGGTTTATCACGCCGATGTTGCGGCGCCGCAGTCTCAATACCATGCCGCCCCTCCCCCAACCCAACTGATGAACGAGAGGTTGGATAGTCTACAGCAGGCTATGAACCGAGTTGAGGAACGCCTCAACTCGCACATTTCAAGGGAGGAGCATGATGCACTCATGGAGGAGCATCGGCAGTTGAGGGAAGAGGTCAACAATATGCTCAACTTTGTGCGCACTATATTTGTAGAAAAACAACCTCCTCCGCCTCCGCCTAATTGAGTCCTTGTATTTTTTGTTTTTATGTTATTACTTTTATGGTTTAAAACATTTGGTTGTATAACATTATTTTTTACGTGCCTATCATATAATCTTTTATTGCGTTTTTCATTTTATTTGATTGATAATTTAGGTTTAATATTAAAATAAACAAACTGGTCAAATGTAGTCAACATCGTTGACCACATTTGACCAGTTTTTTTATTTTAATATTATATTTTTCCGACTAAATTCCGACTAAACAGTAGTAGGAATTTAGTCGGTACTTTTGATAATCACCGACCATATGCCGACTAAAGGTTAGTCGGAGAGTGGTCGGGATCCACAGCCGCCAAATTTTGGTCAAGTTTTGGGTAAAATTAAGGTTTGACTTTTCCGACTACTTACCTACTAAATTGTAGTCGGAGAGTAGTCGGAAAAGGTGATTATATATTTTTTTTGGGGAAAAAACTGCCAACCATTTTAAAAATACAGCGACTACTCTCCGACTAAATGTGTAGTCGGAATTTTGCGACGGTGTTCTAGTAGGAAAGTGGTCGGTATATGGCTACTACTTTCCGACTAAACAGTGTAGTCGGAATAGCGACCAATCTGCTACCACAGCTCATGTAGTCGGAATTCCGACTAAAATTCCGACTATTTCTTTTTACCGACCATTTTGTACCGACTACCGTGATTTAGTCGGAGGTTAGTCAGTATAGGCGTATACTGACCAACCAGCGACTATTTTGTCTAGTCGGAAATGCGTGTTTTTTTTGTAGTGTATAAATTGTCATCTCTATTAAATACACATCGAACAAAAATTCTATACTAAAGTGGAGATTCTATACTAAAGTGGAGATTATTTATGAATAATCTAAAGTTGGAGATATACGAAAATTAGGGTTATTAATGTTAACTTCTTAATTTAGCCAGTAACATGGATATTATAACCTTATAATAATGATATAGCAAAAAATATATACAATCAAAATTCCTTAAAATTAAGATTTCCATCACTATGGACTATCATACTATTAACTAAAAGAACTTGAAAATTTCATGTGGCATGCTCACAATGATTTGTTACATGAAATAATCTTTGAATTATTGCTTTATTTATTGATAATATGATTAATTAATTGCTATATTTATTAAACTAATTAAGGTAAAGTTAGTTTTACACAAATTCTTGTGAGAGACGATCTTTTTAAGAGACCATCTCTTATTGGATTGACCCATAAAAAAATATGAAGTAAGAGTAGAAAGTAAGTTTTGATGGACTGGGCCTGAGAGACGCTAGATGTTAATTTTATTTTATTAACTAAAATAAATCCATCAATCATACTATTAGCTAAAAGAATAAAAAATTTCATGGGGCATCCTTTCAAAGATTTCTCACATGGAACAATCAAATTAATTAATTGCTATATACCCATAAAAAAATATGAAGTAAGAGATATATATATATATATATACATCGATCTTTAAAAAGCGTGCGTTATGCGAATTCTATACTAGTTTACTTTATTAATGAAAAGGGAGTTCAACTCTAGATGCTTCTTCAAATACAAGCTTAATGGTCTTCTTAGATAATTTTAAATTGAGCTAAATATGTCAGATAAATTAATTAAAACATCAACTTTCGAACTTATAATTTTTACTTTTAATCGTTTGATGGTTAACACGTTATTTTGAATTTTAAAATTGACACTTTGAATATAAAATATTACTATTTTTTTGATTAAGTTTTTTTTTATGGACTTATTATACAAGCATTGCTCTTCCTGTAATTGAAGTAAAATGCAGAAGTGTCTACTTAGAGTAGAAATGCAGAAGTGTCAATTTTTAGAGATTGTTTAGTTCCTTTTAATTTCTTGAAAATTTTAATCATTTAGGAATTGCTTGATATTCCTTAGGCAAGCATAAAATTGAAAAGCTTCGAAATTAACGTTTACTAACGTTTTTATGTGTAAAAAGGTCACGGTGAAACAATTACGTAAACCTCAGGGTTACTGCGTGGATCTTTTAAAAGTTTTAGTTACCACGTGGAAAACCCAAAACTCAAGATTAGCTCGTGGAATTTTCCAATTGGAAATTACCTTGAAATAAAGTGAAAATATCCACAAATATTAGAATTATAGCGTTACCAAAGGTGGTCAATAATGCAATTTCCTTGTGCAACCAAATAAGAAAAACAATTTCTTAGAAATTGTGCAAACGAAGTAGCTTCCTAGCTAGAAATTTTGAGAATAGAAAATTCAAGTGAAATTTTATTTTGTTAAACAAACAGTTCTTAATTTGCACAATGTTATTTTAAGTTTCAGCAAAATATGTTTTTTTTCAACATGTTTAGAAATAACAATGTGACTTGATGTAAACTTTATTTTTAGTTGGATCAATTACGAAGTAAAGTTTTGAAGTTTAGTCATTTTAGAATAAATAGTCTTGATTATTTTTTATTTTTTTTATTTTTACAAACAACACCCTTCAAATTACTCAACACGACATCGATACATCTACTTCACCGGATGATATGCCAAATGACCATTGACCGAGGTAAATAACCTAACTAATACTCCCTCCGTTCTTTTTTTATTGTCCTATTTGAAGATTTCACACAAATTAAGAAAGGTACAATCTTTGTAGATAGTGGGTATTATTTTATTAAAATAGTGGGGTGAAGTAATGATTGTATTGGTATTATGAGAGAGAAATGAGGGTTAAATGAGGGATAAAGAGAGTATATAGAAGATAAAAACTTTCCAAAATAGAAAAGTATTCTAAATAGGACAAACTTTTAAAACTGCCCATTATAGTAATATGGACAAACTTAAAAGAACGGAGGGAATACAAATTATTAGCCTCTCTAAATTTATTTTTTTGAGATGGTGTCTAAATTTTTGGGTTGACCCACGCAAAACAAAACACAAAAGTTGTGGTGTTGTGGAAAGCCCATGTTGTAGGGTTTGATTTGATTTGCAATTCCCATCTTTTTTAATTCACAAATTCTTTAATTCACAAATTCTTGTTATAGACCGGGTAAATATGGACCAACCCATTTTGCAAAATAAATACTGATTAGTCATCAGCTTTATTTTTAAATTTAAAATCATTAGGCTGGGCTGATAGGAGAGCTGTCTTTGCCATAAACGATATCTCAGGAGACCTTCTGTAATTAATTTTGTTGAAGTTCTTACAGTAATGTTAAATACTTCACTCATTCTGAAAATGATTAATTGGTACACCGACATCTTGTTGCTGCTGCTGTACCGACAATTTTTTAGCGCAATGGAAAATGGTATAAGAAAATGGACCGTGAAGTATGTAGTTGAATTAATTGGAAACAATACAAAATAATTGAATATTGTCAAAATAAAAATAAAAATACAACATATTAGAAGTTACAATCTTGTATGAAATCATTCCATCATGAGAGGAGGCTTTAATTGAATATTTTAAAATTGTAAATAATCACTTTAACATATTAAATGTATATGGGTTAGCCCATTTGATATTATCTTATAATGAGACTGTCTCATTTAGAGGTGTTCAAAACAGACCCGATGATCCGATATACAACCAACTTTATAACCGAATCTGATTTGACCCGACTTAAAAATGGATCTACAATTATGTAAAAACCAATGTGAACACAAAACCCGATTTTAAACCGATCCAAAACACCTGACCCGAAATCAACCCGATGACCCGAATGAACACCTCTAGTCTCATTTAAAAATTTGCATAGAATAGCATAGCAGTATGTTTCTAAGTTTAAAGTCAACATAAAATTTGATTTGTGTGCAAGAAAATTTGATTTTTGAGTGAGAATTGATAAGTGAGTTTAAGGCTATTGTTAATTTGGTAGATAAGGAGTTTTGTTCTATTCTAATCACAAAACAAAAATTGTAGTACTATTCATTTGTCTTAATTCAACCATAATTCCATATGCTCTTATGTATGTTGTGACAAGAAATCAATACATATTACTTCATTTGTTCTTTTTTACTTATATCATTTTTTTAATGTGTCATTTTGATCATACATAACTGTATATCTTGAATTACTTTGATCGTTTTAAAAATGTTAATATAGTGAATATTTATTTAGACGAATAAATAAAGATCTCAGTTGATTATATTTTACTTATACTGTTGTTCAACAAGTTCGAGAACGTAATCAATAATTGTACACAGTAAAGAAAACAATAAAGATTCAAACAAACAATAAAGAAACTCACGCCAAAAAATTAATATGATTTACTATCAATATGAAGCTACATCCACCGGCACCGAAAATCCAACTTTTCTCTCTATTTTGTTTTTTGTCACTTTGTAATTTTATTTTTTTTTGTTTTTGCATGCCCTAATACTAAGATATGGGGCTTTTATATATATATATATATATATATATATATATATATATATATATATATATATATATATATATATATATATATATATATATATATATATATATATATATATATATATATATATATATATATATATATATATATATATATATATATATATATATATATATATATTTGAGGAAATATGGGGCTTTTATATAATACACCTCAAAAATGAAATTAGGTTAACAAAATAACAAAAAATTGCCAAAGAAGCCACGACAACTTCGTGGCCTTAATGCACGCACCCCACACCGAGTAAGCTTCCCCATTGAAGTCTAACGTCGGCTCAGCTTTAATGGCTCGAAAAAGGATTTCTAGGCAACAGCTATCGCCGACTCGGTTGAACATCTTCTTCCTTACCGCCAACTCGGCTGAAATGTCTAGAAAAATCCATGAATTGCAGTGAGTTCAACTAATTCGTCTGTCATCAAACCCAAAGTCAAGCCAACTCGACTTTGGAAGAACCATCTTGATTCATCTTCATCCAACGTTCAAACCACCAAACATTTCAACAATATCCACCTTGACAAGAGCTCGTACTCAACAACAATCCCATCAATACCAAAGGGAAATAAAACCCATTCTCAAGCCCACAATCCAAGCAAAGCTCATGCATAAGCCATATATATACCAATAAGTCTCCAACCAAGACCCATTACATGCTTGTTTACAAGTACAACTACTCATAATGCTCCACCTGCAATACAAGCCACTCATAACGCTCCGTCTGCATTACAAGTCTATGAGGCAAACTCCACTTTGAGGCTATACATACCTCCACCTGAAGCTTCCCAGCACGATCCCTAAGGGCCTAAGCCTATGGAATAAGCATAGTAAGGAAGCCATTAGGAATGTCAGAACATCCTACCTCTTCATGTACGTGCATTCCGAATGAGACCAAACATATCATGCTTCTTCCGAACATTAAGTACTTGATCAGTAGACAAACAGTCATAGTACACAAAAGCAAAACCTTTTTGATCACAAAGCACACCATCACCAAGATCCGAAAGACACAAAAACCTCTTTACTACGAAAGTTATGTACTTTATCTTCATGATAAACACAATCACCGAAGACCCCAAATATGACTCCTAACTTGTCATGAGACCACCAAAAGAAAAATCAAACCCAGAGAACACAACCCAAACTTTAACCGATGTAACAAAGCACCCAACATTTCATTTCTATACATAAGATCCACAATAGCTGATCTAAAAAAACCATAGAGAGAACAAATCCCTACCTGCCAACGTCACACCTAGGACGAGTCACAAACCTGCAAATGACACTAATGTCATGCGTAAAACAAGTATGCACAATAGCATACTTCAAACAACAAATCGAAACTCTAAACTTGTAGACTGCCTTAGCCTAACATGAGGTGACATAAATGAGTTAAGAAACACTACAGTCTATCAACACAAGTTATAATTATTTTGACCACAAGCATAACGATATATGAATAACATGTATACTTAACTAAGATAGAAAGCTACCATAGCACAAAGTCTTCACAAGCTTTTACCGAACAATACCCAAAATAGTTCCCACACTCTATTCATGCATAAAGTCATAGCAGGCCATTGCGTCCGCTCACTATATTATATAACATGTTCATAAGTGGGAGGTTTAAATAACTCCACAAAACTGGCTACCAACCTTGTTATACACACAAGGTTCAATAAATAACCTACAACACTTACAACAACCAAAACAACATTCCCTACAACCAACCTATCAGACTTCTCGACAACACATACAAACTATCAATCCAGGGTAAAACAGAAATTGATAAGAGATTAATCTCACACTTCACCACAAACATAGTACCACTATCATCATAACCAGCAGTTGCAAAATTCAAAACAACACACGAAAGCTATAACAAGGCTCCAAACATAAGATAGCAGGATACCTAATAGAGGCATCTCATACACAAAATAAACACCTCTATTACCATGTGTAAACCCTGATAGAACAAACTAATCCAGTATCTAATCTACAACCAAGTACTACTGAGCATGCATAACACTCTGCTCGAAAAAGTTCTGATTCGATAGTCTTGTAATATCGTTCTACAATGGTGTTATCCCATTGGTTTGATGACATATAGTACCTAAAACACATAACACAACAAATTTATGAAACTTATTGTCCAAATGTTGCCAACTAATCTTCTCTGCATATAATTAGCCATAAGCTTCATTGATAAGCTCACACTAGTGTTTAAACACAAACACCCAATACTTGTAATTTCAAGCTAGGCATCCTTAACACATTTAAGAGGATTCCCAATGGACAAATCCAGCCTTCTACTCATACCCATATGACCATTCCTATCACAAACTCTCATCTTCCAATGAAAATTAGAAGTACTCACAATAGAACTAAGCAACATATTACCCTGAAAGTCATACAGGGATTTCACCTTGACACCCCTAAGTATCAAATTCGAACTCTTAAAGACACCCACTTCCCCATTGCGAAACTCACCCTTGAATCCCAAAATCATCTAAGGTCCCAAATGAAATCAAGTTTTATCCTAATGTTGGAACATGCATAACTTAAATCAAAGTAATCCTTCTCCCATCAATAATTCGAAGTCTCATGAAACAATACCCACCACTTCTGTAATAGTCCAAAACTAACCAGTTGATTAAACAAGATTGATTTAAACTAATGCGAAAGCTTAACACTTATATCGGGCTATTACATTGATAATTTAATCAGTTGAATAATTGATTAAATTATCAACGTTATAGCCCAATATAAGAGTTTAATCAACCAATCATGTTTAATCAGCTAGTTAGTTTCGGGTTGTTACACTTGGTATTAGAGCTGGTTTGATTTTGAGTATGCATGGCTCTTCATATCCGAGCGTTGTGGAATTTCAAATTTTTAATTCAATTGCATTTAAGTTATGCTTATTTGTTTGTTAAGAATTTATATAAAAATAAATGTTTGAAGGGATTAATCTAAACACTTATGTTATGAGGATAATTCATAATGGATATCAATAGATATATGTTTCAAAAGTTGAGTGATAATGAAATTATGAGAATGCCATGCTTACTCGATGATTGATTGGTGAAATTTATTGTTAAAAGAAAATTTTGGAGTGTATGGAACTATATATGTTATTGCTTAAAAATGATCGATTTCAGATCTTTATAGATTTTTACATTGGTGATTGTGTGGAGAATGTTTGATTTAGAAAATATTAGATTATAT
Organism: Amaranthus cruentus; assembly: GCA_019425755.1. Taxonomy (NCBI): domain Eukaryota; kingdom Viridiplantae; phylum Streptophyta; class Magnoliopsida; order Caryophyllales; family Amaranthaceae; genus Amaranthus; species Amaranthus cruentus. The sequence goes on from CM033455.1 coordinate 19,726,812, forward strand.
AATGTCCTAAGAGTTTATGAGGAGTCGAGTTTAATTGGTGATCATAGTTTCTTTCAGAGATATGAATGGATATAGAATGCGTTTGAGTGAGCTTGAGTAAGTAGCAGGACTAAGAAAATGTAATTGAGAAAAAGCTTATCGACGATGAGTGTATTCAATTATATGATTATAAAGCTTTATGATGCCAAAGAAAATTTTTGATTGATAGATTTATATAGTGACAAAGCTTGCCATGTAATTTGAGGTCTAGTCATAAAGAGATTTGTTGATGGAAAATTTATCTTAAAGTTGGGGAGAAATATCAAATCATTGATTTTTGAATAAAATTGTTGATACATAAGTTTCTTAAGGGATAGTTGAATAAATTGTATTACGTACTGATGCGTCAATCATCATGTGACAAGTAAAATTTGACTAAGTGCTCTCTATGGTCGAACGTAGTCCTATGGTCGTTGATGATTTGACTAAGTCCTCTCTATGCAATAAATTTATACACCTTAATTAACTCTAAATGAGTGGCATTAGTAGTAAGTAAGGGATCGATCCACAGGAAAATAATTATGTGACAAGTAAAATTTTATGACAAGGAAGTTTTAGTTTTTAGTTTGGAGAACAATAACAATGATACGAATTTCAAACAATAAAGTTAAAGACTAGATTTTGGGGAGTTAACTTCTTGATTTGCTAAAGGAAAGGGTTGAAAATATGTTTTTAATCAATTTCTATGATGAGAAAAGTTTTTCTATTTTAGTTACACAACTTATGGCATAGGAAATATATAATTATTAATATGGTTTAAAAGATTCAGCTTCTGGGCGTAGTATTCGACCATAATACTAACTTTCTGATATATGCTTTTGAAATCTAATTTATGTTGAACTAAAAACAATTATACTAGATAGACATGGTTCATCATCCTAAGGACTAACTAGGTCTCGAAGAATCCTAATAAAGTTAGCTTATGGGGTACTCATTAATAGCATGAAATTACACTTCACAAGTGTTCAATACATTCAATCAACATAAATTGTATATGAACGGAGATCGAAATGAACTTTCGATTCCTTATCATAGAACTTACATATTCATTTATGTGCATATTTATACTCAACCCATTTTTCCTATAAGCAAATCAATATGTTAACTATATCCCCAAACTCTAGAAAGTGGACTACTCACTCATGTTTAACGAAATACACACATTAATCATCATATCATACATGGTTTTTGAAATAAACTAAAAGAAGAGTTTAGAAGAACTTACTACCCTCAACTATGGAGGGATTGAAGACAATTATTATAAGAACAAGAAATTCAATGTAGTATTCAAATGCTTCACAACAAATTGTACACTTAAACCCACAATATTTTGAAAATGCCCAAGTACTTTTGATGAACTATTTTTCTGGGATTTTTGAAATTGAATGGTTATCAAGTATGCGCAAACAATGACAACACAACTAATCACATGCCTTAAAGTTTTTACATGTGTACTTAACATTGACATCTCGTGGTAGTATCATATAAATAACACTTTGTGTGCATTCTACGTTGTCTTCCATCCACACCCTATACAAGACATAAGTAGTCAATTGTTGTACAATGAAGTTTTATAATACCAATTATAATTATAATTATAATGTATTATAATACTGAATAAAATATATTATAATTCCATAATAGTTATATTATAATACCAAATATAATATATAATAATTTCAAATATAATGTAGTATGATATCAAATATAATGTTATTTAATACCAACGTCAAAATAAGATAACACCAACTTTCTAGTTGAGATGATACAAACCTACTTGTACACTTTCAATCCATTGTCTCGCGTAACTTCCGACACAAAATATGTTATAATAGTCTTGAACGTGTAGTAGGGGGCGACACTCTCGATATATAATTAACATTAATAATTATATTTAAGATAAATACTGCAGAAGTGTAAAACGTTGAACTGCTAAAAACCATTAAAATTAGGAAAAATTACCGTGAATAATACAACCTTTTGTTAATTTCTCTACAATAATACGAACTTTTGATTAACCATGAATAATACCAATTTTGGGGTATTTTTTCCTAGAATAATACCAACTTTAGTATTGTTTCTTATTTATAATATGCTCATGCAAATTTAATTGAAGTGATTGGTCATAGCTTGATGGAAATGATATTAGTTTATTGTTTCTTATGTTTGTGGTTCAATTCCTCTTGTCCACAATTTGCTTTCCTTTTTTAGTTTTTTTTGGACATATCTTTAAGCTACTGGTCTACATTTCTGTTCCCTTTTCGGTTATAGCCTTTAATTACCTTCTGTATATTGATTTTTCCGGTCATTTTCTACTTAAAATATTAACCAATTGTTATTTTTCTTTTCATTTGTTTCAATTGTAGTTCAATTATTAATGTTACTTTTGTTAGCTACCGCTTAGGACCCGATTTTAAAGTGCTCATAATACTTTTGTTTATGTAAAAGAAGTATTAATTTGTTTTATCTGTCCAATTGTGGTATCCAATTACATATTTAAGTCATCACTTTTTGCTAATGTTTCGAGAGTTGATGCTACCTTTTTTTTTTATTATTTTTGTTAAGTTATGGGTAATATATTAGTGAATATTGTATAAAAAATTTTATATTTTAAAGTGAAAAATATATAATACTTTATCAATCATAACTTAGATTATAAAGAATAATCGACATATAATTCAATATTGTATAACAATTTTTTTATTTTAAAGGGCCTACAAATTAATTTCGCTCAGGGCCATTGAAATTTCCGAGACGGCCCTGTCAAAACCTAAGCTGAATTTTCCTGCAAAATACTGTCGTCCATAAAAAATACTATCATCCATAAAATGGATGACAACTGATTGAATCGGTCAGCGATAAAGCCGATTACAATTTCCTCAACAAACTTATGATGCGATATTTAAATCATGCTTACAAATAATCATTAAGCACAATATAAAAGGTTAATATTCATTATCGACTTTTATTAAGTCATTAAGTTACTTTCTCAATACTAGTTCATTACTGCTACGAAATACTTGGTAACCTTAATGCTCATTCAATCAAGTTCAATTAAGCATCATAACTTTACCATCATAGCACATCACAAGATTACAACAATAATGACTACTGATATATGCAAGGGTCTCATTAGGTGAAGACCGTAGTACTAAATCCTAACTATGGTGGGACTCGTGAGTCCTCTCAATACTGTTAAGCTTAAGACTTCACAGGATGGGTTTTTCTCGAATCCCCTGTCTGACACCGCATTTTAAGTGCCGGCTAATACGGACGCCGGGATTTTACATGCCTATCCAGGGTTCGACGTTACCTTACTATCAGAGTCATACAATAAATATCATGCAATATCAAACAAGACTCTAAACCGAAATAGTTTACATTCTTATAAGTCAAACTTCCACTAGTGAAAATTTAGACATTCTTACCCTTTTAATAGAAATAAAATACTAGTTATCTAATTGATTAATATTAATAAGATAATGTACTAAGATCCCAGAGGCTAAACTAAGTCATTATTATGTCACAAATAATCATAATAAGTCAAGGATAATATTTATAAATACTTAATAACGTATTTTATCAAATAACCAAGTAAATATGAAATTATCTGAAAAGTTATAAAGGTCTAAAATATAAATGAAATGAGTCTTTGACTAAAAAGTTCAAGAAATACAATGTGAAGCATTTCAACAAATTAGTTTTACTATTTGACCGATACCAATTAATAATTATTTATAATTATTTATAATTACTTAAGTCCAAAATAAATTTTTTTTGTCAAAATGCCCGGAGGATATGGAATCATTTTAAAGACATAAGTTTAATCAACCAACAAAATTCACGATTATTATTTAAAATAATTAATACGATCATTTTAGTCATAAATCGATATAAAAAAAAATAAAGTCTATATATAGGGTCCATGATTATTTGACCAAGGGTCATCATCAGTGGCGGATCCAGGGTTCGAAGTCCCATGGGGCACCAACTTATAGACGAAATTTCGACGGACCTTTATTTTTAAAATTAACAACTAAAAAAAAATTTTCCAAGAAAAAACTAAAATATATGTGCTATTCTTGAATCTGAATACTAGCTTAATTAATGAACCTCAATATCAAAATCATTCCTCCATTAGTTTTTATTCAAAGTTCAAATACATATCAGTAAACCTCCTCTTCAATAATTCATCCCAAAACATAACTAACGTTAAAACAACAAATGTTAATTCATAGAATCATCATAGACTAAACTCAACAATCAAATTATTGAAATGAACAAAGTAAAAAGTTAAAGCTAGAAATGAAAACCAAAATCCAGATGAAAAAAAGCACAAAATCAAAACCCTCATCAACAATAATAGAGAAAAGTAATTTAAAAACCCTGATGAAAAACCCAAAATCAGTAAAACTCACCAAAATAAAAAAAATCAATCAACCAATAAACTCAATCAAACAATCAATATTACCATCAAACAAACAGTGCCGTTCCTGACAATGTATGGGCCTTAGGCAAAATGTAAGAAGAAGGCCCTCTGATGAAGGGTCGATTCTTAACTTAAATGGATGTTTGGAAAATTAACAAAGATGGACCCTATATATTATAATTAGCATTAAAATTATAGACGTATCATATAATTCTTAAATGATAAAAGAACTACTAGTAAATTGGAAGTTTTTAAATGTGTACTTTTTATTAACTAGCCTTTTCTATTTTTGACTCTGGACCCTAGGCAAATGTCTACCTTGCCTATGGTCAGGAACGACCCTGCAAACAAAAAAGGAGATGAATATTCAAAAATAAAACCTATTAAATTAGTTTTACTTTCTTTCTTCATCTTGAGAAGAAGGAAAAGATGATGAAGGAGAATTATTTAAGATTGAGATTAAAATTTAAAATACCATTAAAAATCAAATTTCTGATTTTAAGGGACAACTCACTCACTGCTGTTGGTAGGAGGCGGCCGTAGCAGGCAATAGTGGTGGCCGGTTGTGGCGGCTGGCGGCAGTGAAGGCCTGGGTACAAGGTTAGGGTTTTTAATGGGTTTTATCTTTTAGGAGAGAAGAAAAGCCATTGAGATAATTTGATATAATCCAGTTTTCACTTAATTTTCAATTTATAATATTAAAAAAAAAATTACCCTGGGGCACGTGCCCAAGGAGGCCCAATAGTAGATCCGCCCCTGGTCATCATGTGATTCAACATGTTGTAGGAGCCCAAAACAAGTTATAAGTAAAGAAGATTTCATTTAATATTTATTTCCTATTTAACTTTTCGTTTTATTTAAAAACTTTTAATAAACTTTTAACTTATTTTAAACTTAAGAAATATATTTTCTTAGCTATTTTTAATAATTAGGAAAAATTATAACAAAATACCTAATCTATATACTTTTTTTTAAAAACTACCTTATATAAAAATTTTTGCAAAAAACTACCTTATATAATACAATTCTTTATAAAACACTACCTTTTACTGATTTTCGTCAGTTGACTGTTAATATTAACGTTGACCTGCACATAATTGTATTATATAAGGTAGTGTTTTGCAAAGAATTGTATTATATAAGGTAGTTTTTTGTGCAGGTCAATGTTAACGTTAACAGTCAACTGACGAAAATCAGTAAAAGGTAGTGTTTTGCAAAGAATTGTATTATATAAGGTAGTTTTTTGCAAAAAAAAATTATATAAAGTAGTTTTTTTAAAAATATGTATAGATAAGGTAGTTTCTTATAATTTTTCCTAATAATTAAGAAAGTATTAAACACCTTTTCCTATTAGAACAAAAATTTTGACCGAAAATTCAATTAAACGTTATTTTAATAAAATATAAAAAAATCAAGGAACATATTTATAATGATATCCTAACTTTTAGATACTATAAAGTGCTTATAAAATACTCTTAAAAATTCCTAAGTTCACATCGATTTTATCAACTAAGATTTCATCATAAAAACACCACGAAGCATCATTATTAAGCATTTTCTCAATGCAAAAATTCATAAAGCAAAAAATATACATGAAACTTAAAATAACATTTCACATAATAAACTAAAGTATTTACCTCATTATATTAATCAAAATTTTCCATATTTATAACTTTTTTAAAATGACTTAAAAGTATTACTATTCTTACGAAAATGTCACTAAACTTGATATGACTTTAATATAACCATGTGAAGCTTAAATATCCAAAATAAAAATCATGTTAATCATGCTTTTCATATCATCGAGTAAACATGAATAAATATCACATAATGAGATAGTCAAGTCAAAGGTGGTACTAAACCAAGCAAGAGAATAATAATAGGAAAATAAATACTCAAAGGTATAAGTTCGAAAGGAGAAGATATTCAAGGCTCCAAATTTCAATGATGTAGATCTTCAATTACCCAAAAGAAATAATATCCAAGCTCCAAAATGATAATACTTGACTTTTCAAAAGTTGATAATTATTGGATTAAGAAATGATAAGATCAAACTCCATCTTCATTTGATTCTTCAATTAGTAAAGAATTAATTGTGAATTACAGCCCTGATGTTTAGGCCTTTTGCGAATTACAACCACGATGTTTTTTTTTTGCGAATTACAGCCACCATGTTTTAAAAGTGACCACCATTACGGCCAAATGACCGGTTATGACCGTTGACTAGAGAATTTACCTTTGACTTTCCCTTCATTTAACCCAGGTTTGGTTACCATTTAACCCACCCCACTAACTACCCAACTACCTTCTTTTAAAATCCCCCCTTCTTCTTCTTCCTTGCCCCAATTCCTCCCCCCTGAGTATTATAGCACCTCTATTTTTTTTCGAGCTTCATTGATAAATAAGGTAAAAAACTTTTCTTTTCCTTATTATTTCTTTGTTCAGTTTGAAACCCTAATTTTTTAATATGTTGCTTCCTAATTAAATTCCTTAATTTTTTTCATTGAATTCGAACCCTAATTTTATGGTTTTACATATGCCCATCAATTTGCTTAGCCATGACAAGGCAAGGGAATGCTACTGTGGGTATGACGTGAATGTTCAGCGTGGTTGGACTACAAAAAATCCAGGTCGAAGGTTTGTTGCTTGCCCTGACTATGATGTTCACAATAATTCAAGAGGTTGCAATTACTTCAAGTGGGTTGACAATGAACAAACTAAATGGCAAAATGATGTGATCTTGAAGCTAATGGAAGAAAAGAGCAAGCTGCAACGGGATGTTGAATTTTTTCAAAGAAAGTTAGAACTGGCTAACAAGAAGATTCAAAAGACAACAACTGATAGAATAATGATGAAGATGCTTTACCCACAAAGGGTTTGGAGATGTGGATTGATAATGAACTGTCTAGTTGTAGTTCTTGCTGTTATTTTGATTCTTAGTAACTTTATGTAGGAATATGGAGTGAATAACACTACTAGTTATGCTCTGTTTTCTGTAATCGAATATGGCTAATGTATGGTGTTTTGTAATGTAAACAACTACAACTTGGAATGCATATATATTACATAAATGATTCTTCCATACATAATCCATAAGTATTTAACTATACAAATGATAAGCAAACCTGTTGTTCAACAGTTGTCAAAAAATTACACCCAATGTTCATCCAAAATTTTAAGTAGGATTATGTATGGTTTTGATGGTTGAACAATTAAGTATCATGTTTGTAGTTGTGCATTTGGATGAACATTGGGAAGAACATTATTATATATCACTACTTGTGCTATTAGATATCACCAAATGTAATATACTCCCTCCGTTCCTTTATGTTCTTCCACCTTATTATAACGGATAGTTTCAAAAGTTCTTCCACTTTAAAATACTTTCTATTTTTGAAAAGTTTTCTTCTCACTTTTATCCTTTAAAACCTCACTTTTCTTACTTTACACTACTATTTAGTTATTTTCTCTCTCTTACTTCCGATACAATCATTACTTCATACTACTATTTAATTATTTTTTTCTCTTATAATTCCAATACAATCATTACCTTTCACTACTATATAATTAAAATAATACTCATTACTATCAAAGATTTCTTCTTTCTTAGTATTTGTGAAAAACCCAAAGTGGAAAATCAAAAAGGAACGGAGGGAGTAATATAATACCAAATACCAATTACAGTGTAATATAATACCAAATGTAATCTGGTATAATACCAATCGTCTTAGTATATATCACCAAAAATATGATAATAATATACCAACTGTTATGAGCAAATTCAAATTGAAATGTAAGTATATTAATTGTTAAGGTACACTCTAACTTAATAAAATTTATCAAACTATTCGACTAAGTTTAGATTAACTGTTAATTTTACAATTGAATTTAGAAAATTATAGAATTACAGTGAATATGTTTATTCAGTTGTTTATGAGATTATAATGAATTAGAATTCATGTTTAGGTTATATTTGAAGTATATTAATATTGGATATTATTTTCTGGTGTTAAATTGACTTAGTTGTAAATAAAGATTTGACATTCAGATTATTATTATTGAAACAGTTGCAGAAATCAATCTCATTTTAATTACGAATTTAACGTCTAAATATTTTAGTTGGTGATGGTAGTAATTAAAAAAAAATTCTACGATGATTAGAAACTTGTCAACTCTTAACATAGTTATGAAGTGTAACTAGTAACGTAAACTTTGGAGGTAAAAATTTAATGTTGAGCAACTACCTATAATGTTTCCGGATAATTATAATACTTACCCGAAAAATTTATTTACCCATGTTGAGAATAAATTAGATATTTCATACACATATACAAGTGATTTTTAAATATGAAGTACAAGTTAGATAACTTGTTAGATGTACAACAATTTTTACCTAAACTTTAAACTATCTTAGATAAGCCTTTCTTACACCATAATAGACCAAATTAAGGACAAAAACCATCTCAAATCAGCCCCAAATAGCAGCCGCATATTTGTACATTTACATACTCAATCAAATTGTTCTATTCAAAACCCACTTTGTTCTACCCAAAGCTTGTGCATCATTACCAGCATGCAAGAGACAATTATTAGAAGCAAAAATACTTCATTTTCAGACCATTTTATTCAGCTATAATCCCCAACAAATTGCTCCCAAATTCATCTAAGGACTAAGAACAAGCACTAAAATCCTTCAAAGTTTCAACTATTAAAACACATTTTTTTCTCATCAAATCTTTTTCAAAAACCCATCTAAAATTTCTGAAAATATATGTTTATAAACTCAAATCTTCCATAAGAATAATCTTCATCTCAAAAGCTTTCCTTGAAGAAATTCATCAACAATAGAGTAAGTCATGCTTATTCCTTTATTTCACTAGTTTTGTTAAAACTTGTTCATGTAATATTCTTTGTACATGAAATCTTTTTATAAACTAAGATTATTATAAAATGGGTATTTCATCATAATAACTAAGGAAAATGATCTCTTAAGAGTGCCTAGAATATGCTAAATGAAGGAAATTTTAAACATATTTCTTCAATCAACTTACATTCTCCTATTTTTGTTTCCAAGCCAAAAACTCTCAAGTTGTGGGACTTGTTCAACAAGTGTTGCTCAACACTAATCAATCTCCAAAGTAACAAAATATTAAAGAGTAAGTAAATCTAACAATTTTTAGTTAGAAATCAAAAGTCTTAAGTTACATAGAAAGATCCGAAATAATGATATTAGAATCTGTGATTTATGAAAGGAATAAAATAAAGTTCGAGATGAAAAATCCAGAGTTTTATAAGTTTGTTCACAGTTTGAAAATCAGAATTGGTACTTGGGCTAAGGAGATATTGGGGTATACTGGTCTTGCTCCTCATGATTTTATTCATAATATTGATGCTATAGTGTCGTAGCATCTCCTAGAATGATGGTTTGTTCAGCTGTTTATTTACTTGTTATTTTGCAGTTATGTATAATGGTGATGTTGGTGGAAATTTTGGTGGAGATTTTGTCGTAGCATCTCCTAGAATATATATATATATATATATATATATATATATATATATATATATATATATATATATATATTTATATATATATATATATATTTGTTTTGGTGTGTAAGGTGTAGGAATCTTCTTATTAGACTTAGTGTGTAAGGTGATAGGCGAAAACTGTGATGAATTTGCATAGTCCACTCCTATGCTGTCTTGAGTGGCCTATCTCTTGGTCCCCCCCTTCCAATGGTTTTTTTCCCTCCAAGGGTTTTTTATGTCGACGGTTTAGGGGCTCCCAAGTTTCAGTGTTGTTTTTCTTTTATATATATTCCTAATTTCCAAAAAAAAAAAGATTCGACATAATGTTATTTTTGAATTCTTTAAAAATAACTGTAACAAAGGAGTTAATCTTAGTTGTTTAGAAGTTATACCAAAGGTTAAGGAGTACTTTTAGAGCTAAAGATCAAAGTATGTCATATGGGGTAAGCATTATGCATGTTGATTTTATGAATTGTTATATGTTTAAAGGCATATTTAACACTACTTTGTGGAAAGTTATTGTGATAGAAATGATTATATGAACTTTAAAAATATTTGAAATTCATTTTAAAATAATTTCCAATAGCTATATATATGTTAATAAAATCTCTTGGATATTTTTGTTGAAATTTATTCGTTAAATTGATATTTTAATGGATTTTAAGGTGTTAAATACTCTTATTATGAAACATGGTATTAGATAAACTTTTGATCATAAAAAATAATTAATAAAATCATATTATAATTTCTCTAACAAGATTAGGCCAGAATATATTTAGTTTGGAATTTTTCATGATTTTTGAGTAATCGTTAAAATTGTTAGTAAATCGTAAAAGAGTAAAATATAAAATAATTACCAAACAAAGACATGGATTAGAAAATTTTTTCACATACTCATATGGATAGTAACTAAGAGTGGTAAAATTTGAGGGAGATTTTGTTAACGTTTAAGTACCTTAATAATTTTTACTCGGTTATTAATAATCGGTGAGTTACAAAACGGTAAAATATAAAATAAATACTAATGACGTCTTTTGGATATGAAAATTTTATGAGACACTTATATAAACAATGCATACATGTTCAAATCCATATACGGACTTAAATATATTTTATTCGATTTATCGGTAAAATAAATATATTAATTGTTAAAAATTTCCCACGTGATTTTTAATGGTTATTTAAGATTTTATATTCCTTAATAAAGTTTCTGATACCTTATAAAATTTTAATATTGTTTTATTCAAATTTAAATAATTTTAAATCGATTTTAGTTTATTTGTCGATAAAATGCCTATATAAAATAATAAAATATCATACATAATATTTATAAGTTTAAGTGGGCTAATAAAAGTATTATATGACTTGTATAACTGTGGTATAATTTTATTAAGCTAATTATAAATTATTTACTACTTTATCAAATTAATAAAACTTGTTCAATTATTAAAAGGTGTAATATTCATAATTAAAGTTGAGTAAAAATAGACCTATATAAAAAATTTATAAATGTAATAGTAACCTACTGCCTCATAGTATAAAATAAGTTTAACTTAGATGGTTTATAAATTTTATGGATTTAAGACATCTTTTAAATAACGGTAACTACTTAAATTGTAGAAAATAATTGCAGAATTGTGATAAATTGGCATAACTAATTATAATCTAATGGGACAACTTTAAATTTATTTTAATTAGGGTATTATAATGACTTGATTAATATGGGCCTTGTTGGAGAATTAATGGGGTGTTTGGCAAATTAGCTTATTGAGCAATTTTAGCTTATTTGGAAATAAATAGAGGGTTGGGTGGTCAAAACAGCTAAAGATAGTATTTGGTGAATTAGTCGGTTGAAACAGTTTATTGATACGAATAAGCTGTTTTTGAACAAGCTGCTTATAGCAGCGGGTTCAAAATCAGCTAGTCAAACCAGTTAATAAAATCAGCTGGTCAAACCAGTTAATAAAATTAGCTGGTCAAATTAGCCACTATAATCAGCTATCAGCTAACAGCTATTAGTTATTTGCCAAACACCCTCAATATGATTTAGTAAATCAATTATCGATTTTATTACCGGTAAAACTATCTCGTATTTAAGATAATAGTGTTTTATGATTTTATAGACTTATGAACTATATTCTGGTTGTTTTGAATGAATTTCAAAACTCTTATAAGTTATATTTACTTGAATTAAAAAGGATTGTAACGAAACGTTTTAGTGGTTTCCTAAAAAAATCATAATGAGTTTTAAGTAGTTTTCAAAAGAAACATTTCCATACATATTATTGATGCTCCAATATAATACAAAGGTTATGTTTGATTATATAATTATGCTAAGCATGTTTTACCTATGTAGGAAAGATTCTGATTTGAATTTTGCAATGTTGTAAATAAAGTAAGTTTTTCTATGTTGTAAATAAAGTATGTTTTGCTATGTTGCAAATAAAAGATGTTTATATATGGAAAAAGTTAATATTTTTTACTCTTCAAATGCTATTGAAATTACAAGATATATATTGTATACAAATGTTTTAGCTTAAATGGCGGGTTCATATGTCACAGCAAATGTTGTGTGCATGATTAAACCATTGTATTACACTTGCCGGACACGTCACCAATGCTGAGCTTGTATTGTGCACAATACCATTGTGTTACACTTGCTGGACATGTCACCAATGCTAAGCGCGTATTTAAGATTTTATGTCACAGAGTACCCATGCAAACTTATAATTTGAGTTTGAAGTTGATTTGGATCCGTTAAGATCTTATGATTTATGATGAAAAATGAAAACTTAGAATTATTACGAAAGTATTGAATTGAGTTTGAATGATAATATGATTTATCAAATGAGAAAGCATCTTTCAAAATGAATTTACTCAAACCAAAATGCTTTAACAACTTGTTTGACGGGCACTATTGAATTATACTCGGCCTTTTGTTTTCCAATGGTTTTTAGTTTTAGAATGAACCCTCATGGCACCTCGACGGAGAAGTGATATGTGTGTGAAGGAAGAGATTTAGTTTTAGATCTATTGATTGTATCTAAGAGAGTATTAATACAGTTGTTTAGATTTGGACTATTTTAAAGATGTAATTCGAACTTCAGACTTATTTTATTTTGGTTGTAATTTTCCTTTATTTTGGACAGGTAAGACTTCCGTTATATTGCTTTGGTTTTGGTTCAAGTATTTTACTTGAACATTGGTTTAACCTTTAAGTAACCCTCTTAATTATGCTGGCAAAAGTGAAGTTCCGCTTGATTAATACTAAATTCCAATTAGTCTTTGTTTTCATGATTCAGGGCGGTTATAATTATGAATTGGGGCATATCAGTATTGGTATAATTAATTCATATTATTGGGTCAAGTACATGACGTGGAGTTGAGAATGTGAGCTTGATATGGATAAACTATGTATGAAATTAAAAGTGAAACTTGATTACTAACTATTAGTTGAAAGATATTTGATTATGTTATGTGTTAGATATGAAATGGAGTTGAAAAGGAAAGCTGTAGTTGATATACTTATTGGCAATATAAATATGAAATTGAGATTGTATAAATTGATTATATGAATAAAAATTGAGATGAGAAGTGATACTTAATAAGTTGACTTTCAGCTAAGAGTATAAAGATATGTTGAATATAACTTGATATTCAATAAGTCGATTATGAATGTAGTAGAGTTGTTCATGTGCGGGTTTGGGCGGGTAGCGGACTGGGTAACACCTTAAAATTCTACCCGCAGGCTCAAATATTCAAAAGCCCGCCCGCATTTGCTGGCATATCTTTTTGTCGCTACCCACCCATTTTTAAAGCGGGCGGGACCCGCCGGTAGGTGGGTATTTTTATACAAAAATTAAAAACATAAATCATATTATAAAGTTAAGTTTTTATAAGTACAAACAAAATATAATACATTATCTAAAATACTCTAAATATATATAAAGTCTCAAAATACTCAAAATTACATGAATATTGAATATAGACGGTGGAGTCGGCTACTTGTTCGAATTTTGATAGTCGACTGCTTGAGTGCTTAGAGGGTTAAAAATATCGAATGTACATAGTAGAATTAGAAACTTTATTAAAAAATCTAAAAGAAGTAAACCTTAAGACTAGTAGAAGAGTAATAAACTAAAGTTGGGAATGAGTCATGTAGTAGTATAGTTTAATAATTAATAGAATTAATTATTTAATAAATAATATATTAAAATAAGCGGACGGACGGGTTTACCCGCGGATATTTTTTTGGTGTCGCTACCCGCCCATTTATCTTGGCGGGCGGGCATTACCCGTCCAGACTTTAAATTTTTTTGAAAAATGTTGTCCATGCCCGCCCGTTTTTCGAGTCGGATGGGTCGGGCCTGGCGGGTAGCCCGCCCATGAACAGCTCTAGAATGTAGTAGAAAGTTGAATGACTTTGCTCGGGAGTGGATGTAAAAATGGATTGGAATGCAAAAATAAATATGATGTATTGATATGGTTATTTTGACGGAGTAATTAAATATGAGTTAAAATACAATTGTGTAATTTGATTACACGATGTTGAATAAGGACTTTGAGTATGAACTATAGAATATGAGTTTGTATGTTGATTAGTTTTATGCATGAAAATGAGATTATGAGTTTGAATTGGAAATTGATTATGTGGAAAGGAATATGGGTTCAATGTGTTAAGTTTAGTTATGAATGAATTTTATGAATTGAATTGCAGAATTGGTTTTTGAATTGATCCTATAATTAGGATTCATAGTTAAAGCGTAAGTTAGAGTTGGGAACTTATATTTGACCAAGAATATAGCTCATACCTTGAGTAAATGTGTATGAAATCTTGTCCTATGAGCTTCATGGGCGATTCTTAGGGTATTCTGGGTAGTCGGTCGCCTAAGACCCCTTGAAATAAGGTGCCTCAAATATTAAACAGTTCTATTCAAGCCTATTCCCGAGCTACACTTTTAAAGTGATTTGCTTGTAAACTTTTTTTATATTTAAAGTAATATAATAATGCAATACATTTTGTCATGAATTATTTTTCTTGAATTGAATCTTTTTTTATCTTTTAATATAATACTAAAGGGTCCCATTTTAAAAAACATCACAAAAATAAATAGGGCCTCTAAAGTTTTCGCTCCGCCCCTGAGCTTAATATACTTTTAAACATTGGTTTGTCTTCAAATCAAAATATGAGTTTGATCTCAGATTGGGTCGAGTAAATTGATTAAAAGTTGTTACATGAGTGTAAAGTGTGAAGCGAATATGAATTTCAAAGTAGAAAAATAAAAAAAAATACGTATATTCATAAGCATTAGCTTGAACAATTGGTTGAATGTTAAATATGTGAATTTTTAAGAAACATTGAATAAAGAACTAAGAAGTATTTGAGATGAAGGGTAATTAATTGGAGATTTAAGATTTAAAGTTGTATTAAAGTTTAAACAAAAAGTTATTGTTTCATAAAATCCAAAGTTAAGCAAAATTCATTAGTTAGTTAAGCTAAATTTATTATTAGTGAAGCACACATATTTTTATTGAAAAATTGAGAATACATAATAAGCCATAACTAGGGCTTTGTATGGGTCGGGTCGAAAACGAGCTATACGTTAATGAAAATGAAGTGGGCTATAAAATGGCTTAATAAGAGCCGAAAACAGACCTTTGTAAATAGTATAATTAATGTATAATTTAAATATTATAAATGACAATGTCAATGAAATTATTAATATTTTTTCAATTAATTATTATAAATGATATATTAATTGTTATAAATTGATAAATGAGGATTGAAATAATTTTTAGTAGTAAAAATGGGCCGAATTGGGTCTGACCGGGCTTTGAAAGATCGGCCCTTATTTACTTAAGCCCGGACCGGCCCATATTTACTTAAGTCTAGACCGGCTCATATCCGGCCCAATGAACACCCCTAGCCACAACCATTAGCACTCCTCTCTTTCTAAGATCATAATAAATTTAATATTGTAAAAATACGTGATTAGGCGATCAAAACATGATAAATTTAGTATTTTAAAAAATTAAATATTATAAAAATACCTGATAAATTTTTAAAGAAAATCTTTTGTTTTATTTATTAATGTGAATTGGTAACTTAATTTACGTGTGTTTTACACTCATTTTATCCCCCAGAGGTTGCAACAATACCCATCACATCAGTTGTACAAGTACTCATAAAATAATGGTACCTCTAAATTGTGTGAATAAGATTAGAAATTAGAAAAATAATTAATAATTTATAGATAAAAATTTAAAAATATGGTGAAAATATTATACAAAACAGAAATGAAAAATGTGGCAATTCCCATGTAAATAGGAGAGGATGGCAATGGGTCGGACTCGGCTCAAATTATACATACTCCGACTTTGTTCCGGATGATAGTCGGACTTTTGTTTTCAGTACATCTCCACTCGGAGTCGGATTATGCATACTCCAAGTTTGCCCCAACTCGGACTCTCGAACCTCCAATGGAGTCGGATGCAGAGTCGGATTATTATCAAACAGTATCGTTGTGATATTATACTAATGATTTTAAAGCATACAAAATTAACAAAATATATTTTTTCAAATCCAATTCAACAAAAATGTATGTACTTTAATTTGAATTCAATTTTAACAAGAGAAATACACCCACTACTACAATTTAACAAAATTTTCTCGTATTTTGATTTGGCGTATTTTATTTCTCTTGATTTCATTTGTCGTATCTTGATTCATTAATCTAAATAAAAATACCAAGTGGTTTTTCAAAATCGAAATTTACAATTACTATGAGATAGAACTTGAATTAGTCACGTCTAGAGTTTTAAAGGAAACAAAAATGTTAGTGTAAAAGTCAAATTTAAAGTCGGAAGTCGGAGTCTCGGATTTTTAATAAGGTCCAACTCCAGTCCGTCTCTAACTCGGACTCGGATAGTAAAGTCGGAGTCGGAGTCTGATGACTTTTTCCTCGGACTTGAATCGGATTATTTTACTCAGATCGAATCGGACTAGGGTCGGATTCGTACTGAATTGCCCTAGTGATATGTAGAAGATAATTTAATTAAGCTTCATAGAAGTATTTCCATATTTTAAATTTTTTAATTCTGGATCGAGAGGGTACTGTAGAAATACATAGAGGGGAGAAAAAGAGTCGTTGTTTCACAAGAACAAGATAGTAAAAATTGCCCTAAAAATTCAAAATCAAAAAAATTAGATGTAAGATCCGATGCTTTGAAAAATAGCATAAACTTCGACTGTGAATTAATCACGAATTAAAGCAAATAAGTGTCCTCTAAAGTCTAAATCCAGTGAATATAACGAATAAAAATAGAATTCCGAAAAAAGATACGAAAGTAGAACAATTAGAATCGTAAATTGGATGAAATTACCTTGTGTTGCTTTAAATTTTGCGCCACCATTGTTGAAGCAGAGCAGAAGTAATTGAATTTGGTAGGAGCATTCTTTTGCTGAATCCTAAAATTGAAACAGATACTTATATTGGAATTGGAATGCCTCAATAATTTATTACCGTTAAGTAAGGATTTTAAATAAGCAAAATCAATTCAATTTCAAAACAAATAAGTAAGTCTTATAAATAGGATATGGAAACGGGTTACGGGTTACTATGGTATAGGTAACTAATACTCCGTTTTATTCCGGAGCTGCTCTTCTGAAACACCGTCTTTCAAAGAGACGACCTCAAAATAAGTAGCTCACGTTCATGTTTTCTCTTTAATTTGTATTAATTAGGCTATTTAACCCATAAATTTAATGCGTCTCTGTCTCTCACAATTTGTGTTTATTCCATTTGGATTTGAAACCTTTGCCAAAAATAAGTATTGAAACTTTTAATTAAATAAGATAAGATTTTATTAAATTATGTATTAGCTTATAAATTAAAATACAAATTAAAAATTAATAGTAAATAATATTAAAAATCAAATGAAATAAAATCACCTAGAAACTTTTTTGGTTTTGGCATATCAAAAAATTGGTTTGATTTTGTCAAGATTATGTTCATATTCATACAATAGTGGTTAAAAAATATTCGTATATTCGATTTTAAAAGTCAGATACTTTATTTGATTTCTCGATAGGATATTCGATTTTTAAAACGGATTTGGGTCCAGATCAGAATATTGGTAAAACTAGATATCCGATTTTGTCAAGATTATGTAATTTTTTTTATTTTTTATTTTTAAAATTCATCTATTTTTTGTTAAAGAATTTGTTTAGGTTGCTAATTTACCAATAGTATATACAATTAAACTATAACTAAATTACATAATTAATTTATTATTAAATAATTTAGGCTTTTGGAAAAATCCAACCATATTTTCGAAATAATGTTTTTAAAGTTTAAAAATAAGCTTGATTAAAGAAGCAAAGTGAAATACGCTTAAATAAACAAGTGTACAAAAATGAAATTTTTTTAAAAAGCAACAAAAAATATCCAATCTATACATTAATAGGAGCTGATTTTAATGTTCTATAACTATTTTTCAATATTTAAAATTTTAATAATATGAAGTAGTTAGAATAGTATATTCGTGTTGGACGTGTACTTGTCTTTATGTGAAATTTTTAAATTGGGACGGAGCAAACAATTCTGAGACCTTAGTTATTTTTCATTAATTTTTATTAGGACCCTTCGAAATTAAAAAAAAAATCTAAACTAAAATAAAAATTCAAGACAAATTAAATTTCTTAAACTTTAAGTTGTTAAAAATTAAATATTTTTCTCTAATGTTGAAATGCAAGAAAAAAATAGTCATAGTTTGATGACTAATAATAAAAATAATAAAAGTTTGAAGGGTTGAAAATTTTTGAAATAGATTATTGATAATTCTTTTATATTATATATATATCGGCCCCTCTCTACTAATTCAATTCTAATTCTTTTATATTATATTGTTGATAAAAATTCAATTCTTTTACATTATATTTTTGATATAAATTCAATTCTTTTATATTGTTGATAATGGTCCTATAGTTCAATTCTCAAACTTTCGATTTTTTGGTTAAATTATTAGGACTTTGACCTAATTCCTAGATATGCTTCAAATCTACTAAACCATCGTTCATTTTACCAAGTTAATAAAATTATTTAATCCAAAGTTCATTTAATTTAGTTTTAATCAAAAGTTCAATTTATGAAATTTATCAACTCTGATTAGGATCAAAGTGTCATCAAACCCTTTACCCTAACGACCTGTTTGGGAGGTGGTAATAAACGATGATAATGGAAATGGAAATTAGTTTTGAAAAATCTCTTGGCCACCTTAATGGTCATACTTGTCCAAGTCAATCATCTCATTTTCTTCATTAAGTTCATTCCAACGCATTACCATTAGGAGATGTGATATTAGTTGGTAATCATAATAATAATAATAATAATAATAATAATAATAAAAAATGCAAAATTTCAAAAATTAAATTACAATTCTTATTACAAATACAATACAAACTCTATAGGTATAAATAATTTGTTTTGATGGCAGAAACTACAGCATACTTCATTTAAATGGAACTTACATTTGCCCTTTTCCTTTTCTTCTATCATCCAGAGCCTATTGATATTAGAAAATATTGTTATCAAAAGTACAAACCAAATTACGGTAAAACAATAGAAATTTATTTATAAATATAAAATGAGTATACCTTTGGGGAGAAAAAGCAAGAAAACTGAGTTTCATAATTCTATATTCTATTCTACTTTGCTTGTTTCATTCGTATAATCTACGGCGAATCCAGGATACTAATATAACGTGGTCGAATACTAACCGGTCACCTTTGCATATGTGCTGAATCCACTCGACTACTATTAATCTGTGTTATATATTACATAATTCAATATCTTAAGAAATTTTAATCAAATGGCTCGAGTGATGACCTAGGTAGGCCCGGGCTTTGATTCTCGTTGTCATATAATGATTTGTATTTAAATATAGAGAGACATTTTATGATTAATCAGTGAGCTGTTTTCAGTAGCAAGAAAGGGAAAGGAAAAGGAAAAGCTACCTTTTGTCTATATTCTCTTCTTTTTACACTTTATAGATTTATAGATATAAGAATCATTCAGAACCAGTATAACATAATCCGCTAGCTAATTTGCTTTTTGAATTCACAATTCACTCACATTTGCCCATGAATAGCCTAAAATCGACCATAACGTGCTTTTTATGATTTGTAGTTTGCGAGAAGATTAGCGAATCATGTGACACTGTTCAGGACTCAGGATTCAAGCAGTTCACTAGCAAAGTTCCAATATTGCAAGCACCTAAATAAAGGAACTATTATACCTCAACCAAAAAGGAACACGAAGTTGGCAACCGGCTTTATAGAGTATAAAACCAATCGAGGATTTCCGACCAAGTTTTGGGTTTAGTTGATATTTTTACACCGGAACATTACTTTTCCGACTGGTTGCATGCAACTTTTTAGACGGAGACCTGGAAAAGCACTGGTGTATTCTAAGAGGTGACAAACATTATTCTAGTTGGTTCGGAAACATTTGGGTTAGTCTCTATCAAGTTCTACTAAGTGAAGTAAGGAACCTAAATAGCTACGTGAAGATAATCGCAACAGCAATGACAAAACTATGTGCAGTTAGCCCGATAGCTAACATAAGCATGTGTGAAACGAAAACAATAGAACTGAACAATTCGATGCATTACATTTACGTCATTCAATCATTCTATCATCGAAGAAAGAAAAGATTACCTTGCTCTGGAACATTCTAATAGTCAATACCAGAGTGTCGCGCTTTCTGCAGGAGTAATCCGAAATAAATTTAGACTTTTGTTTCAAACTACATAAAGAACAGTATGATATTTCTAAAATAGCAAGCACAGTAGCTCAGCATAAAAGGAATTCTGCATTTCAGATTTGACGTCTTGAATCATGATATCGGTTTGTGAAATTCCATTCTATATACAACATTCCGCTAACCCCAATGCCATTAAGCGGTTCCCACCTAGGTTGAATTTAGGAGGATCAGATGCACGCAACCTTATCCTTGTTAGTGATAGTAAAGAAGTTGCTTCTAATTGGCGCTAGAAAGCAAACATCATCTCCTGCTTTTATTTAGTTGTCTAATTGGCTACAAAATGATTTAACTTACATCACTTCTTGGATTAAGACATTAGATTAAGATAATTTAAGATGGGTATTGTAAGATAAGTTAATTCCATCTGATTATTTATCTTCATACTTGTCCCCTTTGGCAGGGCCGGCCCTAGGATTTTAGGGGCCCGAGGCGAAAGAGTATCTATGGGCCATTGAACTATTATATATATAGAAAAGTTCGAACCTTAGCACTAATTGAAAACTAAAATTTATGGGGGGCCCTGGGCGTAGGCACGCCTTGCCCTTGCTTAGGGCCGGCCCTGCCCTTTGGCAATCTGCCTATCTAATAGGCAATATATGAATAAAAAACAGATTCAATAAAACCAAAGTAATGGCATATGCACACAGGCTCGAGCATCATGATATACGGGAAATTGAAAAGAAAGGGTGAATGTCACATTACCGAATATCATTGTATGCGCTGCAAAAAGGGTGAGAAGTTCCATCTGAACATGTTAGAACAAACTGCGATGATAACCCCCCAGGAATTTTGATCTGCAACAGCGACAGAGAAGTAATACAAGAAATCACACACATAAACAAAAACGAATTAAGAAATTAATAAAAGAAATATAAGCAGAAAAAAGCAGTGACGACAGAAAACTGGTATGTGTATGAAATAAATATTTCAGTACACATAATTGGTTGAAGTTATGGGTAAAGTCAGATTGAAACAACAAAGTTGCATAGAAAAGAAAATCGAAATGCATAGACAAAGAGAAAGAGAGAACATTGGGGAAAATCCCAAGATCAGATTGATCTTAGACTATAAAACCCTACCTACGAAAAATCGGAAAACAATCTTATTGATGTTTAGAGTTTTAAATTACATCTTTATTCATATCTCAACAAAGGAGTCGGTCACAATTGGATTTCTAAGAGAATTTGGAAATTTCCCAAATTTCCTCTCACTAAACCCTGATCTTGTGGAACTTTCTCCGACTAGATTAATCTTCCCTCATGAAATATATGCTAATGAGTGTTTATATGTTTACTATACAAAGGCAATGACTTTGTAAAGTCCCATGCAAAGATGATTTGAAGGAAGCAATAAAACAATAACAGGTAGAATGTCATGGAAACTTGAAACTGGGGATCGGCTCGACCTAGTTGAGTGAGCTCTCTTGGTCGAGCGGACACTGAATCGAGTTTTCTGACCTTTCCGTCTCAAATTATGATCTTGCACACTAGCATCCCATATTGATATATCATCAAAACAACTATACTTCTCATCATTAAACATCATTGGAGATCTCTAGATTGAGTTATAAGTCACCACATACAACAACAGTCGTCTTATCTGCTCATAAATGTAAACCAACCAACAGAAAGCCAAGAAGCAATAAGAATCTATGATTTTCGAGAGATCCTTAGAGGAGTATGAAACTTTCTTGGAAAAATGTAGTGAGCCAACAAGGTACATCACGAACAGGTTCATATGATAAAATAACTTAATGAATGAAGTAACTTTAAATCAATGTTACGAAAAAGGAATCACGATACTATAAAATAACGGAAATGGCGACGTGAATAGTTATTTTAGAATTTTGGGAACAAAAGCTTCATATGATGGGTTCCTTTTATATCAAATATTTTAATGTTGTAGATCGAAATTTTTTTCATTAGAACATTAACCTACAGTTCGAGGAACGAAGTTTCCGAAATGAGATTCAATGAAAAGTTTCTTGTTTCTTGTTTCTAGAAGCCCCATAATTAAATTATAAAAACATTTTCTAAAAAATTTGCAGAACAAAATATAGGAGTACACACAAATTTTACTTATTGATTAAACAATTAGTCTAACTCGAAGATCCACAGGTCAGGGCTACATACCGACAAGTTTTCGGAGAATTTCTCAGAAATTTGAATAGTTTCAGTCTTATTGATCTTCACTTGAAAGCCTGAACGTCGCAAAATAAAAGTTGCTTCTTCCCAGTGTTCAAATGCGTCCAACAGCTTCATATGCAACAAACGGAAATATGTATCATAAATGATCATAAGCCTTGTAATACATCATGAATTCGTCAAATAAGAGACAACGAAATAGACAGAAGATAAGTAAATAGCAGTATCAGCAGGTATATTGGTATTCAACAACCAAGTCAACTCAAATCCCATATAATTTTACCTCAAATCTCATCAAAGACACACCTTAACCTAATACTAACAGCAATAATATTCCATATCCCATAGTGTAATAACAAAACCGCATCGCATCGCATTGCATCGGCCACGTTGTAAAGGTTTTCAAAACAAAGAACCTATATTTCCCACGTTGTCAAGGTGCAAAAAAACTGTGTTTTAGGTCGTATCAAGGAATATCTTATGACTTGACCGATATAGGCGTTACGATAACCATATCACTCCTGTTACTACATCACCGTTCCGTTATCGTAATCGCAACCATCACCGCTCAGTTTCAAGAGGGGCTGCTTTTGAAGATATTTCATCAGAACCCTTATGACTTAGAGCTGTAGTTTCAAGTATTGGGGGGCCAAGTACAAAATCGCAAGGTACGTAGGCTTCTCAAAGTTAGAGGAGATTACATACCTTTCGGCTTGCGGTAATGAAGGAGTTCCCTCTGGCCTAGCATAGATGTAAGGATTGATTGATTACAGTAAATGGAGTTCATCCTTCAGTTTTGAATGGACTAATGTGCATTTCACGGATATTATATATGAGGATCTTTTTTCGGTTGAAAGGTTCATCTTCTCTTTGATTATAGTTATCTTACATCTATTCCCTATGTCCCACTCAATTTGTTACACTTTCTTTCCCCAATGTGAGCTGTTGAGAGTA
Source organism: Amaranthus cruentus (assembly GCA_019425755.1). Taxonomy (NCBI): domain Eukaryota; kingdom Viridiplantae; phylum Streptophyta; class Magnoliopsida; order Caryophyllales; family Amaranthaceae; genus Amaranthus; species Amaranthus cruentus. The sequence goes on from CM033455.1 coordinate 19,750,730, forward strand.
AATGTAGCAAAGTGAGTAGGATGGAAGGAGTATCACTAAAGAAATCAATTTGTTCTATATAAAACTTTGTCGCATCCAGAGGTTTGAGGTAACTGGAAAGTATATTGTGAAAGCAGGCTGATTTGGTTTGATTTTACGAAAAAAATACTTGAGCACGGCAGGCTACAAATACGTAATATTAATACTAACTTCCCAGCAACTTTTGTAGTTACAGGATTTTCTGTTCAAAGAAGGTTTTGAATAAGCAAGACGGTGGAAAGACTCAACAACCATTGAAAGGATGAAGGTTTCAGATCTCCAAGCTCTCAATCAGCAATAATTCCATCAAAAAACGTGACAAATTTATTTAAATAAATGTCTACATGTTCTATTGTTTTTGTAAGTCTTAAATGTATATCGTAAAATCTTTGTTAAAAGCTGAACTCTTTGTCATTTCATAGAGAAACTTTTTCCAACACACTAATATTTCATAGAGAAACTTTTTCCAACCCGCTCATAACAAAAAAATGTGATTACAACATGAGTGTAATAGATCCAGACAAAACAATAAAACCTAGTGATAATATAAAGTAGATTCATTTTCCCATCAAGTGCTTAGACACTAGATGAAAATGTATCCAATAAACGAAAGTTCAAAATTTTAGACAAACTTACCAGAACTAAAACACTGAAATTGGCTTGGCCTTTAGAAATATAAGAGTCTATCTCTGCTTGCATATCTGGGTCTAACGACAATCGAGCAATCCAAGAAAAAAAAGTAGTAAAGATATATTTCAAGAAAAATTGGTCGCTTGCTCCACAAAATATATATAGAAATAGAGAGCAAACAAACTCACCACACGATATCTTTTTCTGCTCATTGGCAAAGTGTCGTACTATTTCACCCTAATGTAATAGGAGAATAAATGAGTTGCTGATTTTTAATTAATGTACATCCAGAAAGCGTACTAAAAATTGTTAAACTTTCTTGGACCTATAAGATAAAAGGCTTCAAAAACCATTGCAACCATAAAATGTAATGCTATCTCCGACCCACATTATAAGACATTTATTTTAACCAAAGGATTTTGATCTAATTTAAATCCAAAACATCATTCATTCTACCAAATAACTATAAAATTTAAATTTTATATCGAGGGAGTAGATTAGCGCTCAGATCGAATTATAAGAAAGCTGCATAGATTGAAGTCAAGGTTCCAAGGAAAGAGAAAAATTAATAGAAACACTGTTAATTACAAAAACTTTTTTTGCTGTATTTGAATGAGATGTTACCGGAGCAGAAATTAAAAGAGAAAATTCGGTAGTACAAGACTTGTCCGTGGACAACAATAATGTTTGCACATCGTAGTTTTGAGCATGAAACATTTAAATTTATTTAAAAACATAATACCGTGACAGCCAACAAACACATGAAGCAAACTCGGATGTATTTTTGCATTCTTTATACTGATCAACCCGACTAAGTCAAGTCTTGTATTGTTTGGTTTTGTTTTAAATTGTACTAGATCAACAAAGAGTAATATGGAGTAGAAGAGAATTCATCAAATTGACAAGTGCAAAGTTTAGAACACAAAGACATAAGATGCAGGAGTATACCTGACGGCCGTTCTCATCCATCGGTATGCATTCAACAGCAATACACTTATCAACATCATCAGCTGTTACTACATACTCGGGGTTGGTAGCACCTTAATAATGGAAACAAAAAGAAGTTCAAATTGTCACGTGACAGAGCATATCGGCATATGCTACATGCCTATAATTATATCAATATGATTCCAACAACATGCCGGGTCTAGGGGGTCAAATGTACGCAACCTTATCTTAGTTAGTGATGACAAAGAGGTTGTTTTCGATTGACACTTAGTAGCAAATATCATTTACAGTTAAAGACAAATAAGAAGTGAATGTGATTATGACTGAGGCAAAATCATAGAAGCCAGATGGATTTAACAATTTACCTTCAATGTAGTGTCTGGTACCATCTTGGAGATGACGAACCCACTGTCATGTAGAAAAGTAAAAGTAAAAACTTGATCTGTAATGGAAAAAGAAAAATATCCAATATGATTTCTAAAGGAAGTAGGTCCGCTTTTACCTGAAACATGCAAAGAGAAGTGCCTCGTACGGGGTAACCACAACCAAGAATCTTGCCTCCTGGTTTAGCCTCACCAGTTATTTGAAACCCTTCTATACCAGGACCCTCATCTGAAAGAGTCAACTTTGCAAATATTCAGTCTCTTTTGTGCACTTGAAAGTTATTGAGTCAAATATAAATCCTTCATAATTGAGTGCGCAAAAGATTGACTCACAATTTCAATAGCGTGAAAGTGAAAGAGTAAATTTTCTCACGAGGAAATTCTCATAAAATATGAAGCAACGTACTTGGTAATTAGGACATTGAAAATCATCAATTATGCATATAAATTGAGCTAGCACAAGCTTGCTTCTCCAACAACAGAAAGGTTTCAAATATTCAAAAAAAGAGAAAAACAGAATAAGGTAGAGGGAAAAGAATCCTTTTAAGGGCTCACTTGGACTGAGTGTAAATATTTAAGGGGTAAAAAAGAACAAAAAATACTAACAAAATGACTAGAAAAGCTAGAATCGGCTTGGGGACTACCTAATCAACCATAGACAAAAGTTAAGTCAATATATCTGAAAGAACCCAAATAGTGCCAGAGAGGTCCAGAAATGTGGGGATCCCCCCCCCCAAAAAAAAGGCACAAATTACACTTCCCATTCGATAATCAAATGTTGGACGTTCAATGCAAATTACCAAGAAAGTTGTCAATATAGTATGAGGGATCACTAAGCTAATGGTGACCTATTACTGATTTTTTTATAAGCCTTTGCCGCAGTATCTTTCAAATTTCAATCAAAACTTTTAGACTTTCTGCCAAAGATTTCAATACCATTCTTCATAGTCTAAAAGCACGTAATGTAAGATTAAATAACATAATAGCTTATCACAACCATAATCTATATTCAATTAAGACGACTACTTTCCACAACTATATACCTACCTCAACCTAGAGTTGTTCATGGGCGGGTTGGCAAGGCAAGGCTAATCTGGCTCGAAAAATGGACAAGTTTGAAAACTATTTTACAAATTTTAAAAAATCAAAAAATGAAGAGGTCATGCCCCCCATTTAAGATTAACGAGTAATGGCACAAAAAAATTACCAATGAGTGAGCCCCCCACCCACCCGCTAATTTTTAATATAAATTTTAAAAAATTTATATTTTATATAAATAAAAAAAATTCTGAGTCCTCCATCCCTTTAACTGATTTCACTAAATATATATTAGAGTGATATGGAAAAGCTAAAATCAAAAGAGCTAAAATTAACTCCATTTTCCGAAGCCTATCATGCAAACGATTATTCATCTTCATTGTCATCTTTTTTTACTGCTTGCTAAAATCAAATCAAAAGATAAAGGAAAAGCTAAAATGAGCAACTATAAGCTATAGATCATGAACATATAGTTTGACAAAAGTTAACATATAATATATACATCTACAATCTAATATTTAGTAGCAATTACCATACATAATAGAGGCTCAAACTTATGCCACGCACAAAATATTTACTCCAGACTTCTGATTCCAGTCAGTATTAACTTGTAATTTATCTCCAGTCTCTCATAGACAGAAACTAGATGGTACTTGAATATTGTCCTCCTTACACCATAATTTCAAATTTCCCAAAATCAATAAAGATACAAATCTTGATCTTGACATCTCACATACAATTATTAGTGTATACAAGTCAAAGATCACTAGTGTAAATATAGACCTCACAAAACATCGCCGTTGGCAAGATTGATGTAGGTTAGCTGATTGTCATGAAGGGCTAAAAAGGGGTAACATACGAATTACCGAATTAGTAATAAATAATACTTGGCAATTACTTAAGTTGGGGGTATAAAATGTAGAGATAATTAGTATAGATAGAGGGGAAGGGAAGGGAATTAGTCATTTATTAAAGTAATAGTTTTAAGAGGAGTATTATACTCATTAGGAGAGAATAAGCCTCTCGAGTGCTTGTATACTATTCTTTGTAATCGTTCTTTGTTTACATTCAATCCTTCGTTATACATTTACATTTTACATACAAATTGTTACATTCTTTTACATTTTGCTTTGTCCATGACACTAACCTATTATTGTTGTCTTCTTGTTCTATTATGATGCTTTAACCAAGAATTGGGGTCAATCCTCATTCATTGTTTTAAGTAATCTAGTTTTGAAAGTGAGATTTCACTTAAAAAGTCAATCTCTCATCAAAACCATATGCTGAAGAGAAGTATACATATCCAAATTAACTCCAGATAGAATTTTATCAATATAATGGATAGTGTCTATGTTGTCATCATTTTACACGATGTGGACAAAAATTTATTGTTGTTACTAAATAAGCATCTCACCGTAGAGTACAATATTCCCAGTATCATTATTCTGCTCTTCAGGCCACACATTATTGAGAGATGGTGAATGATCATCATTTGTATGTCGATCACTTGATAGAGACGGATATTCTTTCTGTACAAATCAACTAACTTATAAGATATAAAGAACACTAGACACAAAAAATTGAAACTGAATTACTATGACAAAATGAGTTTTTTATTCTAACATATTAGCCATTAATTTTTTCCAAAAATGATATACTCTCTGCACAAATCAACTAACATGTAACCCATTAGAAGTTACTATACCAACATATTAGCCATTATTTTTTAAGAAAAGTATATTAGGTTTTAAAAGGTTTTTATAAGCTTTAATTTCTACATAAGTTCTAGAAAACATAAATTTCTACAATAAAGTGAATTTTATTTTAAGTTAACAAATCACATTGCGATGTTCGCAAAAATGAGTCATGACACTACGAGGTGGCACGTCTTCAACATCACAACCGTTACTGCAATCACGATGACATAGTGCCAAAATAAGGTTCACACAACCACAAGGTCGTCACAACAGTGAAACCACTTAGATCGGCTATGAAAGGTTTTGCGACTATTAGTGTGACCGCATTCAACAATTTGCACTATGTGGCATAGTGCCAGAATAAGGTTGCATTCGTCCTATTGTAAAGGCTTTCAAACTTATCAAGTTGGTATTACTAGCATCGTAGAGGTGTAAAGAACCATATTTAGGTTGTTCCTAGCCATATTCAATGGTATAGGTTTATATCCAACCACATTTGCATCAACGTGTCCATTACTTCATATAGGGTATACCATATTTCTCCTTGTAAAAAAAATATTCTCTCCTTGCACAACCACAGATCATTCCTAGCCAAGGTGTCTTTCTGGAGACATTCGTTAACCACTCTACTTCCATCATATGCTAATCAATCTCGCTCGAAAAAAAAGGAACAAACTAGTTTGCATAAAAGCCCACATACTATAAAAGATTTTAATTCTAATATCTACTTACACGATAAAGACGTACTTGGATGCATCAATAATCTCCCACAAATATCAACAAAAAACACATTATTGCTTTAGTTCAAGCATTAATCACTTTGACATACTTTCTCCCTTCTTTTTTGTTTTTCTTATTTTGACCTTTAGGATCAAAGTCTCATACTTTCAACTATAAATATCTTATTGATAATAATAGTTAGTATAACTATACTTGACCAATTTTTTGTAAGAGTACATTTATGAGGTCTTTTCCCAAGTTAGATAATAAAGAAAATTATAGTCAATGACAGTTCTAAGATCATCAAAAATGAAATAAGACCAACAAAAAAGAACAAAACTAGTATAAGATAATCAGAAATATCATGCAATGCTAGTTGTAGCATACACTCAAGGCATTCAACATTACCTGGGGTTTGTAAGGAGACGGAAAAATCACATCGCTCGGATGATTATTCTCATAGTACTGATCCCTAGAATGAACTCTCAACTCCCTTGTTTTTTCCTACAAAAATAAGAAAAATATTTGGAAACTTCACAAAGTTGTTGTATACACCCTCGTATTCATCCCTTTTGTCCCTTTTAGTTTTGCTCACTTGTCGATGCACTAATTCAATACTTAATACCTTGAATTGTACATTATTAAAAGATAATTAAAAGTAGTTATTAACAAATTTTACAATGAAAGAAATCAAACAAAATCCCACTTGACTATATTTTAACTTATATATTAAGAATAAAATACAAATTTAAGAGTGATTGATAAATAGTGCCAGAAAATGGGGCACATATGCTGATAGGGAGGATTAATAATTTAAATGCTACTATTGTGTATATTTTCTAAGCAAATCCAAAAAGCTTTTTTTCAAGTACAAAGTAATAAGATCATATTTCAATTGGGCAGTTCTGGAGTACAGTCGGACCTTAGCATGTGAAGAAAGAACTAAGATTATCGTAATTTAGATGCAACTATTGTGTACATTTTCAAAGCACATCCAAATCCCTTTTTTTCCAAGTAATAATATTATGTTTCAATTGGGCAATTTTGGAGTTCAGTTGGACCATAGTAAGGAGAAAAAAAAAAGAAAATTAAGTTGATTGCACAGTAGAGCTTCAAGTATGTGTTTAAAGGCTCACCTGTATCTTCTGATGTAATTGATCATAAAGATGCTGTTCCCACAACAAAAGATAAACAAACGAAAAGTGTCAACAACGCATTAGCTAAGGCGATAAATAAAATCAAATTGAAAAAACAGACTCGGTATCAGGAATTAGCAAACGAACTATGAGCAAGTAAAGCCATAAATTTCATCATGCAAAAGTTGTTGACATTAGGATGGTCATAGTTAGACAAATTATCCTTTTAACAATAAAGAACTTCATTTTCAAATATTTTAAAATCCAAGAAAACTACTTATATGTGCTACCATCAACAAAAATCGTTCTTAATTTTCAGAAAGGATAACCTAGGGTCAAATATCATGATGAAGCTAATGAGAAAAAATCACTAGATGTTTCAAAATAAGAATAAAGATATATTTATAAGAAATTCTCATTATGTGATGCAATACAGTCTAATGCTATGTTTTTTTTTAGGAGAAAGGACCTTCCATAACATGATAATAAACACATAACATAAACACTGCTTTTATATATTTCCTTCCATAGTTTCTTTTCACCTCATCATCAAATTTTCTTGAAACGTAAATCATGAAATCTCAATAATATTACTAGCTTAGTAGAAGTGAAGGTTCTGAGAACAAAATCCATAACTAGAGGTTTATCATCATAAATATTCTTCAAAACAATGACACTTAAGAGCATGTGCTTGTTATAAAGAATACTACATGTACTTATGATCACTTACAGTCAGCATGGTATAATGAAATAAGCAAATTTGTACAACCTAAAAAGATAAAAGACAAATATTTCCTATTTTGTCACACATCATACCTTCACACTCATGGAAATGGAAGAGGCATTTGTGACACCAGGCCACATACGATGTTCAGCCAATAGTCCAAGCAAAGAAGTCATGAAGATACATCTTTGTTCTTCAGCATCCTAGAAAGAACACAAGTTTTACAATTCACATACTTAGGAGAAATTGAAACAAAATTAGAACAAAATACTAGAAGGGAGTTATAGAACATAATGGAAAAAGAAAATATATTGTTGATTGCACATCAAGTGTAAGTAAAGTCGAACTTCTATTTTGCCTTAAAAATAGGATCGACCAACCAATGAGTATGATACAACTCCCATTGACGGTGGTACAAAACCATGCTTAAACGGAAAGTTCAAAGCCAAAGGTTTCTGTTTTATTTCAGTATCTTTTGAGTGATTACTTTAAGTTAGCAATCCATCATGCTTCTTTATTCTACCATCTAGGCTATCGCCTAAGGGAAAAGCTTGCATAAGATGGATCTAAAGCGAGAGTTATAACTGGGGTCACTGTTGATAAAATATATTTACATGTTCTTACACTTGATACTTTTCATGTTATCTGCAGTAAGTTGGCAATTCCCATCTCTAATATAATAGAAGATATTCAAAAATAGTATCATGGGTACCATTTTTGCGATCTATACTATGATTATGATTCTCCTAAGTCAATGTATGTATCGTTTTCATTTCTTTTTGAAGAAGTGAGTGCATTAATGGGGCAAGCTGGCACGGATTTATTGAAGACAATAGACTCTTACCTGTAAATCAGTGGTTAGCCTTACATTCTGTTCCAGATCATCTTTCCTGTGAGCCAATTCTTTTAAGGCTAAATTTACTGATTCCCTTTTCTGCTCATCCCTAGCCTATCATTGTCTAATCATAATTATCTCATTGTATAGAAATCTCACAATTACAATATGAATAAGAGGTTTTAAGAGGACAAACCATACGCAGATCGGAAAATCTTCTCTCCAAAGCATATTTCTCATTCAGCAGCTGCAACTCCTGCCATTTTAGAGGAGACACGAGATCATCCCCTAGCAGAAGATAATAAACCAAAAAAAAAACTCTTGAGTGACATCATTCTTTTTTCTTAGCTCTACCTTAATATAGGCTTGCGAAATTTTCCACCGGAGATGGGATATCTCTTGTTCTTGTATCATAGCTCGCGCATGAAGTCCCTGCTCATGGATATTTAAGAGGAGGAATATGAGATTTTGGTCGAATAAAATTGGAAAAAATCACATACTTGAGTAAAGCTACATGTATCAAAACCTTTTGTTCCTCGGACTTATTTGAACTTCCTTCTCCTTTCAAATCTCGAGAAGCAGCATTTTGAAAACCATTGCTAGCAAGCAGAATATTACTCCATCAGATGGGGCATACCAAGATATCTAGAAAGTATAAATTGAAATTGGGTGGATAGGGTTTGAAAAGAGAGAACCTCATGGATTGTGGTGCATTATTATTAGTAGACATCACACTTCACTCCCCTTTTCTCAAGCACACAACTTTGAAATGCTTGAGAGAAGATTACCTCCACTGGCCAAGTGAAGGTCGCATAATTTCTTACGTATCAGAATGACATGTTACTTGTCATCGAAAACACACCATGCACTGTGAAAAAGGTCCAGACAACATTAATTTTTACAAAACAAAAAAAACAATACAACAAACAGAACTTACTAACACCGAAGAAGAATCTAACCACATATAGGCACCTACAAGGTGTGATTTGGTCATAAAACCAATTAATAGTAGATGGAGTGACCCACTAGGCTTAGATGTTAGTCAATCTCTCTCATTGTTCTACGACATCGAATCAAATGTGGGTTTTTTTATACAGCGAGACACAAAGAAAAAGAAAACTAAAGCATTCTTTATAAATGGATAGCTGAGTGCTTCAAAGGGACGGATCTATTACGAATGTCGATAATAAATCTGAGAAGACATTTGACGTTGGAACAAGAAACATACCCGCCCAATGAAGGGAACCAAACTGTTTATATCTTGTGTTCAAAAATTTAGCTTAAAAGAGGAAGACGTAGGCTAAAGATGACTAGGAGTCTGGGATGAAGAATGATGTGAGGAATTTGGGTTTGCCGAAGCATATGACAATAGATAGGTATGAATGGAAACGAAGAATATAATTGGGAGATCATTGGAATTGGAATTGATTTTCTTTGTATTAGATAGAGTCGAATAAATTGTAATCTTTGTTACTGATGATATCTTTTGTTGATTTGTTTTGATTCATGTAACTGATTCAATATGTTGGGATTTAGACTTGCATTTATATATAATTGCATTATAAGTCCACTAGTGATATGTTACCAAGTTCAGAGTGGCTCTATCAAATAGAATGAAAGTATATTGTATTCACAAATTACACTCCTATCAATGATTTGAAATTTTGAATGCTATCCTTTTTTCAATAGTGCGGCATCTTAATATTGCTTGGCCCTTCTCTATATATTACCTCTCACAGACTCATAATTATGGATTATGATTAGGAAACCATTGTATTAAAGTAATGATTAAATGGGACTTGTTAGAAACTTGGAAGGCTACCTTCACACTGGTATGAACACAGTAGCAACTTACTGAAATGAGCAAGAAAGAGCACGAAAAGAAAACAGAAAAAAAAGAAAAAGTGCTGAGAAATTCGAGTATCCAGCTTACAGCTTACTCCCCAAAACAACCTTGTGTTTCTATTAATTTTCGCATGATTACACCATTTGAGTACTACCTTATTTATAATAGTAAGATCACTGCCAACTCATACATTTACATAACCGATTCATTCCTCCTGCCCACTACCCAATTCTGTTATAGCCTTATTATACTTCTTAACAGAAATATTCCCTCCAAGTGACACCTCAGCATTGCTAGTATTCTTTTTGCCTCTCCTTTGGTATGTAATTAAGTTGGGCTTGGGCTGCTTGGCGATAGTAAATGGCATAGCACACACATTGCTATTCTAATGCAACATCTAGTGAAAACATCATATGCACATGGGCGAATCTATATGGGGAATCGGTCACCGATTTAAACACGCGGCCTATTGTATTTTATCCGCCCCCCTTACTTATTTATAATATATGATATAAAGTATTATTAAATACCATAAAATCAAGTACAAAATTTGACCAAAGTAGTAAAAATAGAACTTATGGTCCGAATTTTTGTCTTCCATACACTCAAGAAACGTTTATTGACATCTTCACAACCTCTCAAATTTCCAAGTATCAAATTATAAAAAGATCCATTTAAGAACAAATTTTAGACTTTTTACTTGTTTTTATGTAACTATTTCGTTGGTAGATCAATCATATGACTAAATTTATTTGCTACCGCTCATCCGACTAATATTCTGGTAGTGTATTGGTCGTCCAACTATAATGTTCTGCTAGTGTATCAGTCGATGGATAATGCTTTTTTGCTTAGGTATTTGGTGTTTGACAATAATAGCAATACATTTATTACTAGACAATGCTTGTATTGACCCCCAAATTAAAATTGTTGTTGCATATGCTTATGCTGACAACTAATAGCTATACATTTCTAAGCACTCCTATATAGACATCATACCTATTGTTCCTAGATAATTTACTTAATTCAAAGTTTCACCTTTTACTAATACGAATACCAAACTTTCCAACTGAACCAACATTATGAAAAGTACTTGAACCATCTTTCTAACTCATACAACTCACTTTTAATCTTTCACCATAGAAAGGGCAATTAGCTTCTTTCGTTGTTCCTATTACTTTATTATTTACTTCTAGAGTATGAGTTTATAGCAACACTAGTTTGCAAAAACATATGGACTACAAGCAAAGGAATCTAGGTTGGTCATTTGATTAAAAATCCTGTTAATAATTATGTGTAGCATATAACATGGAGGAAAGGAAGGACAATCGAGTTGGTTTACCAAAAATATGCAAAGGTAAGTGCTTAGTTCAACTTATACTAGTATTCTAAATTCGCCCTTTTCACCTACAAGACAATCTTCCAAAAAAAAAACTACAAGACAAGATAACACCATTAGCAATGAGCTCATCACTCTTAGACCATGGTTTCTAAACTTTTGAAAGAATGATAACCATCAAAGATATGTTGATTGCTTCTTCTAAAAGCACACAATAAATCAAAACTTTAAAGTCTCAAAAAACGGATAAAATGCATCTTTTTCTTTATTTGTTGGCATTATCTAATCCTTTTATACTTTCTCTCAATTAAACCCAATCCAATCCAATCCAATCCAATCCAATTCAATCCAATTCAATCCAAAGTCGCAATCTACCCAAATATCCCAACAAACCCACATCTAAATACATCTAATCAAACACAAAAGAATCAATCTTTTCACTAAATAAGAGCAATCAAAACAAAAAAATTCAGAGACATAAAACAGATATAAACTTTATACAACAAATCAATACAAAAAAAATAAAAAGTGTTGACCTTTACCTTTATCTAAATGGAAATATTTGAATCGATTTCAGAAATTACCACCAATATCTTCAAGTGGGTTCAATAAAACAATGAAGAAGAAAGATTAATGTGATGAAACTATTCAAAGAAATGAGAAAATTAAGCCAAGAAGTCAAGAGTGAATGATTAAACTTGAAAAATATGTAAAGGGGTACGAATGTTGACAGTATAGACTATAGGGTATGAATGTTCAAAGTTCATCATACACCTTTGAGTGGGGAAGATGATGATGTTTGCTGACAGTAAGCTGCTGACGGCTAAATTGACAAAACAAATAAAAATGGAAACAATTAATTACACTTAACTGTATTTTGTTATTGTTTCCATTTTGTTGGAGTAGATCTGATATCACTTTTTTATTACATTGGTTCAAAACCCACTCGATGATCTGATATTCACCGGATCTTGTAATCGAATTCGTTTTTCTGATTACACTTAAATGTATTTTAGGTGTTTTAGGTCGGTTCAAAACACACTCAAATTTATTGTTTGGCAAATCAAAAATATTCAAATTTGGATTTGGATCAAATTCTAGCATTGTTTTTAAAATAGTTAAAGTTGAGAATTTGAGAATGACTACCCAAACCTTGTCAATCTCAAATTCTTCATTTATGATTTAATAATTAAAATTCATAATTTAAAATGTAATACGTGTTTCCAAACACTACATAAGTGTATTTCAAGGCAATCTTTGATCAATATAGAACTCATCTTGTGTATATAAAATCATTGACTCAATATCGGTGACTTGCATACATTCAAATTTTCTACCAAAGCAAAATAGAATAGATCACACTATTAGTTGTTATGGATTCTTACTTGAGGGAGAATTATTGACAATGCTGATGGTTATTGTTTGTCTTAAGGATGAGAAATTTTTGTGGTAAGTTAAATTGTTCGCATTGTCAGAATGACACTGTATCTACACTCAAATGAATAAGAAAAGACTCACGTATCGATCCTATGTGGACAATATATTGCGATTGTGAAAATTATCGTAGTAGAATGAAATTTTGGTTTACAAATGCACTGCTTTGGGCAAAAAATCTGTTTCGGTAGTGAAACAAGAAAGTGTGAAAGGCACGTGAGATACCTGAAGTGGAAGTGGTACAGCAGTCAACGGTCAACAATCTGGAGGTGGAACGTCTTTTGAAGGTGGCCTGAAGTCCTGCACCACAACACGTTAGCCTTGCTCGGGGGGTTATCTCCCGGAAAACCCTTCCTATGCTTAAGTCAGATCGGAGTGAGAGAAATGTTAATAGAATAGACCAGTGGAAAGGTAGGGTGGTCGTGGTGATGATGGTGGTAAATCACTGATTATGATGTTCAAGCGGGAGATAACTGCTGGTGGTTGTGACTTGTGAGTGATAATTTCGGCAGAGTTTCGGTATGTTATTAAAGGCATAGAGCGCCAATAACCTTGATTGTCCCTTTTTATAACCCTCCAAGGGTGGTTATTTCTGGAATGGATGAAAGTGGAAGGTTGAAGTTGGTTACCACAGGAAGTGGGAAGTTGGAAGACGGTTATGAGGCGGTTACCTTTGTGGAAGTTAAGAAATGACATTGACCGGAGGTCAGAGTCAAATAGAGTCAAGGATTGTCAAAATAATCTTCTAGCAATAAAAAATAAAAAATAAATAAACATAATTAAATGTTACCATGACAGTTAGCCCCACGCATGAGGGATGATGTGAGAGCCGGATTGAATCGTAACATCTTTGTTTTTGCGGAATATTGGACTTCTAGTAGGAAAGGAAATTTACGTAAAAGTATAGTGGCACCGTTATACCGTGGTACCATGTAAGTTTTTAACTTGAACATTGGGCCATTGTAGCCTGGTTTGATATCAAGTTTATGGCACATTACTTCTGGCGGTATCCCAGGCATTACTTCTACGGAAAAGCAAAGATATCACGGAACTCAGCAATGGCTGCCAAGACGTCGTGTCTCACTGCTTCTGATAGGGCCTTTCCTATCTTGATCTTTTTTCCTTCAAACATTTCAACTTCTTCATATTGTTCAAGAGCTTGAGGTCTCTTTGGGACATTGAGGTTGTCCAGGTAAACACTCATAACGGACTAATGTTCCTCTTCTCTCTTCCTTTTGGGGAACGCTCCAGGAGCGCCGTCATACTTCAAACAGTTTATGAGGCACTAACGGGCTGCCTTCTGGTCCCCTTGGAGAATTCCAACTTTCCCATCGTCTTGTTCAAATTGCAACAAGAGTTGATGTGGTGAAATGATTGCCTTGATTTTGTTGATGAGGGGTAGTCCCATGATTGCGTTGTAGGGGAAGTTGAGATCGACGATTGTGAATCGAATGGGCAGTGTTCTACAACTATCTTTTTCGCCTACTCGAACTGGAAGTGTGATAGTGCCAAGGGGCACTACTTGATTACCTCCAAAGCGTATGAGGGGTTTGTCAAAGGGCTGCAAGTGCTTCTCCTCAAATTTCATTTGTCTCAAGCAATCCATGGTGATGAGATCTACTGTGCTTCCTGTATCCACGAGGACGCGCTTAACTTTCATCTGACCAATCTTGACTGCTACTACCAAAGGATCTGTGTGAGGTTGTTGGATAGACTGTGACATAGTAGCATCGAATTTCATTGCAGGACCTTTGGTAGATATCTTTGGAGGGCCCTTCATCAGGGTATGTACGCTATCCTTCACGGCTCTGATTGTGAGATATTCTTCGTTGTAACCACCTACAATCATGTTGATTACTCCCCTGGTTTCATTGGAAGCTTCTTTTCTTTCCTCCTGATGAGGCTTTGGTCTTGGACGATACGACCTTCATTGCCACCACGGGATGACTAATCCTTTCTACTCAAGAATCTTCCCAGTTTTCCTTCTTCAGTCATCTGGTGTAAGATGCGTTTTAGTTCTCTACACTGCTCCAAAGTATGACCATATTCACGATGATAGTTGCAATACAAGTCATAATTGCGGCGGTCAGGCGGTGTAGTGGTGGGACGGGGCGCCGGAAGTGTATCTTGGACGGCGAAAAAGATGTCCCGCCTATTTCTATTGAAACGTGGATCCTCTCCACCATCTCTGAGATTTTTCATCCTAGGTTCTTCAGCGACACATACCTGTCTATGTCTTGGGGGTCCTATGTCAGAAGGAGGGCCATGGTGACGGGGAGGATAGCCTCTATCCCTCCGTGATGAAAGATCTTCTTTGTGAATCTTTTGGGGGGACTTGGTACGGGTTCTTTTTTGTCATGCTTCCGCTTCTTTGTGTCGTGGGCATGGCATATTTCTGAAGCGGTGACATAGCTTTGACATTGTCTCATGGTTACTGCATAGTTCTTCACTTGATTCTCAACAAGTTGGAACTTTAACTTGGGAGTTCACATCCCGTTGATCAGGGCGTTGAGGGCTACGGAGTCCTCCAGATCGGTAACCTCCAGAACAGCTTCTTGGAATTTCTTTAAGTATGCAGCCACATATTCCCCTTCTTGTTGTATGATACTTAGCAAGTGGACTTCTCTTGCCTTTTGGAAGCGACAAAGTGACTGACAAACTTTGCCTCTAGCTGTGCAAAAGTGTGAATGGTTCCCGCAAGTAGAGAGGTATACCAACTTAGGGCAATGCTGCTTAGAGTTGTAGGGAAGAATTTACACAGCAAAGCTTGATTGGTAGTGTACAACAACATCAAAGTTTTGTATGCCACGACATGTTCTTCGAGGCATGTGGTCCCATCAAAGGAGTTCATGGTAGGGACTCTAATCTTGGCAGGATTAGGGGTCGCCAAGATTTCAGCAAATAGGGGAGAATTCAACAATATTGGGGCTTCTTGAGGTCCCCATAGGCTAACCTCTACCTGATCATTTTGTTGAGGCCTGACGAGGCTAAGTGGGTGACTGGGCCCAGAAAGCCGCGACGTCTTCCTTTCTTCTCTTCTCCTATCGATCAATGATTAGATACTTTTAGAACGTTGGGATCTCCTTTCATTCAAATAGTCCCTGGCGTCTCGAGTTTGAGGTCTGGACTCGCCTTCCTGGGATGAACTTAGACTCTTCTGAAGTTGGGATCTTTCTCTCTGTTGTCGGTTTCTGCGGCAGGATTGGGAGGCTAGAGTTTCCCTGTCATCTTGCCTCTGGGAGTTATGTAGAGGATCCACCCTCCTTCTCAAGTTTTCAATCTGTTCGGTCATATCATCCAACATCTGCTGGTTAGGATTAGTGACATTGGCGTTGATCACGGAACGAAGTTGTTTCGCGAAGGCGTTTGTTAGATTTTGTGCCAACATGTCCAGATCACGGCGAGTCACGGCCTGGTTGTTAGCTTGTCTTGCGGACGTGTCTGTGTCTGTACTATGCACGGTGGCAGTTTGTGTGTGAACATTTTTTGGAGCCATGACTTTTTATTTAAGAGGTCCTCACAGACGGCGCCAAACTGTTTCGGTAGTGAAACGAGAAAGTGTGAAAGGTACGTGAGATACCTGAAGTGGAAGTGGTACAACAGTCAACGGTCAACGATCTGGAGGTGGAACGCCTTTTGAAGGTGGCCTGAAGTCCTGCACCACAACACGTTAGCCTTGCCCGGGGGGTTATTTTCCGGAAAACCCTTCCGATGTGTAAGTCAGATCGGAGTGAGAGAAATGATAATAGAATAGACCAGTGGAAAGGTAGGGTGGTCGTGGTGATGATGGTGGTAAATCACTGATTATGATGTTCAAGCAGGAGATAATTGCTGGTGGTTGTGAGTGATAATTTCGGTAGAGTTTCGGTATGTTATTGAAGGCTTAGGGCGCCAATAGCCTTGGCTGTCCCTTTTTATAACCCTCCAAGGGTGGTTATTTCTGGAATGGATGAAAGTGGGAGGTTGGAGTTGGTTACCACAAGAAGTGGAAAGTTGGAAGACGGTTATGAGGCGGTTACCTTTGTGGAAGTTAAGAAATGACATTGACCAGAAGTCAGAGTCAACAAGAGACAAGGATTGTCAAAATAATCTTCTAACAATAAAAAATAAAAAATGTTACCTTGACAAAATCATTTTGCTTTAAGTGTGCCTGATCTAAGAAAATATAGAATTAATAAGTTTATGCCAAGTTCTACAATGCAATATAGTATTTTTTTTGGGGTGCTAAGATAGACTCAATGTAACCTACTAAGTTTAAACTAAGGTGAAACGCAACATGTTCGCATTCTACATTGTTCAAATATGTCAACCTTATGTGCTGACTAGCCCAAATGCGACCCAAACGTGTGTTTAAGGTAGAAAACTCCATTGTTAAGCTGTTTGGTGTTAAATTAAGTTTGACTTATTACAAACGTCAACATATAATTGGAAAAATATAAAATGTACACACTTTATAAGCCAATGAGATATTATCTCAAAACCATATGACAATGGGAAAAAAAGGTTCCACTGACTTATAAATTATGTGCACACCATATTTAATTCATCGATGTAGCACAAATCATCCCAACACCCTCCTCGCATGCAAACCCTGTCAAATTTACATGTGTGAGTAATCAATTAGGGTCCCAGATGTTTGGAACGATTTGCTCTAATACCATGTTGAATTGGGTTTGACTTACAATCGAAAAATACAGATGGCACACAATACGTAAAGTCAAAGAGATAACATCCCAAAACCATGTGAAAATAGGAGGAAGGACTCTAATGACTTATAAAGTGTGCACATTATATTTAATTCAACAATGCGGGAAAAACATCCTAATACTTTGCATGGAGTTGTCTTATATGAGTCACCTCTTGGAAGGTTTCAAGGTACCTACAAGTGAGGGTAAGTGCGTCAAAAAGACTTGTGTAGGTTTATAGAGCAAGTCTACAATCCTCGTTGGCCACGAATAAATTCGTTGACAAACAAGGTCATAAAAGAAGGCTAGAGCAAGTGATTTTACAGTTAAGACCATGAACATTGGTGAGGATATATCATCCTCTTAACTCACTTTTAGCTCCTTTAATCCATCCTCTTGGATGTGTGGAGGAAGTGAGCATCCTCTTGGGCAAGAGGAAATGGATGCATCCTCTCCTTGAAGAGGAAGTAGATAGAATGAAGAGGATTGCATATGGACAAAAGGCATAGGAAAACTCACGTGGGAGGAAGAAAAAGAGGGGAAAAAAAAGGAAAAATGCTTTTGGAAAAATATGATTGCTACACTTGGCACATTTTGATTGGTTTGAATTTAAGTTTGATTATTTATAACGGTATTATTTAAAGCGGTCATAAAAAAAAACGGTAAAGAAAAATTTCAAAATAATTTCACCAACAGCTCTATTTTTTTTCTCTATAAATAGAACCTAAATTTGGCTATATTTCTCACACTTTAAATTTTTGGTCTTTTCTCTCTCTTCTTTACTACCCATCTAAACTCATTTACTTGTTGATAAATTCATTCACATTATCATATTCTTAATTATGGATCCAAATAATCCAAATTATGGAAGAAATTTCAACTTTCCATACTACCCAAACCTTCTCAACGGTCGAGCTCCACAAGTCTAGTTCAACGTGAATGGAAATACCTACAACAAAGGGTACTATCTCACAGATGGTATTTATCCAAAATGGGCAACCTTTATTGACGCCATAACCGCTCCCCAAACCCATAAACAAAGGTTGTTCACTCAACGTCAAGAAAGTGCACGAAAGGATGTTGAACGTGCTTTTGGCGTACTACAAGCTCGATTTGCAATAATTCGAAAACCTGCTTTAGCGTGGAGTGTGCCAATGCTATGGAAAATTATGATGATGTGTATCATTATTCACAATATGATTGTAGAAGACGAGCGTGATACTTATGTTAATTATAAAGATCCACAAGAGTTCGCCCAAGAACAACCTGAAAATGTAGCAGGATCATCAAGCCCAAATGGTACAAAATTTTATGTTACACCCGGACGATATGATGATCGTAATTTTACGACACTCTTAGCTACAAGAGAAGAGATTCGTGATAGACATATACATATGTCTTTGAAGAGTGATTTGGTAGAGCATATGTGGGAAAAATTTGGAAGCTCCTACGCAGAATAATTTTTGAAAAGAAAAACGTAGTAGTAATTTTTTAAAATTCTATGTTTTCCGAACATTTAATTAATGTATGTGCTTTGTTCTTTTAAGTTATAAAATATTAAGTTATGAATATTTTTTTTGTACGTTGCATGACTAATAATCGCTAATTAATTAATTATACAAAAATTGAGTAATTAATATTTATCATTTACACAAATTACAATTATTAAATTTGAATAGGAAAAAGAATGTGTAGTGGGGTATATATGAGTAGGAGAGAAAAAGTGAAAAGAGGATGAAAAAGTATACCCTTGGATGTTGGATAAATTAAAGGAATAGAAGGAGGAAGAGGATGTGAATAGTGAAAAATGATGTGGAGGAAAGAGAAAATGATATGATAAATGGAGAAAAAAAGATAGAAATATGAAGAGTATATAGTGGTCCTCTTCATTGTTCATGCTCTAAGAGGAGGAAACATAACAAAAGAGATGCGGGAAACAACCGTACGAGAAGAGGTGGTCGGGCTGTGGGGAAGGAAAGGTCAAAGTTAGGGGGTAAGGTCAAGGGAAAGACATAGAGGGGGCAATTTTGATTTTTTAGTTATTTACAATATATTTTTTTTATATAACAAATTTTGCATTTTTATTAAAAAATTTATTTTATTTAATCTTTTTAGTTAATATAAAAACCACTAAACATTTTGTTACTATTTTCATTTTTTGCATAATCAATACTCCCTCCGTTCTTTTTTGATTGTCCTATTTGAAGATTTCACACAAATTAAGAAAGGTGGAATCTTTGTAGATACTGGGTATTATTTTATTAGAATAGTGGTGTGAATTAATGATTGTATTGGTATTATGAGAGAGAAATGAGGGTTAAATGAGGGATAAAGAGAATATATGGAAGATAAAAACTTTCCAAAATAGGAAATTATTCTAAATAGGACAAACTGTTAAAACTGCCCGTTATAGTAATTTGGACAAACTTAAAAGAACGAAGGGAGTATTGAATTCACTACGCGTTTACTTTCTTTTAATTTTCTTTTTGTAGAAAGTATTCTTTTAATCTCATAATCTTTGCCTCACTCAAACTTGAACACAAAGAGAATTATAAGTTTTTCGAAAGGCTCCATCTTTTTCATCCTGAGAAAGCTCTCAATAGTCTCTCCCCAAAATTACTAATAACTTGATTTCTCTATTTTAGTTGCTCTTTTTGGATTTGTGAGTGAATAAAAAGATCATTTTTCTTCCATTCTAAGATAATCAAGAAAAAAAGTCGTTTGTTAAATAAAAAATTTATTTAAATGTACCTTTGCTTTTTTTGACTCATTTATTTAATTTACTTTACACCAAATGCCATATTCATCTAATTAAGTTTTCAAGCTAAGTTAGTCTCTCATAACACTTTTCAATTTGAATGTTTGTCTCAATTTTATGAATGTTTATGGTTATTTATAACATCTTTCTTGTCATGCTAATTGAAAGGAGAGGCAAAGACCTCACTCAAAGATCAAAAGTATGAAGCTACGTTGATGTTTGTGTTGTGTCTTAGTGTAGGACTCAAATGAGCAAGTTAATAATGAATGACAATAATAAAGTAAATAATCAAGACAAAGATTTTAAGGTGGTCTACCAAACATGGGCTACATCCAACATCTAGCCTAGGATTAATATTATGTGTTTAAATGAGAGAATACAAAACTTGATAGGTATTACAATGGAAGTTTAGTATAAGGAAGAGAGGAGCTAATAGGGTAAGAAATAAGCTAGAAGGTTGCTCTATTACAATGAGACTTTGGTGCAAGTAATAAGGACCTAAAACTAAGGTTTTATAATGAAAAAGCCTTGGTGCCCAAGTGCCCACTAACACCTAGTATAATGTACTAGTGTACTTGTTGATTCTCCATCATCCAATCACAATGTAGTACTTGTTGCCCCAGGTTTGCTTCATTAATTGTTTAATGTACTTCTTGTCCCAAGCTTGCTCTCCAAGCACAAACCAAGTCTTCACATGTCCATGTTTCCTACTATTAGTACAATGTACTACTTGATTCCCATACAATCATTCACAAGTGTGTACTTGTGTCCTCTTCTTACTTAACACTAACTAAAATGATTTAGATTTTTAATCATGTTTTGATTACTTGGTGAACCAAACCACCAATAATCTTAAGACTAATTTTATATGTGCTTAATGCTAATCATGATACTTGCAACAATTTTTTTTAGTTTTCTATGTGACATTATATGTAGAATATTTCAATTCAATAGTTTTGGAATTTCTAAGTAATTTTTCTTTCTCTATTGGTTATTAAACGGGTTCAAATCAAATAATAACATATTTTGTTTATTTTGAAAAAAAGAATTTGTTGGTGATTTTAATTTATAGAGATGGTGAGAAAGGGTATATTGTTTTGTATGGTCGATATAATTGGACTTGATAGTTTAGTTTCATTCTCACCACTTTGTATTATCTTATATGCATATTGCATATATTATCTTATATGCATATTGCATATATTGAGTTTGAAAATAGTTATAGTAACGGATCTAGAAAAAAAATCAAGTGTTGTCAATATTTTAAATAAAAATATAATTACTTTTAAGTTTTAACGATTTTTCATTCATGATAATTGTCCACATATTCCTTTCCATGTTAGATTTGAACAAAAATAAAAAATGCAAATGTCTAATCGAAACTATTTTAATGCATTTAGACTATTACTCAAAATGATTATCTATAAAAAAATTGGGAGATTTTTAAACAAATTTGATAACAAAAAAAAAAAGAAACAAGAACACTGAGAAAGAGTGAATAGGTTGTAGGCAAGTAGGCATCTAACCTCTTCATGGGTGTTAAGGTTAACTTTTGCAAACAAAAAAGAAATGCCGCACATAGGATTTGAACATGGGTGTTAAGGTTATTACAATCAACTCTTAACCAATTCATCTAACCTTTTCTTTTTCTCTACACTACTGGTTATCAGCATAAATTATATGCTGTCAGTTGACAGCATTGCTGGGCCTTGTATCCGCCCATATCGAGAACAATTAAAAAGATGGATATTACATATTCAAAAGAAAGTATTTTAAAGGTTTCATTCATAGTAAATATTTTTCATTTATTTATTGTTAGTAACACATTAGTGTAGACCATTTATTCTAGAAGTTTTCTTTGATTATATAGTATTTTATTTATTCTCTAGTTTGGTGGATGAATAATGGAAGAGAACTAAATGATCTTTTCAATTGACAAGTTTGTCGAAGGGCATAAGCTTGATGAATTTAGTCAATTGTCTTTACTCTTTACAACTAGATACCTTCTTATTAGAAGTCACAAAAATGGTAAATTGACTTGCTTTACAAAGTAGTGCATAAACATGAAAAGAAAGTAATGAAAAAAAAGAAATGCATTAAATGGTGCTTTTTGTTGTTGTTGTTGTAATTTTAAATATATAAGTTTTGAAAAGGTAAAATTTTATAGTTAGATTATAAATTTGTGTTTAATTTAGGTTGTGTTTGTAATTAGCTGTGGCGTTCTGTGTAAAATTCGAAATAAAATGGGTTCAATGTACATTCGAAAAATCGAAGAATTGTTTGTAATCGTGTATCCTTCTTCATTAACTCATTCAAAGCATGTCTTCGACAGGTGAGAAAGCTTTTGTCCAGAAAGATTGAGAATGAATGGCGTCATTCTATTCTCAACAACAATATAATATGTAAGCATAAGGGTGGCAGAGTCTCGTTTCATCTAGAAGACTATGGCTGTCAAACTCTTAATATTGCTCTCATCTAAATAAACACAAAAGAAGAGTTGATGAATTTCATTACATATTCAAACACTAAATTAAACATTACTTTCTTCAGTGTGTTCTATTAGAGGTTTCCAAATTGAAATATATTAAAAAGGTCATGTTCAAAGATGCAAAGAGCACTACCCCCAAAGTGATGTCTTGAAAGAAATTTACAATGAATATGTAAGCACCGATGAGTAGGGATGATAGTGGATTTTAGACTCGAATCCGATACAATTTTTCATGAAATAGTCAATTTCGGATCAAATGCAAATCCATAAATAATGAGGAATTGGGTTACAAGTCTGAGACTAGTATTTAGACCCAAATACGTTGTACTAGGAGATTCGTTTTTTCAAAATTATAATAATGACATGAACACACATTATTAGCACATACACTCACTTCCTTAGGCCGCCTCCTGCTTATGTACTACTTTGTCTCTAAGTCTTAAAACCTAAAGAGTAAAAAGTAAAGACCCCTTATAAGAGCATGTACAATGGGTGTCCTACAATATCCTCTAATGTCCTTTTAGTTCCTAAAACCAATGCAACCCAGTCCTCTTAAAAAGAGGATAATGCCTCCTGCTACAACATTAGACATGCAATGACTATAACAGTAAGAAACATTTGAAAATAGGTTGGTATTTTAAGGACATTTGTATTAATTATAAACCGTTTTGGAACATGAATAATCTCAACCTTGGGGGTCTTTGCTTGGGGTGAACTGGGGTTATCGGTAACCTATTGCTACAGATTTATTTTCCCATGTAAGAAAAATTAAATATACTAAAAAAAACTTTTTTCCACCACTACCACCATTTCCCTTCTCCTACTCCACTTCCACCCTTTTCCATCGACGGGATTTCTTTTTCACCACTGCCACCCTTTCAACTCTCGACCCTCTCCACTGTTAACCACAGGTGGCGAGAGGGTGATAGTAGGAAAGGGGAAGGGGTATTTTGATTTTAAAACTTCTTTGTAGAAAATATTGTCACAAATTAACCAATTTTTGTTAAATATGTTAAAAATAAATTTAAATATTGTTTATTTTTAAATAAATTTACAAGCAAAAGTTAACTTAAACTTAATAATCTAGATTGTTCACGATTAATCAAAAGTTAAAATTAATGTTGAAAAAAGAGTAAAAAAAATTGAATTATTCGAGTTTGTTTTTTTTAAAAAATATTTTTTTAATATTTTTTAATTATTCAAGTTAATCTTTACTATCAAAAACCATTACCATTTTACAGTATTTTAAAGGCATTTATTACATTATTACCCATCAATCAGACAATCACCATAACAAAACCTCGATTTTAAGAAAAATAAAAATTACCCAATTTGCAGATTTCTTCTTTGCCAAAAGGTCAATCGTGGGCAAAGAAGAGAGATAGAAAGAAGAACACTTTCCAACAAAAATGGCGCAACAAAGTAGTGGGATTCCATTGATTGAAATCTACTGGTCTTTGGTTGATAAAGCTGATAAGAAGTTCTCCAAAATCAGGGACTTACCTCTTTATGAACGTAACAGGTCCAGATTCTTCGCCCGTTTTTTTGTTCGAGATTGTTTCTATCTGGGTTTTGTGTTTGATTTTGTTTTTTTTATACTTTTGTAAAATTGAATAATTTAGCTGTGTATTTTTCATGCATAATCATGATTGAATTAGTGTGATTTGATACTAGGAAGAATTCTAGTTACTCGTTTGACGGAAGACTCCTGGTAGTACTATTAACAAGTGGAATATGCTACTTATAGGCTACATGATTGTGATACCTACTTAATTCTTGATTGAAAATCTTGTTTGACTTATGGCATTAGACTCATTTGATCACTTTTCATCGCCATCGGCAATTGTGATAATGGTATTTTATGTTGGGAAATGCCTTCAATTTTAGTTGGATTTAGTGGACACATTGGATATTAGGGTATGGTCTTACATCATCCAATTCTCCCTAGACCATAGACCCTGATCATAGCTACTTTGAGTGGGGTATACCGGATATGATGATGATTGAATGTTTGGGATTGTTTGAGATCATGGGTTTTGAGGTTTTTCTTGATTTTACCATTTTCTAGTGAGGGTTATTCGCTCGAATCCTAAGTAGAATAAAGGGGGGCAGCTGTAAGATTTGTACGATCAAACCTGATGGACATGACTTTTAATAGTTTTTGAGAGATAGAAATTTTTTGCAAGAATTCTGTAGAGGAGTCCAGTATTTATTGCTTTAGTTTGCAGTCTTTATCAATTATTTTTGTTGAGTTCCTAGTCAGCTTCAAGACCACAATTGCCTCACTGGGAGGTACATCATGGTGGCTAACAATTGGTTCTTGTTTGACCTTGGCTTCTTCACCGTCTTGGAAAATCTGAAGGGAAATAGAGTAAGCCATTACTAGATACCTTTTGGGAACGTAAGCTACGCTTAATTATAGTATGACTTTAACGGCAAAGCCCTAGTTATCCAATTCGTAGATTTCTACTTGTAAAGATTCTTTGAGACTCTGGCTATTCTGTCAACGACATAATTATCTTTTAGATTGGATCAACATTTAAAATGTCTGGTGAAATTTGACGAGGTTAGTGTCATATGCTTACAAAGTTACATGGTACACCCCTTTATCAAGTGAAAGATTATGTTGGTTGAAAAAAATTTTTTAATTAGAAATCAAGGGAGTAAAAAAGGAATAATGTTGGCCCTTTTATTGAAGTAAATTAGACGGTTTATTCTTGAACGAAACACTGAGAATTATAGTTAGAGAGAGGGAGGGAAAGGAGGAAGAGAGAGAGAGAAAGAGGGAGGCATTTGTATGGCTGAGAGGAGGTAAAGTTTTCGAAATGCTGCAATTTTTTTTATCTAAGCGTGGTTATCACCATATGAGGTATTCTCCAACTAGCTTCTTTAACTTATTACATAATGCCTCCATAGATGTAATCGATTGTAACAGTTAGCTAACTGGACTTTACCGGTTTACCCATCATTCTTCCTATATGACTTGTATCCGCTTTTATATTACTTCTGAATATAGTTAGAGGAGTTTGCAGGTTATTTACTTTAAATTACTTTTGTTGCTCTTTTACTCTTTATGTTTGAGTATTTCTATCTTATGACTTGACTTCTGACCTAGGTGAAAACTACTTAATGACTTTGAGGTAATGATATGTTGTTTTCATCCAAAAATAGGAGCATTAGTAGAGTTTGGTGCCCTAAGGAAAAAACATGTATATGAAAAGTTTCTTTCTGCTGTTCAGCCTAATGCACCTACTGACCTATGACTCTATCAGAGTCTATCTTATTTAGTTGTGACCTTTGAATGGATTTTTTTAATGATGGTTGAATGGAAGTAAAATATTGAGGAAACTGTATATTTGGAAGAATTTTAGCTATTTGGATCATTGGTCTGTTTGTTGATATGGAGCAATATATTTTCTCTTTGCAGGTTTGACACTTATTTTTACAAAGTATTCAAAGTTTATACAGAGTTATGGAAGTTCCAACAAGAAAATAGACAAAAACTAGTAGAGGGTGGGCTCAAGCGATGGGAGATTGGTGAGATTGCTTCTCGAATTGCTCAGCTTTATTTTGGGCAGTATATGCGCACAAGTGAGGCTAGTTATTTGTCAGAATCATATGTATTCTATGAAGCAATATTGACAAGGGAGTATTTTAAGGAGGGCTTGTTACAAGATCTCAATATAGCGAATAAACAATTGAGATTTCTTGCTAGATTCATTACAGTATGCTTATTGTTGAACCGTAGACATATGGTTCATCAGCTGGTTAATCACTTAAAGATTTTACTTGATGAGTGCAAGCGGACTTTTCAGGTTATTTACTTTAGATACTTATGTAGCTCTTTTACTCTTTATGTTTTTGAGTATTTCTATCTTCTAACTTCTCGTATGATTTTAAACATTCCTTATATTGATGAAATGTTTCTTGTGGGAAAATATCTTGCATTTAGTGTGTTGGCAACCACTTAATATAATTAACAATTTGTATATGGCCATGAATTAATCTTCGTTTTTCACCTGCTTACAATTTGTATATGGTCACAGACATTGTTGAATTATAATTTGAATTTCCTGAAAACACTCATGTACTCTTATGATAATGCTGTTATTTCATTTTGAAGTTTGAACATGAGAAATAGGCGTGTAAGAATAGAAGACTGCATACATGTGACCCCCTTACAATGCTTAAGTGGAAGCAACTTTTGTGACTTTAGGAGAATGTAATTCAAGTTAATACCAACAAAACATGATCTTTAGGATTCATGACTTGAAATGCTCCATTTATCAATTGTGTAAACCATATAATGATAGTTTGAGCCATTCTTTAAGACATGGGGTAAAGAGTGTCTGACATGGTTTAAGGAATATAACGTGGTTCTATGCAAAGGATTTTATTTTGAATGGATTTTCTGAGGTGGGCCTATAATATGAGGTGGTTTCTCAAAATAATTTCCTTTCAATATTGTTTTTTATTAGATGAGGAACATAGATTCGAAGACTCGAATGAAAAATAGAGGGTTTTTTTTGTTAATATAAGCTAGTTATTCTGAAATTGGGTTTTGTTTAGGTTCGAAATTGGTGGAGTTTAGAGGAAAAATAGCGGACTGAAACACTGTCTTGGAACATCAGTCTTGACTTGGTTGATAAGGATCATACTTGACTCAATGTGTTGAGGTTTTAGTTTGTAGGATTTGTAGATCAGACATATAATAATACTTGGTAATAAAAGACTAAGGTTTTTCTCTTTACTCTTGGTGACTAAGTCGTCATTGTTGTTGTGATACGCATGGCACATTTTCTCCGTAGCAAATTTACCTTATTGGTTGTGAACTAGGATGATTTTGGTGTAATAAGGCAACAAAAACAGTCTGTCTTCTTTATTGAAGAGACACTTACACAATTTCTGTCTGCTGATGTTTGGGAAGACTGAGTTTTCAAATTTGTCGTTCTACGTGGAAGCCATACAGTCTTCTAATGACTGGAGCCTCACTGCATAAATTTCATTATTTTTTTCTTTTTTTATGTCCTCTTAGTATTCCTTATGATTGTTTCATGTTCATGGGCATGTTTTCCCTGTTTCATACTTTCTTGAGTTCCCTTCATTTTATGAAAGATTCTTCTCTTTAGTCAAGCTGCCATTTTATTGCATATTTATTGGAAATCGTTCTATAGGAATGTTTTCACTGTTGTAGATGTGGGGTTCCTTTCTTACTCCCAAGAGCCTTCTAATCACAAAATCTTTTCCTTTGTTTATTCTTTATATTTTATTATTCCCTTGACCTCAATGAGTTTCCCCATCTATCACTTATGGAAATACGTCCACCAAATGTCAACCTATTTCGTACTTATCTTTTCCAATCTACATGACCCTATCCCTAATAAAGGATCCTCTTTCCATGGGGATAATTCATGAAAGAGGAGTATTGTGGGTTGCCTGGTGATAGTATTACCCTCTTGCAGTTCTATTTTCTATCCAAAGGTATTATCATAGTCTTCTTGAAGATGCTGAGTGGCTTGCAACATAAACCATGCATTTCTGTCTTCTGTCATCAGATCTTAAGTGTCTTCTATCATTAGATATTAAGTGCGAAGAATGGAAGATGTTTTGTGGTGCTTTACTTAAAATTCCAACAAGATCTATTTGAGTATTTTTTAGGATGGGTCAAAATAAGTCTTGCAATTCCAAGCACAAAACTCTTTCCACTAATAACTGAAAGGTCGTGACAATCTTCAACATATGGTTTTGATTTTTAATTTCACACTATGGTTGGTGCATTACAATGGTAAATTTGTTTAACAAAGAGTTATACTATTGAAAAGCATAGGTTATTTAAGTTGAACCTACATCTGCCAATTTTTTATAATTCATTCATGTCAATAAACCACTATCAGCAACTTAAAGAAAACTCAGGGAGACTTGTTGGATGATGGATTATTGGAATAGGACAGAATTAATGTCTTTTGGGAATGATGGCTGCCCCTGTCTTGACATGAGACCCTTATACACCAAAAACAAAGCAATTAGCAAGTGCATATGAAGTGGAGATTAGTTGAAGGCAGAATATGAAGTGGAAATCTTGCATGATAGAGCAAGCATCTATTTAGATCATGAAAGGTTTGGAATTTAATGGAGTGGAGGTCAGTATATAAATTATCATTGATATGTTTGGTTTGACAGCCAACAGCTAAGTTGTGTGTTGTGAAATTTTTTGAATGATGCCGTGAGATGTGAACCACTTTAGATTTCTGGTACATATACATAAGTCGAGCAATTATTGGAAACATCAGATGATTTCGCTTTATATTTAAGAAGGTGAATGTTGTTTCATTTTGTTGAACTGTTCTGATTTTCTAAGGCCTTGTTTGAGGGAAAAGGAGGGAAAGGAAAGGAAAGGGTTTGGAGGGATAGAAATCCCCTTGTTTGGATAGCAAAAAGAAGGAAGAGGATTTGGAAGGAAGGTATTTAGAGGAATTAAGTCCCTTCAATTTGTTAACATCCAAATCTCTCCATAAGAGGAAAGATTTGGAAGTTAAATGAAATTCCTTTCTTTCCCCTCCCCTTCCTTCCTATATAAACAATGGATTTTTTTTCCTCTCTTCCCTTCCCTTCCTTTCCTTTCCTTCCCTTTCCCTCCCCTCCCTTCCTTTTCTCTTCTAATTTGCTATCCAAACATAGTGTAAAGTCATATGTAACCATTTTGTAAGAGTTCAAGTGAGTTGGTTGGCATCTTGCTTCTTTAAGATGCTTATATACCTTTCTTTAACTCGTGATGTATCCTTGTCAACTAAATATATGGTATGTTTCTTTTTGCTGTGCCTTTAGTGCCTTATGCTGCTACAGTTCACTATATCATCTGTTCTATTGAAGGATGTATTGTTATAGCATAAGGCTGCTCGTGATAACTGATAAGTTGCATGACATCCACATTCTGATTTCCAGGAAGCTAACTTCAGAGAATGGAAGCTGGTCGTACAAGAAATCGTTAAATTTCTGAAAGCTGATACCAATTTTTTGAACATAAGGCCGCTGAGATACAGTCTTGTTCTTGATCCTCATCCAGACACTCTGCCACATGTTGTTTCACAAAGCCCAAAGAGAAATTTAAAATTACGAGATGCAGTGCTAAGTAGCTATCATCCTAATGAGGTTAGACCGACTTTCTAGTCTTTGTCAATTTATTGTATGTGTGTTCAGTGAATATTCTCTTAAAGGACTGTAGTTCAGAAGGAAGCATTTGGTTTTGTAAACCAATGGTTTGTTTGTTAGCCGGTAATATACGGTGGTAATATTATAATATGCTAGTAATACAAATGCTTTTCAACTTATAAGTGTTCTTTTGCAAGGATAGTCTTGTGCCAATATTTATGGTATGCACTGTTCAACTATGTGAAAAGTGATGCTCACACTTGGGTACGGGTTTGATTCGGGTATGGATCCAAGTGTCGGACTCAACAAGTTCTAATTTCTAGGACTCGCTGACACGTTTGGGAAGTGTTTAAATCTTTATTTAGACTTGTGTACTTTTTTCTTATTTATTGAAACTACTTTCTTTGCTTTTTTTAATGACTAGACTTTCAGTTTTTACACTATCCAATGCACTATTTTAACATATATATCTTTTAAGTTTAAATGTGCATAATAAAAAATTATCAAACAAGATCCTACTTGAATATGTTTTTCTTTTACACATTTAATATTATAAAATAAGATTGACGGATGAAATGATTAATATTCAAATGTAGTCATTAAAAAACGAGGAAGTATTTGATAAAAGAATAAAATAATAAGATTTTACCATTTGGTTCCTCCTTGTCCTTGTATTTTATATTTGCTCAACTTGAGCACTTACGGATATGAAGGATTAGTAGTTTGTGTTGGGTGACTTCACATCCACCTAGTATGACCTTACACTTACTATATCATACATCAGAGTCAAGAAGTAATTGATTTGAATGTTTATGAGTAACCAAATGGTCCTAAAGCATTCTATACTATTTGTTAAGCATAATGAAAAATGTGCTGTTAAGTGCCAAGGTAAGGGGCCAAGCCGGAGCATGATGCAAAATGTGGAGACATCTTTTCTTCACAAAGTTTCGTTACATCCATTTCCAAATGCAAAGTTGGGTGTTAGGTGGGAATGAAAACACATAAAAAAACATTTTTCGGGATGAAGTATCATTGCCATTGACTTAAACATTGGCCTTTCCATGTACAATAACACGAAATATTCATCGCAGTACCACCAATAATTATCATTTTCCGAACAGGCCATTAGGTTACTTTCTGATCCTATAGATCTTGACCATCAAGGTTCATTCATTGTCTTTTACGTGTTTAAGCGTTCACAATATGCAGGTGAAATTCTCAGAGGTTACCTTGGACACTTACAGAATGCTCCAGACTCTGGAATGGGAGCCATCTGGAGTATTCTATGATTCAGTAGGTGGTTCAGGTCCAAATGGAACATCAAAAGCTATTGGCCATAGCCCCACACAAGATATTTTTGATCCAACCTTGCCAGCTAATCCACGAAAAGCTGTCCTTTACCGCCCATCCATGACACATTATATTGCGGTATGTGTAGCAACTGTTTATGCTGGTTCTAGAACAAATATTGTTAATTTACTCTGGATTGATTTTATGTTTTTCTCTTGCAACTGCTAAGAGAAAGATGAAGATTAACTAGATTTTGGATTTTCTTTAGTCAATTAATTTTTGAAAGTGATACTTATTTATTTGAAGTTACAAATGATGTTTGCAAATAAGGACCATTCAAAAATAACATCTTGTAATTAGTTTTTGAACTTTGTGGTGCTCCTTTTTTCCTTCATCTCTATCAGTTTCGTATATAAGCTTAATGTAGGTACTTAGCAATCTAGCTAATAGTACTTGTTGCAGGTTCTGGCCTCAGTTTGTGACGACCTTCCGCCTGATGGTGTTCTCCTCATTTATTTGTCAGGTTGTTATGGTACATGATGTCTTTACCCTGCTTTATTATTTTCCATGTGTTACAAGGTATGGATAATACATTCTCTTACATAATTCTAATGTATCAGGGAAAAGTGGACCAGTTTTCTCGTCCTCCTCTGGTTCTGTCAGTCGTCTTGGTCCCGAAAACAATGTGAAGACTCCTCAGACTTTCTCGCTTGAAACTCATGTAACTGATGACCTAAACCATTTATCTATCTCAGGCTATGAAGGTTTCTTTAGTAACCACCTAGATTGCATACATATTGGGTCCCGTGGAAATGAAGGTACTGGATAGATGATAAATATACAAATATTAAGTTTCTTTTGGGCGACTTTACTCTTGCTTTCCTTCATTTCAAAAACCTCGTTATTTAGGTTTTATGTAGTCTTCAACACAAATGAATGGGATGCCAGATTCGAAGTTTGTGGCTGGGGTTTTTGGTGTAGAGGCATAAAAAGATATCTCATTATTTTGTTTAATGGATGTAAAATTTTGTGAACCTGTAATATACTAGTATTGGCTAGTATGATTAGAATACTGGATGGCGAATTTCTGGTTCTTTTTATTTTTTTCCATGCCTATATTTTGTCTAATGCTTTTTTTCATATAAGAAATAAATATTTTTTTTAAGTCGAGGCTCATGTAGTCAATCTTCATTTCAGGTTCCAATTTCATTTACCCATCTGACTTGCTTCCATTTACAAGAAGGCCACTTTTCATTGTACTTGACAGTGAAAGCAGTGCATCTTTCAAGGTAAAGTCTCTAAGCTCCTATGTATTAATGATACAACTGGTTTGCCTTTGATTTTTTATTTTGTTTTATTTTTTTTTTCTGGGAAAAATTTCCTGAATTATGGGTGTCTATTTGCAAACTTGAAGCGGGTCATAGACAAGGAAATTGTGAGAGATTTTATTGCTATGATCTGGTTTTAAATTTACTAGGGAAACTTAAAAACTCTCTCTCTCTCTCTCTCTTGTTGTGGACAGTCTTTGATCTAATAGATTTTATTGCTATGAGGGTATTGGTCTGCCTTCTTTCCCACCCTCCCCAGCCCTTGCCTTGGGTGAGACTCATTGGGATCATGATGCTGATTGTTGTTTGTTGGATGCAATAATGGTGTTGAATCATGGGTATATTGCTTTTGTTGGCATATTAAATTGACCATTTGTAGCTAAACTGATTGGAGCTTTTTGTGTGGAATTATTGATTGGTTCACCGCATTAACCTTTCCTTTAAAATGTTGTAGATTATAAGTGGATCAGAAAAAGGAGAACCAGCTGCTATGCTCTTGTCTCCACGGTTTTCACCACCTACTTCTTCCGGCGAGTGGTCTTGGCATATAAACGGGAGTCTGTTTACTCTCTTTCTCACCGCTCCAATCCAGGCATTTTGTTTGCTGCTTGGATTTTCTGGGTCTGATATCCAAATGGTAAATGTTTTAGCTTACCTGCTCGTGGCGCATTATTTTTAAACGAAGCTTATATTCTTATTTTATGACTCAGTGTTAAAGCAAGTACCAATAATCTTAATGATAACGTGAACTTTAAACATATAATCAAACATGCTTTGTCTTGTGCTTTGGAGAGGGTCGATAAAAATGTGCCGTATGTGAATGGTTTGAAGTTTGGAACAATTGATGAGGGTTGCTTGATCGAAGCAACAAGAAAGGAGTAGAAATATGAAGCTCGCTCGACCAAATGTGGGTTGCTCGACCGGTCGAGCGGGAGTGAGTGGGTCGAGTGAATGGTGCAGAAAGAGACAGTAGCTTCACTAGAAACACGCTCGACCGAGCGAGTTAGTGACTCGATCGAACGGTAGTCGAGCAAACTACACAGGATTCTGTTTTGGTCAGAATTTTTTGTGTAGTCATTGAATAAGTGCGTTACTTCCTTGTTTAATGTAATGTTTATTGTGATGTTTATTACTATGGTTAATTATCATAGTTAATTGGGGTATTACATGTGATTTATGGTGATATATGAGGGAATTCTAAGAGTGATGAATACCTTGCCTTTAAATAGGATTCATCACTTATAGAAACAATCACCACAAACACGCATATTGAGAGTAATCTAGTGCATTGTTAGAAACTTGAGAGTGTTCTTACTTTGCTGTAGTATTTTGTGATCTTGAGAGGTTTGTTTTCAAGATAAGGGAGGTTTATTATAGTTGTATTGTTGAATCATTTATTACAAAAATACATTTGAGGAGAGGTATCCAAGATACCTCA
Source organism: Amaranthus cruentus (assembly GCA_019425755.1). NCBI lineage: Eukaryota > Viridiplantae > Streptophyta > Magnoliopsida > Caryophyllales > Amaranthaceae > Amaranthus > Amaranthus cruentus. Next base: position 19,784,611 of record CM033455.1, read on the forward strand.
TAAACACTTGTGTTCATCTTTTGCTTTATTTTTCATTTTGTTTTTCATTGTTAAACTTCTTTGGGGCTTTCATTTCACTCAGGATGTCTTTGAAACTGCAAACGAGCTTCTTTCTTCTTCTATGAATGAATGGGGGTTGACGTTGGCAACATCGGGTGCTCTTGATCCTGTTTGGTCCCAAGTTTATTGCGATCCATTCCTTCGGCGCCTCCTACTTAGGTATATTAAAACCATGTGTTTGGACCTTTCTGGTCCTTGAAAACGAATAATCGTCATTGTTTCAATGTTCAAAGACGTTAATCCGACTAATATGTTTCTTTTCCATGATATAGATTTATATTTTGTCGAGCAGTACTTACCTTCTACGCTCCTACGCATAAGACGACTGAATTCATTCCCCAGTGCCTGCCTTCTCTTCCGGAATATGTTCATCCAACATCACCTGCAATTGAATCTACTATTATTCAAATCGCAAACGTGTTTAATGCAGCAAGCAGTTTCAATTTTTCTGAGAAATCTGTACCAGCCGTAGTTCTCAAGAGTAGAAATCATCCTGAATCATAGAGAGATTCCTCACCAAGGAGATCACATAACTAGTAAAAGTTCTACTCTTTCATCGCTTTTCTTTCGGAGTTTCGTCCGGGCTCAGAAATGACCGCCTTTTATGTGAAGCATCAAGCTTGGTGAGACGGTAACAATGAGGTCAGAACTGGGTGTAAAGCCTGTTCCGCCCGAGCAACTCGCTTTTGACGGTGATGTGCTGCTAGTCGGAGGGGATTCCAAATTAGACCGAAAAACAGTTTCGATTTGTGCTAAGCTTGATGATCAAGTAATTTTTGACTGGCTTTTTCTAATTTGATGTATGGTGTGGGTTGCCAGTCAAGTGTATTCATGTAAATCACCCTATTTGATGAATTGATGCTTCTGTTCCTTTATGGTGCAATAAGTTCCGAGCATTCAATCAGTTTAAGTTCCAACAATTAACATGTATGTCCCTCCTATGCCCTTTTCCTATGATATATTCTCGAAAATTGATATCATGAAGATACGCAATTAGACTACTCAAACAAGTTTTGAACTTGACTAGATTTTTTTCTTGTACATTAGCCATAAGTATATAAAATAAGCTTGAATAACAAACATTGCCAAAATACTAACGTAGAATTTTAAACGATGTAGTATATATGTTTGATAAAAGTCACAAAAGGTAATAAGGATACCCAAAACATATACATATATAGAATTTTAACTTACACGATCAATAATTTCATAAATCACTCTACAATTACAAAAAAATAAGGTGTATTAATACATTTTTAACAGACACATACAATAAATTAATAAGAATATTCAAAATTATTCGAAAAATAAATTTTGATTTCAACCGATAGAAAATAGATTAAATTATTAAATAAAATATATTAAGAGATGGAAACATTTGTAAGGAGGGAGTTAGGTTTGGAATGTTCATGAATAGGTTGAATAGTTGTGGACAACTTGTTCTTAACAACAGTAATGGAGAGCACACCATCTTTGTAAGTGGCCTTAACATCTTGAGAAGAGGCATCTTCTGCCAAAATAAATTTCCTCATATACCTTGCTCTTCGTCTTTCTATCCGTATAACTTTCACTCCTTCGTTATCAATCGATTCTCCGATTATCTGTCTCTTCTTCTTCTTTCCTGATACATGAAGTATCCCATTTTCTACCTTCACCTACTCAATAAAAAATATGAATATGTGAAAAATTCAATTTTTTTTACTTTTAATTTTTTAGTTTGATTCTGATAAAAATAAGATTTCAAATTTTAAACATAATTTACTCAGAAACTTATTAAACTTAAATGTTTAAAAGTTTGATGATAAACTTGCCTTTTAAACAAGTAAATGTTACTTTTATTTTATTTTATTATTTAGTTGTTTTATTAATTTTACTAGATGGATTTCTGTGTGAAACACGGATTTTATATATATTTACTAATATGAATAATGATATTATTTTATAATATTATTCATTTACAACATAAACTTAGCTATTAAATCTTTGTACTTTCTATGTTCCATATTACTTGCACCAAACAACTTTTACACTATTCATCATTTCATGATAATTTACATATTTTGGCCATTATGCGAGGAAAAAACATGATTATGTGTGATCTTGTTTTATTCATCTCGTCGCATATTTTCATAATATAAAATTTTTGTAATTTTTATTTATGTTTAACTATAGATACAAATGATCCGACAAACACATTAGATTACGCAAAAATGTGTTTAATGCAAGTATTTTCGAACGGAGGAAGTATTTGTTATAATATTATCATTAAATCTTGCACTATTTGACTTTTCACATCCCCTAATGCACAACTTTAATCGTTTTCAATTGTTAATATCTCTATTTATGTTTGTCAAAAATTATGTAAACTACAAATTAATATATTTTAGATCGAGACAATTCAAACAAGATCTCATATGACTATGTTTTAACTTATAAATTAACGACAATAAAAAAGTCAAATTTTGCTGATGAACAGTGCACGATTCTCAAATGGAGTAAGATATAAAGCACGCAGAAAGTATATACTCATAGTAATTATTAATAATTGAGACAAATAAAATTAAAAAAGTCTTTAACTATAACAGATAAGAGGGATGATTTAGTTGAAAAAATAGCCAAATTAGTTAGCTTATTCATTATATGATGATGATTTATTATATAAGATGTATACCTTTTTTGGTCTATTAAGGAAATATAACATTTTAATAGAACATCACATATAGTTTTATAATCAATCAACAAATTTGACATGCTTTAATTAGTTAATTGTTTTTATAAATATCAAGTCAAATATCAAAAGTTTTTCTGTCAATAATAAAAAAAAGGCAAAAAATTTTACACGTGTTTCAAGTCATTTCTTCAATAGTATGTTTTATTGATGATTATTGTTTATCGATGATTTTGCTTTGTAAGTTATTTACAACAATTCAATTTAAAATGAATGTTTGAATCATTGAATGTTTGTAAATATTTCTTGTTATAAAGGATATGATATCATCCAAATCATTTTGAAGTTATGTAAATGAAACCTATATTATTATGCATTTATTGTTCAAACTAAAAATTAATTAATCTATTTAGAACATATAAAAAAAATTAAATTTTCTACTTTCTCTTTCATTTACTTTCTCCGTCCCATTTAATTTGTAGCATTCTCTAGTTTGGTCCGTCCCACTTAATTTGCATCATTCTAATTTTGGATTATGGCCTACCTCTTGCTTTTAATCTCATCCATACATTTTAACTATTTTTTAATTTCAACCACACAATTCATTATTTCTCTTCATTTATTACCATTATCTACCTTCTTTTAATTTCAACCACACAATCCATACTTAGATAATCGGATTGATCTAGATACACCGAGCTATGTAACATTTCCTATACAATTTAGTACCTATTATCAGGAGCGAAGATAGAATTTTGAATTAGGGGGCCAAATTGTCGATATACTCGAAAATTTTTTACTATATCAAAATTAGAGGTGTTAGAAACAGACACGACACACAATGACTCGAAATTTACACAAAATTATAACCGAATTCGATTTGATTCGACTTTAAAAATTTACAATTATGTAAAAACAATATGGACACGAAATCCGATTTTAAGCCCACCCGAAACACCTAACCCAAAATCAACGATGACCCGAAGGAACACCATTAGACACTATTTAAACAATGAAAATATTAAAATCATACAGATTGAAATGAACTTGAATCTTTAAAAAAATTATATTTTACAATAAATGGAGATGAAGCTTCCTATAATAATTATTTTATAATAAACTAAGTGTTTTTGAATCTACATATTTGCCTAATAATACTCTAAAAAAATACTATTAAAATTAAGATAGAAAAATATAAACACACACTAAAAAGGATAAATGTTAAATTATGAAAGATAAATAGTAATGACATTTTAGTATAAATCTATTAGTCTATAAAAAAATAATTGTTTAAATGAAGATTTAATCCCTTAACCTTAGATTACAAACGTGTTACTCTAACCATTGAGCTATGATAATTTTGGTTATATTTTTACTCTCTTTAAATTATATATCATATTAATAGTAAACCAAAGCCAAAATTGCAAATACTCGCATTTTCGGCAAGGGCGCGCCGCTTCGCCCATGCCTACTATTTGACATATGAAAGAATACTAAATTTGAAAACAAATTATAATAAACTCATATGTCAGATTTTGAATACGTGGTTTAGAAAATGTTACATATTTTAGTGTAGAGGATGTAAAACTCTAAACATAATAACTTCATTCCAAATAATAAAAGAGGAATTACTCAATAAAAAAACATGGCAATATAAATCAAATTATCAAATATAATAAAGTAAATAATTAATGTTTTTGACATATATTTATAAGATAAAATATATTCATGTGAGATCTCGTTAGATTTGTCTTAATATATACTTTTTTATCATGTATTTTTATAGTTTTTTATTATGTAACTTTAGAGATATTAAGGTTCACAATTTACATTAAAAACTGGACAAAAAATAAATAGGTGGAACAAAAAGAAACAGAGGGAGTAAATAAATATACCTTAATATTTTGAGCATCAAGGCCAGGCATATCAAGAATAAAGGAGTAAAAAGATGGGTATTCATAAATATCAGCTGGTGTTCTTAATGTAGTCTTTTTTCCACCATTCATATTTTTTCCTTGATGATCATCATCATCTAATTTCTTTTCATTTTGATGATGATCATCATTAATCTTTGTCATGATTTCCTCCATTTTTGATCTAACTTAATTAAGAAGTCAATTTAATTACTATTCTCAATTTTGTTTGTTTTATTTGACTTAGTTTAGAGCTTAATACCATTTTGTATATATATAAGCAAATAAATAGAAAAGATGTCTAGAAGTATCTTTGATATGCAAGCTTATCTTGTTGCTTGTTCAATACTTCCATCTGTATTAAGACTTTGTATTCCATTTTTTAATTCCATCTCTTTTGAAAAGATAGTTTGCATGAACTTTTTTTTTAAGCTAAATTCCAAAAATATTTAGATATATAAGAGCTCGCGAAACTATTTGGAAAAATAAGCTTATTGGATGTTCGCAGTTACTAACTGCGAACAGACACCTTAATGGGCGGAAGGCTGGGTTTTGGGCGTCATGTCTGTTCGCAGTTAGTAACAGCGAACAAACTAAAAAGAAAAAACTATTTGTTCGCTGTTACTAACAGCGAACATACCTGTTTTGTTTTTTGGTCTGTTCGCTGTTACTAACTGCGAACAGACCTGGGGCATCAATACAATCCAGTAGCTTATTTTGCGAGGCATTTTCCATTTCCCCATTTCTTACATGTTCTATATAATTAAGTTAAGGTAAGAAATTATATGTAAACATCAAAGTAATTAATTAAAATACTTAAAATACATAATTCATCGTCCAAAATACAAATACGACAAAAAATTGTTCAACTAAAAAAGTACACTAATTAACCACGTTGGCGTTGTGCACAACTACGCCTGTTATGTCCTGTGCCGTTGCATAAGCCACATTTCAAACCTCTATCCGTACGATCATCCATCTCATTACGCAATCTCTTTGATCGTGGACGTCCCTTTGTTCGTACTCTACTAGTATCAGCAATCAGACGAGGGCAGGGTCATTGTATTCCCTCTATTGAGTAGAGTCAAGCACAAGTTCAAATTGTGGCTCATAGGTCCTCATGTAGCTAGTTGTGCGAAAACGACGATCGACAAATGTGTCTTCAGATATGCTATATGCCGAACAAATAGCTAAGACGTGTGAACAAGGATAGTGGAAAACCCGGACCTTTTTACATGTACAAGTGCGGTTTGAAAAGTTAACAGTGTAACGCTTCCCGCCTTTGCGTCCTATTCGTTCGCCTTTTCCGGTTGTGACTTCGTATTTTCCATTTGTTATGTCAAATGGCTCTACGTTGTGGTATCGTGCTGTACGTCTATTTGCTTCTATTTTTCTCTCAACGGATGATTAGAAGCAAGTCGTTCTCTAGCTATTTCCCTTTTTTTCACGAACCACTTGTTCACACGGTAAAAAGTTAGTTCAACAATAGATGCAATGGGTAGGAATCTAGCACCTTTCATGACGCCGTTGAAGACCTCTGCCATGTTCGTGGTAGCATAGCCATATCAGTGACCCCCGTCAAATGCTATTGACCACTTCTCCATATCCATGTCACTTATGTATGCAAAAGACTGTTCACTCATATGACGAATGCGCCTTAAACCTTTGCTTGCTTTTTGTCTTTTTCGTTGAAAAACAGTAGCAATAAATATTTTCTTCACCTCAACATTCTTTATATGAGTATTCAAATTTGAAGCAGCATGGCGAATGCAAAAGCGATGGTATGCATCTGGAGGGGTCCACCCACTATCAACATCATTCATGGCAGCTATAATTCCAGGGTGGCGATCAGAAATAACACATAGACCTCTTCTGTTGGTGACCCGATGTCGAATACATGCCATAAATCATGACCAGCTATCAACATTTTCTTCTTCAACAAGAGCATTTGCTAATGGCATAAGTTGATTGTTCCTATCGATGCCAATAACAGTAAGTAGCTTTCCTTTGTATTTTACCATCAATGACAAGTACAGAAAGTCAATGCGCAAATCCATCAATGCAAGGCTTGAATGCCCAAAATAACCTTTTGAAAACATTTACACCAGGGTGCTCTGATTTGTATACCCATTCCACAGCCATACCTGGGTGTGCATCTTTCAAAGCTTGCATGTAACGTGGGAGACGCTCATATGACTTTTCCCAACTACCATAAATCTCTGTGATTGCAGCTTGCTTTCCAGTCCATGCTTTGAAGTAACTAATCCTGTGATGGTACGTTGTGTTTACCATCTCAATGATCACACCAACCTTAAGATTTGGATCCACCCGAACATATTCTTTGATAAAATGACCAATGATAGCTGAATTCAAATGGGGTGCACCCAAGCTATGGTTGTCGCTAACACAAGTAGATGTATGTGGACCTTTATAAGTCACTATAGTCCAATCACTATTCTTTTTGCGAGCACGAAGTTTCCAACCACAAGAATTGGGACACACTAAATCAAGCATACTCTTGTTAGACGTTCGACAAGTATATGATTGATTAGCCTTGATGCAATAACTCTTCACCGCTTCAATCAAATTTTTCTTGCTCGTAAACTCCATACCCTTAACAAATTCATCTCCCTCAAGACTACATGAATTTTGAGCCCCCATAGTCCAATCACCTCTTTCTAAATTCTCTTCTAATTGATCATAAAAAGGAACAGAAGACGATGTAGTCTGTGTAGATTGAACATTGTCACCTACATTAACAAGCACTAACTGTTGTTCACGTTCAACCCGTTCATCATTCCCTTCTCCTTCATCACTCAGATCATCTTCATCATAATCTCCCTCATCACTTAAACCATCTTCGTCATAATCTCCCTCATCACAGTCAAGCCCTTCATCATTACTTACTCTCTCATTATCAAGATAAGTTTCTTCCTCATTGAACACATATTGTTCAATAGAGTCGTGGTATTGTGGGCTAGAACTTGATTCGATTCTAACATTATTAGTTGGGTCAGGTGCTAGAGACACAGGAGTGAACATTTGGGGAGGAGGCCGATCAAATTGAGATAAATGCTCCATCATTCTAGTGAATGATTGCATGAATGGAACCGAAGAAGGGACATTTTCATTGATATTTATAGGGACTTGTTCAATAAATATCTCCGTACTAGTAGAACCCCAAATTCCTAACAAGAGCCCACAAAGCATTCATTGAGTACTCATCATCAAGTGACACAACAGTAGATGTCGATTGGCTAGTAGGGTATTTCATTTTCAGTCTTAATTCTACCATATGTCTATCAAAACCACAAACTTTATACAACAACTCAACAAACTCATAAAGAGACATATCAATTCTTGTAACAATTGGTCTTAAACTTCCTCCTTGATATATCACTACATTATTATTTTCAACAATAACACCATTCCATCTACACATCAAAGGACAATCCATAATTTTCAAATGTTTATAAAATTACCTCAAATGTGTATAAGGAAGTATGTATAAGTTCAACTCCTGCATAAGAAACAAAATCAACATTACTAGAAGAACTTAGAACTCTAAAAATTAAAAGGAAATTAGTTCAATGACCCAATAAACATACCTTTAATAAGCAAAGTCCGCAATGATATCTAAGGAAATAAGGGATGATAACAATTACACTAAAAATGGGAAAGAAATGGAAGGAGAAATTATAGAATTTAGAGGATTTGGGTTTGTTTGTGAAAGAGGGAAATAGCGAAATGGCCTCGACAATAAGCTACTGGAATGTTATAAGTGTTGCAGGTTTGTTCGCAGTTAGTAACAGTGAACAGACCAAAAACATGAAAAAGGTCTGTTCGCAGTTACTAACAGCGAACAAACCTTTTTCATGTTTTTGGTATGTTCGCTGTTAGTAACTGCGAACAGACCTGAAACACAAACCCTGCCCAAAACCCAGCCTTCAGCCCATTAAGGTATCTGTTCGCAATTAGTAACTGCGAACAACCAATAAGCTTATTTTTCCAAATAGTTTGGGGGAGCTCTTATATATCCAAATATTTATGGAATTTAGCTTAAAAAAACTATATGGTGCTTATTTAGGGGAACCGCAACATATAATGAAATTTTATATGAAGCATATAATGACTTTTATTCTCCAATTTTAAATCGGAGCGGCAAGATAACTAATCTGCTGCTATTAGAAGTGCTTGGTTTCTAAACTGCAACATATAAGCTAAGGGGCTAAAAAACCGCAACACATGAGTTTTTTTTTTCTACTAGTGTCATAAGGAGATTTTAGGCCCAAATTTCTCTAGGTTATAGTTTGAATTATTTGATTAAAAAATAATATTAAATTTTATAACATATAGAAATAATACATAAGAAGCTAATCTGATTTAACACATAAGGAAAAGTGAACATTCTTTCCACTCTATAATGACAGTATCTTAAGCTCGCCTATGTTTGTCTTTATGAGATTGCTCTATATTAGTAAAATATGAGAATTATTTTAATATAGGAAAATTCCACATGATAGCATCTAGTTTTAATGAAATACTAGGGGTAGCACTTTTTAAAGAAAATTCAACATGGTAGCATCCAGTTTATGCACTATCTAATTGCCGTAACATTTTCCGTTAAGTTTTTGTTAAATTCCGTTAAGTTCATCATTTTGTAAGTTTTTTTCCACATGGTAGCATCCAGTTTTTGTTTAATTCACCATTTTAACGTTTAATTCACCATTTTAATGTTTAATTCATCGTTTAATTCATCGTTTAATTCATTAACGCTCATAAATGTTTAATAATTATAAGAAACTATCTAATCCGGTCGAAACAAGTACTTATTCGCCTATTTTTCAATACGTAAACCGAAAAAAATATTTGGCATCATTTTTACCTATTATAACGAATTTGTTTTTCAAAAAACGGACGTTGCAATTACCCTTATAGGGAAACTCTTTCGAAAATCCGGTCGAAACAAGTACTTATTCGCCTATTTTCCGAAACGTAAACCAAAAAAGATATTTGACGTCATTTTTACTCATCATAACGATTTTTTTTTGAAAAAACGAACATCGCTACTATCCTTATGGGATAAATCTTTCAGAAATTCGATCGAAATAAGTACTTATTCGAAAGAGTACTTGTTGCGACCGATGAATTAAATATTAAAATGGTGAATTAAATGTTAAAATTATTTTTCCGTAAAATTATTTAACATTTATAATTTTTTCATATTATTAAACATTTATGGACGTTAATGAATTAATCGGTGAATTGAACAATAAAATGGTGAATTAAACGTCAAAATGGTGAACTAAACAAAAATTGGATGCTACCATGTGGCAAAAACTTACAAAATAATGAATTAAACGGAATTTAACAAGAACTTAACGGAAAATGCTACGACAATTCAATAGTGCATAAATTGGATGCTACCATGTGGAATTTCCCTTTAATATATACTTCTAAGATAGAAACCCCTAAAGATAGAAAATTAATTTGGATTTATGTTAGGGAGATCTAAAATCTAAAAATGGAAGCAATTCATCTTATGAGACAAATAATGGAGTATTACAGGACAAGAAAAAGAGATTCACATGATTTTATTTATTGACAAAGAAAAGTATCCCGAAGAAATACATTAATATAGTGGAAGTAATGTATTGACAAGTAAAGAAGAATATATTTTAGGACATGTGGAGGGGCAACTTTCCAATCACAATTGAGCGAAGCCCCTTTAATCTTTTTGTTGCATCCTAGATTTGATTATTCGATCACTATTAGGTCAATACCAGACATAGATCATTGGCTAGAAATGCAAGGTCCATTGATTAAGCCCCCTCCACTGAAAGAGCTAGCTATTGAAAGACTTGGTAAGAATAGGAAAATGGTTGCTGAATAGAAATGAACTTCAATGAAAAGGCAGATGAACTTCTATGAAAATATTATCAGATTTCATAAATACTTCTTTCCATTTCAACAAAGTAAATTACATTCGTAGTTACATCCATTCCTGATCTACTTACACATTCATTTCATATACACATTCATTCATTTACTACTAAGCAAAAATATACCCAATAAACCCTAAATTCAAACTTAACATTACATAACCTAATTCTTAATGACAAGGACAAGTATTAGAAGACCAATGATAATCATAATCTTCACCATCTTTTGTAATTTCCTAATTAATTATGTTTTAATTTGAATAGACATATGTCCTCTATATGCTTCACACATAAAACTTTGTCTTCCATACCTGGTCAAATCTTCTTCCTTCACCCAATTAAAGAAAAAGTAAACTTTACATTTTTAGTTCACACTTGAATTTGAAACACGAGTTTTCAAAATCAGTTCTTGTTGGCCATTACTACACCTGTATCTAACAACATTAATGTCTTTGTTGTCCGCGTCTGTCGCCCTAATTGGTGGCCTTGAAGAATTTCTTGAGTACGCAGAATTTGAAGACATGGTTAAAGGAATATGTGGATGAAAGAAGATGATGGAAGAAGCAAGATACATGAAGTAGAATGGGTTGCCGTATTTTAAGGAAGTAACATGAGGATAAAATGGAAATTTCACAAGGTAACGAAAAATCACACGTTTTTTGGTTCATAATATAACTGTAGGTTAATGTTCAAAATTATATTGTCAAACGTTTTTTGGTTCATAATGTTACTGTAGGTTAATGTTCAAAATTATATTGTCAAATGTTTTTTGGTTCATAATGTTACTGTAGGTTAATGTTCAAAATCACAGTGCTATTTTGTGATTTTTTTTTTAAGATTTGCTACCAATTGCCTTTTGCAAACGTTCGTGCCCACCATGTAGAATTTCCACACATTAAAAAGCAATAGACAAAGGTCATAAACATCACCTAAATGTAGATATCTGTAATACTTGAGATTTTGCTTTAAAAAGAATTGATAGATCAGACAACAGTGAGGAGAAGCACCACAAAGACTTCCTTTTGAGTTTAGTATTAAAATGGAGCTTTATTTAAAAATTTTTAAGCATTTTTTTTTTTGAACAAAATAAGGCAAATGAACTTGAGGTGAAAATAATTTCGAAAATAATCTTCTAGCAAAGTTGCAAAATCAAAAATTATAAAACAATTTTAACAAATATTGAAAAATTGGTTAATTTGAGGATGAAGAAGACCATGACTAATAATAATGACGAGATATCAACAAAGATCATTTATCAAAAAGAATATTAGTGGAATAGTGGTAGCATAAGTTAATTACTAAGCATAGGTACATGAGATAAATTCCTGATAGTCACATATAACCAATCATACATTATAATAAAAAGCTTGGAAAATTCGAATGTCTCAATTCAAGAGAATTTGTCAAATAAAATTCATTTGATGGCTAAAGACTAATGACGTAGCAATTGATCTTGAGCAATGTATCTACTATTAAAGTATCTTTGATTATCATTTATTTATAGTTAAATTGAGTAAATTAATGAATATAATATATTGCTTAATATATTGTTGACAATTTTTAAAATTATAGAGTTAATTCACATTTATAACTAGCGAAATTGAGTGTTTCTGCTAGAATAGAATAATTAGAATATTTTGTAAATATTCATATCTTAGATTTTATTGTGTCAATATTTAGTTTCCAAAAAATATTGATTGTAATTTGTATAAATTCTATTCTCATGAAATGAAATGGCAACCAAAATCATTTCTAACATGGTATCAGTTGCCTAAGCTCTTTCTTCTTCCTTTCACCACCTCTTCCCCCTCTCTGTGCAACCGGCAGGCCATCACTGTTCACGGCCACCGTCACCTCTCCTTCTCATTTTTTCCCCTTCTTTATCATGGCTTCTACTTCCAATCCTCCACCTTTGGAATATTCGGAAAATTTTAAACACCGTGATGGCCACCGTCACCACCGCCGTGGTGGCCGAACCAGCTGTGGAAACCACCACCAGTCAGCCAGCAGCACCGTGCCTCTTAATACTCGTCCCAGAAATCAGCAGCCCCATTCCCCTCAATTTGGCCCAAGACCTTTTTCCTCATGGAATCCAGGAACAATGCCTTATTGGGCTTCTCCACAATGGGCCCAGCCTCCATCTCCTTTTCCTGCTCATAATTGGACTCCTCAAGACTTTGATAATGGTCCTCCATCTTTGGCTACTGGAATTCTTGGTCCAAGACCAGCCCACAATTTTTGTTCCGGGTCATGTACTTCTATGGGTTATGCTCCTAAGGGTGTAGATCAAGTCATGCATACTCTCTCATTTTCTTCTAAGGATGAGCAATATTATATGGACACCGGTGCCACTTCTCATATGACTCGATCTCAAGGTACTTTAATAAACTATTCTCCTTTAAAGCGTCATTTAAATAATGCCATTGTTGTTGGTAATGGTCACACGATTCCAGTTTATGGTCACGGTCAACTATCCCTCCCTTTCTCTCAAAAATCCCTTACCCTAAAAAATGTCTTACATGCCCCTAACCTTATTAAAAATCTCATTTCTGTTCGCAAATTTCCTCATGATAATAATGTCTCAGTTGAACTTGATCCTTATGGGTTTTCTGTAAAAGATTTGGCCACAGGAAGCATCGTTTTGAGATTTAATAGCACTGGTGATCTTTATCCTTTCCAACCGACACATGGAGCTACTATCCCATCTTCCACATCTTCTGTTTTTTCAGCTTTGTCTTCTAGTATTTGGCATTCCCGTTTAGGTCACCCGGGAAATGCAATTTTGGACTCCTTGTATTCTTCAAACTCTATTAAATATAATAAAAATCCTTCGTTTGTTTGTCATTCTTGTCCTTTGGGTAAACATGTTATATTGCCTTTTGTTACTTCTAAGTTTGTGAGTACTCAACCTTTTGAGATTATTCATAGTGATTTATGGACTTCCCCTATTTCAAGTCCCTCGGGCTACAAATACTATGTTCTCTTTCTTGATCACTATACTAATTTCTTGTGGACTTTCCCCTTGTTTCGTAAATCTCAAGTTTACGATATCTTTGTGAAATTTAATGCTTTTATCAATACCCAATTCGAGCTCAAAATTAAGTCTTTTCAATGTAATCATGGGGGTGAATTTGATAATCAAATGTTTCATCAATTTTGCACCAATCGGGGTATTCAACTACGTTTTCATGTCCACAAACATCCTCCCAAAATGGGAAATCCGAAAGAAAAATTCGCTCAATTAATAATATTGTTCGTATTTTATTATGTCATGCTTCTCTTCCCCCGTATTTTTGGCCTCACGCCTTAAATACCGCCACATATCTTCTCAATATTCTTCCGTCTAAGTTACTTGGCAATCTTACTCCTACTCACTTACTTTATCATAAATCTCGCTCTTATTCACATCTTCGGGTTTTTGGGTGTTTATGTTTTCCCCTCATTCCTTCTACCAAAATTCATAAATTACAACCTCGTTCATCTCCATGTGTCTTTTTGGGATATCCATCTACACATCGCGGTTACAAGTGCTATGATCTCTCATCTCACAAGATTATTATTTCTCGTCATGTTCTTTTTGACGAAGCTCATTTCCCCTTTTCCCAGTCTACCAAATGCTCTCCTTCAGATTATCAATTTTTAGATAGCCCACATCCTTTACTCATTTTTTCTCAAACTGAACCCAATGATCACAGTCCATCTCATCCACCTACTGGGCCCCTTGCTACTGACGACCCAGTCCACTCTTCTCTTCCCCATCCGCCAACTTCCTCCTCCTCTACAGGCCCATCTCCTTACCTACCCCATTCTTCTGATTTATCCAACCAACCCAACAACCCAGCTTTCCCCCTTCCCACACCTACGGCTGGACCAACCCACATACAATCTGGGCCTGCAACCCCTTCCACCTTTTCCTTACCCTCTTCACCTCCTAAATCTCCACCCGTCATGGTTACGCAAAGTAAACATGCCATATTCAAACCAAATCCTAAATACACTTCCCATGCCCTTTCCGTCTCCTTTTCTCCCATTCCAAAAAATCCCATCCAAGCCCTCCGTGACCCGAATTGGAAACAAGCCATGACCGATGAGTTTGATGCTTTAATTGAGAATCATACTTGGGATCTTGTACCTAGGCCTCCTAATGCTAATATTATTCGATCTTTGTGGATTTTTCGGGTCAAAACCAAGTCTGATGGTTCTTTTGAGGGCTATAAGGCGCGTCTTGTCGGTGATGGTAAATCTCAAAGGGAAGTTATTGATTGTGATGAAACCTTTAGTCCTGTGGTCAAACCTGCTTCTATCCGTATTGTTTTGAGTATTGCTTTATCTAAGTCTTGGACCATTCATCAGTTAGACGTTAAAAATGCTTTTCTTCATGGGCACTTGAATGAGACTGTCTACATGCATCAACCCTTGGGTTTTCGTGATCCAGACCGTCCAGATCATGTTTGTCTTCTACGGAAGTCTCTGTATGGTTTCAAGCAAGCCCTTCGAGCTTGGTATCACCGATTTGCTGAGTTTGTGGCTACTATTGGTTTTCATAATAGCATTTCTAATAACTCTTTGTTTGTTTATTGCCATAGATCTGACATTGCTTATATTCTATTGTATGTGGATGACATTATTCTTACTGCTTCATCTGATTCCCTTCGTCAGTCCATTATGTCTAAATTGAGTTCGGAATTTGCTATGAAGGACTTAGGTCCTCTCAGTTATTTCTTGGGTATTGCTGTTACTCGAAATTCTACTGGTCTTTTTCTCTCTCAACACAAATATGCTTCTGAGATCCTTGATAAATCTGGTATGCCTCAATGCAAATCAGCTCCTACTCCTGTTGTTACTTCCGGGAAACTTTGTGCGGATACTAGTTCTCCTTATGAGAATCCAACTTTATATCGTAGTTTGGCTGGGGCTCTGCAATATCTCACTTTCACTCGCCCGGACATTTCTTATGCTGTTCAGCAAGTCTGTTTATTTATGCATGATCCTCGGGTTGAACATATGGCTGCTATCCATCGTATTCTTCGATATATTCAGGGCAGTCTTGACTATGGTTTACAGTAGTATAAGTCGTCCATTTCTTCTCTCTTGTCATATACTGATGCTGATTGGGGTGGTTGCCCTAATACCCGCCGCTCTACTTCTGGCTACTGTGTTTTCTTGGATGATAATCTGATCTCTTGGTCCGCCAAGCGTCAACCTACAATCTCTAAATCCAGTGCCGAAGCAGAATACAAGGGTGTTGCTAATGTTGTTTCTGAAACTTGTTGGGTTCGAAACTTGCTTCTAGATCTTCATTGTCCTATTCGTACGGCTACTCTAGTTTATTGTGACAATGTTAGTGCTGTTTATTTGTCGGATAATCCTGTTCATCATCAACGCACGAAACATACTGAGATGGATATTCACTTTGTTCGTGAAAAGGTCAAGCGTGGTGAAGTTCATGTGCTTCATGTTCCCTCTCGATTTCAGATTGCCGACATTTTTACCAAGGGCCTTCCTCAAATCCTATTTGATGATTTTCGATCCAGTCTCAGCGTCCGCAAACCTCCCGATTCGACTGCGGGGGTGTGCTAGAATAGAATAATTAGAATATTTTGTAAATATTCATATCTTAGATTTTATTGTGTCAATATTTAGTTTCCAAAAAATATTGATTGTAATTTGTATAAATTCTATTGTCATAAAATGAAATGGCAACAAAAATCATTTCTTACAGTTTCTACTCCATAAAAATTTTTGATTTTTTTAATATCATATGTTTATATGTGTCGTTGTTAAAAAATCGTGCATTGCACAGGTTTCTACACTAATTTATTGTAATTTTGGTTCATTTCGCAAATGCAAGCCCTTGTTCTTACCAAGTCCGCAAATGAGAACAAATATAATACATCAACAATTATTGGCAGTCAAAAGTTTTCTATAATCAGGGTCTTTATCTTCTACTTTATAAATGCAACGATGAAAATAATATGCGCAAGCATGAAAACTGATTTTGAGGGAAATCACTACTGATTTTGTCTATAAAAAACTTGTTATGTATAATAATTAGTATAACCATAAGAATCTTTGCTTATACATTGATTTACATAGTATCATTTTCCATCAAACTTGAATCACTAAATTGGCCCTTGTTCTTACCAAATCTGCCAATGAGAACAAATATAATACATCAACAATTATTGACTGTCAAAAGTTTTTTATATTCGGGGTTTTTATCTTCTACTTTATAAATGCAACGATGAAAATACAAAATGCGCAAGCATGAAAACTGATTTTGAGGTAAATCACTACTGATTTTGTCTAGAAAAAACTTGTTATGTATAATTCTTACTATAACCATACGAATCTTTGCTTATACATTGATTTACATAATATCATTTTCCATCAAACTTGAATCACTAAATAGGCCCTTGTTCTTACCAAGTCTGCCAATGAGAACAAATATAATACATCAAAAATTATTGATTGTCAAAAGTTTTCTATAATCGGGGGTTTTATCTTTTACTTTATAAATGCAACGATGAAAATACAAAATGTGCAAGCATGAAAATTGATTTTGTGGAAAATCACTACTGATTTTGTCTTAAAAAAAACTTGTTATGTATAATTCTTACTATAACCATAAGAATCTTTGCTTATATACATTGATTTACATAGCATCATTTTCCATCAAACTTGAATGACTTAATAGACCCTTGTTCTTACCAGGTCCGCCAATGAGAACGAATATAATACATCAACAATTATTGACTGTAAAAAGTTTTATATAATCAGGGTTTTTATCTTGTACTTTATAAATGCAACGATAAACATACAAAATGCGCAAGCATAAAAACTGATTTTGAGGGAAATCATTGTTGATTTTGCCTAAAAAAAACTTGCTATGTATAATTCTTACTGTAACCATAAGAACTTTGCTTATACATTGATTTACATATATAGTATCATTTTCCATCAAACTTGAATCACTAAATAGGCCATATTTGACGTGTCATAATATTATTATAGTCTCGCTTTATAAACAATCATTTTTATAATAGTTAGATTTTTTTTATCATCTCATCATTATATATTTTCAGATGACAGGGTAGGAAAAAAAAACAGAGTTAGGTGAGACTCGAATCCAAGACAATTTATAGTAGTATGGTGGTCGCTTGTGAGTCTTAAATCTGAAAATTTTAAAATCCAAAAAAATATCATATTATCATATTTTGAATAAAATAAATTTCATGAATAATTAACAACATACTCTAGACCTTTTATGGTTTCGTATATAGTCTTTTTATGCGCTATAGTTAAAATTAATACTTTCATATAATACTAGATAATCTCCGTACGATGCACAGTTTTTGTCATTTTATTATTTTCTATAATATTTAAAAAATAAAGAAAATGAATTATAAATTATTGATTATTCATTTTCAATGAATTAATAATTGCATATAATAACTAATGTTTGATTCAATTATAATTTTACAAATACTATTTTATAAGTTTTGTACGATGTTAATGTTATTTTGATATTTTTTTAATATTTATTAAGTAAGCATAACAAAGTATGTTTAAAATCAATTTAATATTTAAAATTTTATTGAAAGGTAGATTATATTAACCAATTCAATTAATGCATTTACATATATTGATTATATAAACCAATTTCCAATGTATTGATTATTATTATAATATATTCATAAGAATTAATCAATATATTAGGATGACATTATTAATAATATTCAAAAACTTTTTGAACCACATATTAGTATTAGATCCCAATTTTTGAGGTGATAGTATTGTTTTAGAGTCAATGAATGAAATCAAACGAGAGAATTAATAAAAATGAGAGGATTCAAATTACAAATATTCAAATTAACCATTGAAATGCTTCTATTTAGATGTTTCCTAATTTTATGATTAACTTAAAATTTAACTTGGACGAAACAATTCATATTGATAACAATTAATAATAGTGAAATTTAAATTAAATGCCACTAAATATATCTCATAAAAATGTATTATGTTGTAGTTTGATAGCAACTAATCTGCAAATAAATATTCATAAAAAGAAATATTGATTTGAAAAGATATTTTAAAACCTTCAATATTTGATATGAAAATATAATTCACCTTATATCATTTTTTCATATATTGAACTTATCCAACTAGTTTTCACACATTACACTCCTATTCCTATAAATACCTTTAAAGGTTTATACATTTTTTTCACACAAAAAAAAACACATTAAATCTTATTGCTTTCAAACCCTTTATCTATGGCAACAAAGAAACCTTCAAGAGGTCGCCAAAAGATAAAAATTGCTAAAATTAAGGATCCAAGTCACCTACAAGTAACTTTCTCAAAAAGACGCTTAGGCGTCTTCAAAAAGGCTAGTGAAATATGCACTCTATGCGGTGTACAAGCCATTATCATTGTGTTCTCCCCGGGGAGTAGAATCTTCTCTTTCGGACACCCAAATGTTGAATCTATCGTAGATCGCTACCTTAATAATAACCCATTATCATGTCTTCCTCAAACATCAAGTAGCAATAATGCTAAAAATAAAAATGTTGATGTTGGAGAAAACTCTGCTCTAAACACACTCAACTCACAAATTACAAAAACACTCGATCTACTTTCAATTGAAAAGAACAAGGGAGAAGTACTCAAGAATTTATTGAGGAAATCTAGCCAATGGTGGTGGGAGGCACCTATTGATAACCTTGGGTTGCATGAACTTGAGGTTTTAGGTGTTTCTTTGGAGGATCTTAAGAAAAGTATAGCTAGTCAAGTTATGTTTTTGGAGAATCAAAGATCCAACCAGGGCCGGCCCTAAGCAAGGTCAAGGCGTGCCTACGCCCAGGGCCCCTCAAAAATTTTAGTTTTCAATTAGTGATTAGATTCGAACTATTCTATGTATTCAATAGTTTAGGAGCCCATAAATAATCTTTCGCCCCGGACCTCGAAAAACCTAGGGAACATGGCTAGTAATGCTGCTGATCTTGAAGCCAGGATTGAAGGATTTGCTTATCCTCATCAAGTTGGAAGTATTCATGCACCAAAGTTCCTTTAAGCAACTATTTTTTCTCTTAGTTCGTTATTGTTGGAAAATAATTAAAAAAATTAAAGAAAATATATGGTTTATGTTTTAAGTAATATATTAGTATTTTGATGATATGCTAATATAGAGCATCGATGTTTTAATATTTTAATTTAAGATATTTAAGTAATTTTCCTTCTGAATGTTGTTGATTGTGCCAAAATTTGTTATATACTAATAGGTACTCATAATTATATATTACTTCTTTTTAGTTTTTTTGTTTTCGATCGTATACCAGAGGCAAGGAGAGAACGAATTAATATTGCATGTGAACCTTTGTTACAAGGTGTAAGAGAAACCCTCAAACATGATCTTTTTGATTTGATGTTGTATTTTTATTACAAGTAAGCTTGTTTAAATTATTTATTTTTATTACACGGTTTTCTTTTTTGTTAAATTTTTATTTAATATGACTAATATATGATTTTATTTAAAAAAATTGTATTGTTAATATAAAAATCTATGTGATGTGAATCAATTGGTGGGTTTTCACTATGCCTACAATTGTTGGTTTTTAATGGTGTCTATGTTTTCTTTTGTCAAAGTCATTTATTTGGCTAACAAATACATATTGTGCCATTGTTGATGTTCTATATTCTTTTTCTTTGTCGAATTGAAGCTAAATTTACATCTTTTAAATGTTTGATATTTTAATACTGTTAGTATCTTCATTTATGTGTTACAAATCGCCTAGAGTATATATTAAATCCAATGTCGCAAAAAGCTATATTTATTGTAGTGATTCTATAATTAAAATTTTAATACTCACATATAAGAAAGCAAATTAAGATGCATCAAAAGTAATATAATAATGCACATTCAATGAAATATGAAGGTCAAATATCTCTCTATATTAATACTATTTTCTATTTTGGAAGATTTATTAGCAATTATGCTAGTGATAATGAACAATAATTCAATGTTCCATTTTAAGCAAAATGGATAAGTCAATCATAAACAAACTATTAATTTAATAGTTTGTTTATGATTGACTTATCCATTTTGCTTAAATAGGAACATTGAATTATTGTTCATTATTTATTACTAGCATAATTGCTAATAAATCTTCCAAAATAGAAAATTTTAATTTGGAAAGGTTTTCTAAACTCTTAATTAATTTTTAAAAACACCAAAATACACGGGTGCTCTTTTGTAAATACGACTCTCAAAAGTCAAGCCCAAATCTATATTTAGGATTGTAACAATATATATTTAGATTTGAACTGGGCTTTTGAGAGTCGTCTTTACAAAAGACTGTCTCAAGTAAGAACTTGTGCAAAATATAAGATCGAGTCCATCAAGCAGACAATCCTAAATCTTTTGTGTCAGATCACTTCTTATTACACTAATAGTTTGTTTGACAATCTTACATATTACTAAAAATGCTAGAAAATGGCAAGTGTCATTCTTAGGAAACTTGATAAATGAAATTTTTTAATAGATAATATTTGCTTACATGACAATATTTACCTAATATATAATCTGATTTTTCTACCTTGAGACTAAATTAGGTAAAATATTTATTTAATTTATTACAACAATTCTATATACCTAACCTAGAATTTGATATATTTAATTAAAATAATTTTTAATTTTTGCTTTAAAAATGTATATATCTGATAAATTTAATCAATATAATATATACTTGCATTATTTTCTGAAATTATATTTTTATATATTTTATACTCATTAATCGTGCATTGCTTAAATAGTGAGAATGGTAATAGAAAGTTAGTGTAATTTTGGTAGGAATATATCTTAACAAGTCTAATGGCCATGCTTATTCTCCTTCAAGAATCTTATTTGCTTTTAGATAATTCATTTCAAACATTATCATTTGAAAATGTTGTATCATGTAATAAAGCAACGTTGCAAAAAATGTACTTTTTTATAATCAATCTTTCATTACTATGAAAATGACACGATATATATCATGAAAATTTACACTACAAATTTAGAAATGAACACTAAACGGGTCGTAACAATTATATTTCCTATGATTGATCTGGTGATTTGAAACTATGTACGAAAACATGTAACCATTGGACATTCCAATTAATGTAACATGTGTATATGTGAATAGCTATACATAATTTTTGGGTACAGATCTGTCAAATGAGTTTACAAATACTTATGTGATTATAATTAACCATTAACATAGCACTCATTTATATAATATGAAGTTAAATGCTTCTATTTTACAAGTTTATTAATTTTATGATTGCTTAAAACTGGACTTCGAGGGATCAATTAATATTGATAACAACTAATTGCAAATAAATATCCATAATAAGAAATTCACGTCAAAACATATTCTAAATTCCTAAATCTTTAATAGTTGGTTTGAAATTATAAGTCACCTTATGTCATATTTTCATATATTAAAATTAATCAACTAATACGCACAAATGTCACTCCTATAATGCTCCGAAAGGTTATACATTTTTTCACACACAAAAAAAAACTTTTTAATTCCTTTCTTTCAAACCCTTTATATGGGGTAACAAAGGAACCTCAAAGAGGTCGCCAAAAAATACAAATGGCTAAATTTAAGACTCAAGCCATAGGCAAGTAACTTTTTAAAAAGACGCTTAGGCATCTTCAAAAAAGCTAGTGAAATATGCACTCTATGTAGTGTAGAAGTCATGCTCATTGTGTTCTCTATAGGGAAAAAAATCTTCTCTTTCGAACACCTACATGTTGAATCTATCGTGAATCGGTACGATAATCATAACCTATCATCGTGTCCTCCTCAAACATTGAGTTGCAATGTTTGAAATAAAAATGTTGATGTTGGACAAAACTCAATTCTTAAGTAACCTCAATTCACTAATAACCAAAACACTTAGATCTACTTGCAATTGAAAAGAACAAAGGAGAAGTTCTCAAGAATTTATTGAGGATATCTAGCCAATAGTGTTGGGAGGAACCTATTGATAACCTTGGGTTTCATAAACTTGAGGTTTTAGTTGTTTATTTAATTAGAGGATCTTAAGAAAAATATTGCTAATCAAGTTCTGTTTTTGGGAAACATTAAAGTTCTTTTAAGTATTTAGTTTTCTCTTTGTCCATTATTGTTGGAAAATAACGCAAAACATTAAAGAAAATATTTGATTTATATGTTTTAAATAATGAATTAGTGTTTCTCTGTTATGCTAATATAAAGCATTAATGTTCAAGTAATTTTGCTTATGTTATGTTTGGAAATGATAATTACATTTGAAAATCTAGAATTATTATTCAAATTTAAAATTTGGTAAATGTTAAAGTGCCCATGTGTTACCCACATGTGAGTTGTCCCACATCGGAGAAAGAGAAGAGTATGCATCACTTTATATACTAAAGGAGTAACTCCTACTATTACCAATTGGTTTTAGTAGTGAACCTTCTTTGGGTTTATGAGTGGACTACTTCTTCTCCTCCTTGTTTGAGTTGCCCAGACCCATTTTCTAAATTCTATCAGTAAATAAAAAAATCAAATTTAGATTTATGTAAATTCTACCATTGCCTAAAAAGTATATAAAATTGACAATTTGAGAATAACTTCTCAACTCTTGTCATTCTCAAATTTTCCGTTCATGATTTTTTTTATTTGAAATCTAAAATTTGAAATGAATATCATATTTTGAATAAAATAATTTTGATGAATAATTAACAACATATTATAGACCTTCTATATTGATTTAGTTATACTACACTTTTTATAGTTTCGTATATACTCTTTTATTTTAACTAAATTAATTTATACTCTATAGTTAAAATTTAATACTTCCATATAATATATGAAACATTAAGAGGCATCAAAACCAAAAGAGTAATGCACATTTAATGAAATATGAAGGTCAAATAATTCTCTATATTAATAGTTTTTTGTATAATTGACTTGTCATTTTGCTTAAACTGGAACATTGAATAATTGTTTATTATTACTAACAAAATTGCTAATAAATCTTCAAAAATTAGAAAATTTTAGTTTGAAAAAATTTTCTTTACTCCTAAATTTTAGGAAGAATAAAACATATAATCGAGTCCATTAACAGAAAATCCTAAATCTTCTGTATCACCTCTTAATATGCTAATAGTCTGTTTGACAATCGATACTAACTGGTGAGAATAGTAATAAAAATTTAGTGTAATTTTAGTAGAATAAACTTTTGACAAGTTTTATGGTCATGCTTAATCCTTCAATTATATATCTTCTTTACAAAATTAATTTCAGTTTATTCATATCATTTAGTACCACATTAAAGGAACAATAAAGATTATGTATCCTTTACAAAAAAAAATAACTCTTTATTTTTGAACATTTGATGATCTGGAACTATATATACGAAAACATGCAAACAGTGGACATTCCAATTAATATATTATCTATATCTAAAAAATTATACGTAGTTTATGGGTGGGGACTTGTCAAATGAATTTATATTATATTTGATATAAAAAAATTTTTAAAAATGTATTTTTACTAAATGATTTTGTTCACGCCCACCATCTTTAAATTATATAGTCGATCTAATGATCTAAAACTAATACAAAAACATGTAATATTATGACATTCCAATTAGTGTATTTATATGAATAATTATACATAATTTTTGGTTGGGCACTTATCAAAACAGTTTATTTTATATCTAAAATATTTTGAAAGAGTTCAAAACTATAACCATTATCTTTAAAGTATATAGGGCATATGCTGATGTGAAACTCTTATACGAAATAAATGTTATTAATAACTAAAAAATATCAAAAACTTTTTAAACCACATATAATTTACAAATTGTTGTGAGACGGTGTCTTCGAGAGACGCATTAGAAATATGGGATAAATAACCCAATCAATACAAATTAAAGAGAAAATAAAAATATGGGCTTTTGTTTTGAGGTCGTCTCTTTGAAGATCGTCTTTCAGAATAGCAACTGCATATAATACTCCCTCCATTTCCTAATGAAGTTCCCAAAAGAAATGTTCACGGGAATTAAGAAAAATAGAATATTTTAGATAATAGATATATTATTTAATTGAATAATACATTTGATTTGAGAAAAGTAGGGACCACAAGCATTACAAAAATATTAAAAAAAAGTTAATGGAAAAAATATGGGGACCACAACTAATAAATAATTAGTTTTATAAAGTTAATGGGATACATGTGGGAACCATAAGAAATACTAAAATGTTGAATTGAAGTTAGTGGGGTATATAAGCATTATAAAAATATTAAAGTGAGTATGAATAAAATTATTTTTATCCAAAAATTGTGTCATAAATATAAAGATTCTCTATGGGAACAACAAATAAAACACCCCAAAATAACAAATGGAAACTTTGGTAGATCCTAATTTTCGAGGTGATAATATTGTTTTAGAAGTCAATGAATGAAGTCAAACGAGAGAATTAATAAAGTTGATAGGATTCAAATTACATATATATAAATATTGTTTTAGAAGTCAATGAATGAATTCAAACAAGAGAATTAATAAAGATGAGTGGATTCAAATTACAAATACTCATGTGATCATATTTAACCATTAAAATAAGAAAAAATTGTAAGAAACTACCTAATTTATAGATCTATTTGCAAAAAAACTACCTTATGTAATTTTTTTTATAAAAAAACTACCTAATCTAATATATTTCTTTGCTAATGACTACCACTTAACGGAAAACGTCAGTTGACCGTTAAGTTTGAGAATTTGACCAATTTGAGAGGTTAAGTTGTCTATGTGGTAATATCTCATTAGTCCTCATATTTTTAAATAATACATGTTTATATAGTAAGAAGTTGAAATGCTTCTATTGTAGATTAATTTTATGACTAACTTAAAATTTAACTTGGACGGCAGAATTCATACTAATAACAACTAATAAAAGTCTCTGAAACCATCATACATCATATCATATCATACAATATTATAAAAGTCTTGGAAAATTCTAAGTGTCAACATTTAAAGAGGCATGGCAATATTTATCAAATTTAGAATCTAATATTTTTTGTTTAAGTTTGAAGCTAAATTAGGTAAAGTATTTGTATGATATACTATAGTAACTCTATTTAGTTAACTTAGAATTTAATATGTTCAATTGAACGAAAAAAAGTCATGTATCAGGTAAATAATTAAAATAAACGTCAATAATTATGTTTTGATTTAAAAAATCATGTATTTGGTAAATTTAATAACAATAGTATACATTACGTAAATTATTATTTGAAATTGTTTTTATAGATATTTCGCACTAACAAATTCGTACATTGCACGAGTTTTTATACTAGTTATATATAATACCGTTAGTAATTTTAAGTAGTGATACTTAAATTAAATTTCACTAAATATATCTCAAAAAAGTATATTATGTTGCAGTTTGATAACAACTAATCTGCAAATAAATATCCATAAAATTTGATTTGAAAAGATATTTTAAAACCTTCAATATTTGGTTATGAAATTATAATTCACCTTATATCATTTTTTCATATATTAAACTTATCCAACTAGTTTTCACACTTTACACTCCTATAAATACCCCTAAAGGTTACACATTTATATCACACAAAAAAAACTTATTAAATCTCATTGCTTTCAAACCCTTCATCTGTGGCAACAAAGAAACCTCCAAGAGGTCGTCAAAAGATAGAAATAACTAAAATTAATGATCCAAATCACCGACAAGTAACTTTCTCAAAAAGACGCTTAGGCGTCTTCAAAAAGGCTAGTGAAATATGCACTCTGTGCGGTGTACAAGCCATTATCATTGTGTTCTCCCCAGGGAATAGAATCTTCTCTTTCGGACACCCAAATGTTGAATCTATCGTAGATCGTTACCTTTGTCGTAACCCATCATCGTGTCCTCCTCAAACATCAAGTATCAATAATGCTAACAATAAAAATGTTGATGTTGGACAAAACACTACTCTAAACACACTCAACTTACAAATTACAAAAACACTTGATCTACTTGCAAATGAAAAGAACAAGGGAGAAGCATTCAAGAATTTATTGAGGGAATCTAGCCAATGGTGGTGGGAGGCACCTATTGATAACCTTGGGTTGAATGAACTTGAGGTTTTAGGTGTTTCTTTGGAGGAACTTAAGAAAAGTATAACTAGTCAAGTTATATTTTTGGAGAACCAAAGATCCAACATGGCTAATTAATTTTTCTCTTTGTTCTTTATTGTTTAAGTAAATACAAAAAATTAAAGAAAACATATGATTTATGTTTTAAGTAGTGAATTAGTATTTTAATGATATGCTAATATAGAGCATCAATGTTTTAGTTTTTTGATTCAAGATGTTAAAGTATTTTTCAATCTGAATTTTGTTGATTGTGCCTAAATTTATAATATACTAATATATATTAAAAATTATAACTTTATTTTGAATTTTTTTTGATGATATACTAGAGGCAAAGAGAGAACGGATTAATATTTTATGTAAGTGATGAGAATTAAACTTTTGTTACAAGGTGTAAGAAAAACCCTTTTTTATGATTTTCCGCCGCTAAAGATTTTAGGTAGAACAAAAGTTTAATTTTGTTAGCAACTGCCTCGGATCGGTGTAATTGCTTGCTTTTCACCCGCGAACAAGACGTAAAAATGGTGAAGAACCACTGAAGAAGACAAACGAAAAGTATAGAAGAGTGCTTTGCTTGTTGTAAAGTTGCAGGCATTATTTTAAAAAGTACTAATTGCATTACTCTACTTTTATAAAGTGAAATTAAGTACTATCCTTTGGTTTTATATTTTAATGTATTTTTAAATAGTTTTTTTATGTAATTTATTTTTTTTATTTTTCGATATTCAAAGTTACTACCTTATTTTTTTCAATGTCTTATTTGCTTTTGGGTAATTATCCATTAATCTCACTTAATTGATATTTTATTTTTAATTCATACATTAAAATATAGTCAAATGAAATCTTGTTTAATTCGTTTCAACATAAGATTTATTTATATTTGGTCTTTATAATTTTTAATTATACACAATTATCGTTATTGACTATTGAATTAGTGATTGGCAAACGTACAAAAAGCAAATAAGACAATTGAAATGAAAGAGAGAGAATATATAACTTTGCGAATTATGATTCAATCAATTTTATACATTTAAAATAGAGATTGAATATCATAAGATTTATTATTAATGAAAAAATAGTATTTTAAAAAATAAGTTGAATTATGCAATCCACATCTTATATTGGCCTAGGTAATGATCTCTTTCTGGATTCGCCCCATGTGTCAGACCTAAAAAGAGTGAAAAGTCATTTAGGTCATTAAATGCCCTGCCATCAGTTCAATAAGAAGATGTCATGTCACAACTTGTAGTTAACTCTGCAAGAAAAGTAAAATGCATTTTTATTTAATATTTTTAGTTTCATGTCAACTATCTTTCTAAAGTATATATAGTGATGGCCACGGGGCGGGTTACCCGGAACCGGAACGTTCGCGACAGGTTCCGAACCGGCTCGGACCGCGAAATCGTGAACCCGCCGGAAAAAACCGTTTGAACCGGACCAAAGAACCGCAGGCCAGTTCACCCGGACCAACGGTTCCATGGAACCGCCCCGGAACCGGGAACCGGACCGGAACGATTCACCCGGCCCAACGGTTCCTTGGAACCGTACGGTTCCCCGGACTGAAAAACTGCATCAACTTCAAACGCTCGCCATTTCTTGCTTAGTTATCGGAATTGGACGTATAATATACCGTTGGAAAGCCCTTGAAGTCTAGTTTCCAATGCCGCAAACCTTACATTAATGAGATATTCTTATCAAAAGTTATAGCCAAAAGAGTAGACATGTATCAAATTTCACCTTAATACTTTTGCATTAACAACACTTTTCTACTCTTTTGCTCTTTTACTCTTCATGGCTTGACAAAATTGATAGCTTGATACGTTCTTTGAGCCTTGTAAACATGATTAGCACCAAAAACCCACAAAAATGACTCAAAGTACCATAATTCACCCATTTGGCTACAAATTGAACATGGAATACTGAAATGGAGTGAAACCACATAAAACAACCCTAAACCGCCTCTAAACATTAAAAAGGAACGCAAAAATGTAAATGATGAGTGCAAATAATTGCACTTATCATATGTCCACGCAACTAAGATTTTTTCATATGTTTATGAACCAAACGTTCACTTAGTAATAAGTGAATGTATTACTGTTTTTTATCATCTTCTTAGACATTCTCATGATGATAGTAACGTTTTTTTAAAGCCGATTCTTGCAGATATGATGGATAAGTGGAAAGCATATTTCACTGATTTTCCTTATATTTATGGAATTGCGACAATTTTAGATTCGTGTTTTAGGACGGAAAACCTAAGTAAAATAATAGGATTTTACTACCAAGCATTAGATCGCCCGTCTAGTGATGTACATATTTATGTAGGAACTTGTAAAAAAATTTTAGCAGACCTTTATGATCATTATTCTAGTATATATAACCCGAGTCGCGATACGTCTAGGCGTGCTAGCGTCTCGGAACGTCCCATGTATTATAACCCCATAATAGCTAACATAATAAGTCAAGATGATACTTTTATAGGATCATCTTCTTCCTCCCCCTCCGCTTCATATTTAGAATTAGATAATTATCTTAAACATCACTTTGAAATCGACCAAAGTAGTTATAACATTTTACAATGGTGGAAAGAAAAATTATTAAAATTCCCCATATTATCGAGAATTGCAAAGGATATCCTTGCAACTCCTGCTTCTACTATTGCGTCGGAGTCTGCTTCTACTATTAAAATTTCTGCTTCTACGAAAAGAGATCTCGTCTTGCTCCACATACTATTCAAATATGTGTTTTCAAGAAAGATTGGGATCAAGCGGATGTCCGAACACAAGGACTCAAGACCGATGATGATCAAGACGACGATGATCCATGGATGATGATGGATACATCTGCATCATCGTCGAGAGGAGAGTCGGCGGAAGCATCTAACCAACCATGAAGATGACGAATGGGATCATGGATTACGGACCACGATCAATCAACATCAACATTCAACAATTAAAAATAAAAGGTACGACAAAGAACTACGTGGGCTTTGATTCCTTCGGGATACGTAGGCAGCTTAGTATTTCTTCGGGATACTAGGTTCAAGTCCATTCTCTCCCCCTTTTTTTATTAATCATCTTTATCGTTTCTTATTAATTTATTTTTTTCCTTCTTTTTAGTAAATATTTTAATAACGATGACAAGCATTGAATTTCGATAATAATCAAGTAATCGATGAAGGTACGTCCGCATTATTATAGTATTTTTATATTAAAATTAAAGGAAAAATAAGAATGGAACCGATGGTCCGACCCACCCGACCCGGGTATTGGAACCGCCGGAACCGCCTCATGAACCGCCAAGGAACCGTTTGGAACCGTCCGGAACCGAAAATGTTCGGGTCAGGTTCCAGATGGAACCGGAACCGGGTGGAACCGGAACGGAACCGGCCCAACCCGGACCGTGGCCATCACTAAGTATATAGGACATCTGATGATGTGAAACTTTTATACGAAATAAACATGTTAATTATTTAACAAAAAAACGTATCAAAAACGCTAGAGAATTACTATAAAGAACATATTATAATTACAAATACTTATGTGATTATATTTAACCATTAAAACACTCATTTATATAATATGAAGTTAAATGCTTCTATTTTAAAAGTTTATTAATTTTATGATTACTTCAAATTTGACTTGGATCTATTGGTATTGATAACAACTAATTTGCAAATAAATATCCATAATAAAAAAATTATTCACTTCAAAGATATTCTAAACTCCTAAATTTTTAATAGTTGGTATGAAATTATAAGTCACCTTATATTATATTTTCATATATTAAATTATTCAAGCACAAATTACACTCCTATAATGCCTCGGAAGGTTATACCTTTTTTCCAAACACAAAAAAAAAAAAAAAATTGTATTCCTTTCTTTCAAACCCTTAATCTATGGTAACAAAGAAACCTCAAAGTGGTCGCCAAAAGATACAAATGGCTAAATTAAAGACCCAAGTCACAGGTAAGTAACTATTTAAATAGACGCTTAGGTGTCTTCAAAAATGCTATTGAAATATGCACTTTATGTGGTGTAGAAGTCATGTTCATTGTGTTCTCTTCAGGGAAAAAAAATCTTCTCTTTTGGACACCTACATGTTGAATCTATGGTAAGTTCGTAACCCATCATCATGTCCTACTCAAACATTAAGTAGCAATGTTGGAAATAAAAATGTTGATGTTGGACAAACTCTAAGTAACCTCAATTCACTAGTTTGCTCATCCTCATCAAGTTGGAAATATTCATTCACCAAAGTTCTTTTAAGTATTTAATTTTTCTTTTTATCCATTGTTGTTGGAAAATAACACAAAATATTTAAGAAAATATATGCTTTATACGTTTTAAGTAATGAATTAGTGTTTCTCTGTTATGCTAATATAAAGCATCAATATCTTAGTTTTTTGCTTCAAGATGTTCAAGTAAATTTAGTTATGTTATGTTTGGAAATGATAATTACACTTGAAAATCTAGAATTATTCAAATTCATATTTGGCAAATAAAAAAAATAAAATTTAGATTTAAGTAAATTTTACAATTGCTTAAAAAATAGATAAAATTGACAATTTCAAGATAACTTCTCAACCCTTATCTTTTATAAGTTTTTCATTCATGATCTCATAATTAAAATCTACAATTTAAAATAAAATTATTATTCTCAAACACAACCTTATGAATTTTGTTGCTTGTGCCTAAATGTGTCATTTACTAATATGTACTAATAATATAGAACTTTATTTTGATTTTTTTATATTCGATGGTAGAATAGTGGCAAGGAGAGAGATCAAATTACCTTTGTATGTAAGTAGTGAGAATTAAATCTTTGTTATATGGTGTAAGAGAAAACCCTCGATCATTATTTTTTTTTGTTTTATTGTTATTTTTTATTATTAGTAAGCTTGTTTTATTTATTCATTTATTTATTTATTTTTATTGACGCATAATACTGAGGAAAGGAATGCTAGGTATAATCAAACTAAGACTTTTTGCCTCTGATAGTATGTCGAGAAAAGGAGGCTACTAAATGACAATCAAGCCTAAGACTTTTCCCGTCTTATAGTCCCTCTATCCTTTTGAGTTTGTATCATATGACTCCAAAAACCTATCACATAAGTCATATGATATAAACTAAAAGGGACGGAAGTGGGGATGAACAGTAGTCCATGACTCTATTTAGACCCAATTGGACCATTTTAAGGGTAATGGTCTAAAGTTTTTTGAATTTAAGGGTCCAGGTCCAATTGAAAGCTTAGGATCTGGGTTAGAGTCCAGAACCAGAAAATTTAAAGGTTCTAAAGGTCTAACTTAGGTCTAAATTTTAATCACTTAAAATTCACTTTAAAAACTAAATGTTATATACTCGGGTCGAGTTCGGATTGGGGTCCAAATTTCCAAACTCTGAAGTTAGAGAGTTTGAATCCGATCCTAAAAATAGGATATATGGGTAAAAATTAGGTCCAAATCCGACACAAACCCTTAAAGGACCATCTCTAGACAGAGGGAGTACATTGCATATTTTCATCAACAAATTATCCCTACTTCTTTTCGCCCCTTGAGTGAGAAGTATTGGGATATCAATAAAGGGAATATAACGAGGTGTTTGGCAAATTAGCTTATTGAGCAATTTTAGCTTATTTGGATATAAATAGAGGGTTGGGTGGTCAAATCAGCTAAAGATAGTGTTTGGTGAATTAGCTGGTTGAAACAGCTTATTGATATGAATAAGCTATTTTTGAACAAGCTGCTTATAGCAGCGGGTTCAAAATCAGCTGGTCAAACCAGTTAATAAAATCAGTTGGTCAAATCAACCATTATAATAAGCTATCAGCTACCAACTATCAGCTATTTGCCAAAACACCCAAATTCAAGTGCTTACTAGGTACGAAGAAGGTCTAAGCTACATCCACACTTCAAGCCCAAAGGGTTTTCGTGTGAGAGGGACGTGTTAGAGTATATAATATATATTTTGGGGCCTCAACCATCAGTTTAAGTTGTTGGTTGAGTTAACTCCTTGACATGATATCATAAACCTCAACCATCAGCTTAAACACTTCTTTTTAGTATTTAGTATGCTCTTAATTTTAAGATATGATACTAAAGATTTAGAATTGATACAGCCATTGACGTTTTGCTTAGTTGTTAGGATCTTGGACTTTAGTAATTCATTTCAATCAATAAATTCTCCTTTTGGATATTAATTGATTTGCAATTTAGTTAGTAATAACAATTATATCTAACTTTTATCAAAAAAAATTAGATATACTAATGAAATAGGTGATCTTGCTCAGTAGAAGATACCCTCTTCAATTGAAATAAAATTTGATTTTTTCCGAACTTTTATTATAAATTATATACTAAACACTACAACATAATTTGCTTTTAGTAGGACATATTTAGCGATATTTGATTTAGATGTCACTATTTCAAATTTCTTATAGTATATATAGAGGATTTAGTGACATTTATTAAACTCTTTAGCAGCATAATAAAAAGTCACACTAAAGCTTTTTGCGACATAGGATATAGTGACATTTCTCACAAGACTATAGTGACAATTATATATATCACTAAATACCAAATAAAGTGTCGCTAAATCACTTTATAGTGAAACTTAAAATAAAAATCAATAATTCTTACACTAAAAATATGAATCAATGACATTTTTTTAGTGCCACTAAATCCAATATCGCAAAAAGTGAAATTTATTGTAGTAAAAACACATATAAGTAAAAGTTGGATGTAATTTTTTTGAATGAAAGTTGGATGTATCGTAATTGTTACTTAATTGCAAATCAATTAATCATCCCAAAGGAGAATTTATTGATTTGAAAAGAATTAGTAAAGTCCAACATCCTAAGAACTATAAAAAAATAAAAATAAATAAAAAAACCCATCATTTATTGGGTTCTACCAATTCCAAATCTTTTAGTATCATATCATAAAATTTAGGATGGGCACACTATAACACAATTTGCTTTTAGTGGGATATATTTGATGACATTTAATTTAAACGTCAATATTTCAAATTTTTTATAGTGTATATAGAGGATTTAGTGACATTTATTAGACCCTTTAGTAGCATATTAAAAAATCACACTAAAGCTTTTAGCGACATAAGATCTAGTAACATTTCTCACAAATGCCACTATAGACTATAGTGACAATTACATATGCCACTAAAGACTTAATTAAGTGTCGCTAAATCACTTTATGGTGGAACTTAAAATAAAAACCAATAATTATTACACTAAAAATATGAATTAGTGACATTTTTTTAATGCCACTAAATCCAATGTCTCAAAAGGCTAAATTTGTTGCAGTGGCTAAAAACATGTGATAAAATTGACATAATACCATATTTTTTGAATAAAAGAGAAACTTTGCTTACTCATCGGGATCTCGAGTAAACTACCCACCTAAGGTAGTATTTAAGACATAAAGATAATATACATTTATTATACACCATCAATAAATGCATATCTAACTGTTTATCAACTAATTATAAATTTTCATCTTACACGGATAAATTACCCGATAGAGAGATTTAGCTAAGCTTGTATTTTTGTACTTTAACCTAAAACGAGTTGCTTGGTGAATAATATAACACGTATACACGAAAATTAATTTGTGTATCCAATGTATCCATATGTGACGACATTGATGAACTATTGAAATGCTTAGTTAACAGGGGTGAAAGTTCGCTTACGATTTATTTTTTATATATCATATAACCAAACCAAACTAAATTTAATACGATATTTATTTTTCAATCCAAATACAAACAATTAGTAAAATTTTGTTTTTAGCTCATATTCATAACTTGGCTAAACTTTGTGCAATGATGTATTGGTAGATGTATGTGAGACACCGAGATGACGAAAAAAAGCATATTAGGAGATCAAACAAACACAAACTAGAGTTTTTGACATCCATCAAATTCATAAGGAATATATATATATATATATATATATATATATATATATATATATATATATATATATATATTATATATATATATATATATATATATATATATATATATATATATATATATATATATATATATATATATATATATATATATATATATATATATATATATATATATATATATATAATGATTATAATTATCAAAACAATTGTAAATTTAATGCTCTTGTTTGATGGACATTTAAATTTGTCTCATTAGCTTAAAAACGATTGGTCACACATTTAATATTAATATGTAACTAGGGAGTTATGGCAATTTTAAGATGAATTGTTTAAGTCCCTAACAAATCAAGGAGTTTAGTAAAAAAAATTAAAATGAGTGAAGCTGTACCATTAATATGAGAGAATCAATTAAATTTTTCAGGTTAAAAATGTAAATATGTGAAGCTCTTTTGCTAAAATGTGTTAGATGTATGAGGTTATTTTTGTCCAAAAATATGAGTTAAAATAGAAAGATTCATAACGGATAGATTGTGAAAATTTCATTTGGAGAAAATGAAAAGAACCAAAAAAAGAAGGGAGTATCAAAGAACTAATATAAATCGAACCATAAATTAAAAATAGATATTTTAAACTAGTAAATCGAATTCATAACCAAAAGGAAAATTAAATTAAAAAAAATCACCAACTCATTAAAATTTAAAAATAAAAATTAATTTTGGTTTAGTTTCACCAAGCAAGATAGATAAGAAGCATCCTTGATATAAGGAGTAGACTATAACCTCTAGAAATAAATTTGGTTTGAATTTTGATTTTTTGATTTAAATAAAAATGTTTTATTTTTCAGTCTGAATCCAAACAATATAATAATTAAAATCAAAACAGTAATTCTATTCGGTTTGGATCGATTTTACTTATAGTATTTATCCAAATAACATGTAATGGTTACTAACTAAATTGCAAATAAATCTCCATAATGAGAAATTATTAATTTAAAAAGATTTTTTAAACTCCTAAATCTTTAATAATTGGTGAAAAAATTATGAATTACCTAAAACAGTTTTATTGTACATTAAACTTAGCCAAGCCAAGCTAAGTAATGTCTACACATCACATTCCTTTAAATACCCGTCATGGTTGTACATATTTTATCACAAACACATAAAAACACCTTATCAAAAAATTGATTCTCTTAATTCTTTCTATTCCTTTTCTAATTTATCCATGGGCATGGCCAAGAAAGAATCAAGAGGTCGGCAAAAAATAAAAATGGCTAGAATAAAAAATCCAAATCACAGACAAGTAACTTTTTCAAAAAGACGTTTAGGTCTCTTTAAAAAGGCCAGTGAAATATGCACTCTTTGTGGTGTGGAAGCCATTATCATTGTGTTTTCTCCAGGGCAAAAAATCTTCTCTTTTGGGCACCCAAGTGTGGAATCAATCGTGAATCGTTACCTTAGTCGTAACCCATCATATCCTCCTCAAACATCAAGTAGCAATGCCAAAAAGGAAGATGGTGATGGTGATGGTGATGGTGATGGTGTTGAACAATTACAAAGCTCTACTATAAACCAACTCAACTCGCAACTAACTAAAATATTTGATCTCCTTGAGGCCGAAAAGAATAGGGGAGAAAATTTGAACAACTTAAGGAGAAGGTCTGAGTCTAGATTTGAGTCTGATTCTCGGTCTAGATCCAGCCAATGCCAATGGTGGTGGGAGGCACCTATTGATACCCTTAAATTGCATGAACTTGAGATTTTGGGTGCTTCTATGGAGGATCTTAAGAAAAATATAGCTAATCAAGCTATTGTTTTGGAGAAAACTTCTCCACATCTCATCAATCAAACTTTTTCCTAATATTTATTTAGAAATTCATAATCAATCATCGGGATTTGCAAATCACCAAAAAGGCAATATAATAATCTTAAGAATAAAAAAAATCAAACAAAACCCTAAAACCCTTTCCTATAAAATTCCTCCACATAGGAGTCATGTAATTTGCTAAGGTTGCAAATCACCATTATTTACCTAGACAAAACTCATGTCTATTATTGTCGTTTTTTCTTCTTTAAACTTGATATGGACACAAATAATTAGTCATAATATACGAATTATGTGTTTATAGTGTTTATCCTTACATATATATATAGCATCAAAGTTTCATCTATTTCTATTTGATTTTAGCTGTCTAAATATTTCATATGCTATGATCTTAATTTCTTACTATTACCTAATGTGTCATTTAACTATGAGGATTCATATTCCTGAAAAATTATAAGAAATTATCTAATCTATAGCTTTATTTGCAAAAAATTATCTTATGTATCTTTCTTTTTGCAAAAAACTACATAATCTAATATATTTCTCTGCAAATGACTACCACTTAACAGAAAATATTAGTTGACCGTTAAGTTTGAGGGTTTGACCGATTTGAGAGGTTAAGTTGTCTATGTAGCAGTATCTCATTGGTCCTCTTTTTTAAATAATTAAAATTAGAACACATAATTTAACAAAAATAAAACTAAAAGATATTTGATGTCATTTTTACCCATCATAAATGATTTTTTTTCTAAAAAACGGACGTCGTGATTATCCTTATAGGGTAATTCTTTCGAAAATCCGGTCGAAACAAGTACTTATTTGTCAATTTTTCGATACTTAAACCGAAAAAGATATTTATAACGTCATTTTTACCCGATACATTAATATTAATTATCACTATTTGAGTTATAAGGCCACATAGAGATCATTTCTATACAAATAATTTTATATTGTTTTTCCACATCTTAAAATTATATTATGTGATTATTATTTGTTAATAGAGAGTATTTTGGTAAATTTCATACTCCGTTATTTATATGTAATGTTATTTTTTATCGTATTGCTACTTAAATCGGGAATTAAATGGAATATAATAACTTGAGAAAACAAAGATCGACTAATTATGATGCATTATTTGACAATAAATAAATAGCTTACTTAATATTACACTTGAATAGGAGGAAGGTCAATTAAAAGGTATGAAGGAAAAGAAATGATAGCTAGAAGATGAGAATCCAAAGCTATAAGTGTTGAATTTTAACCATGGAAATAAATTCACATTATTGTAATATAATAAAGGTCAAATGCTTGTATTAATTTGTTTTTTAAACTTAATTATCTCTAAGTAAGCATTTGATGATAATAATTATTAGTATCAAACTAAATTGCAAATATATCTTCCTAATGATAATATATTGATTAGATAAACATTTTTCTAACTTTTAATACAACTCTCAAATTTTGACTTCGAACCAACGATCCGACTTATTTTTCCTATAATCTGATCGATTTTAAGCTTTATATCTATGTTTTTGAGTTATAAAATGTGATTATTTCATTAATTTTAATAATTTGAATTAATATTGAACAAATGACTTGAAAAGTTACTTTGACACAGACAAAATTTTAAAATTTAAACGGAAAAAATTACAACGTATTTTTAGCTACTTATAGCGACAAGAATACAAAAATACAACATTTCATGTCATTAAGTAGTTGCCACTTAGTATGAAGTTTGAAGGTTGGATGTGCGCAATCATACCCTATTTAGCGATAAGCATACAATAATATCAAATCTATGACCCATTTGCGTCAAACGTGACCGAATGGAACAGGAGAGTTGGGACGGACCGTCGTCTCAACGGCTAAGTCGAGTAAAAATTTTTGAATGGTTGAGTAAGAATGATCGGTTTGACCCGACCCAACCATAATTAAAATATTGATGATGTATTTTTTGTATATTTATCGACATCGACATCATTTGATTTTTTCTAGATTTGCCCCTGACTATGGCAATAATTTGTTAAAAGTATGTGGTTGAGTTACCATATGTGATTTTTTTTTGGTTTTTTCTTGCTTTAACCAAAGGCGTATGAAATGGTTCATTCGACTCATTCCTAACACTTTGTTTTTCATAAACAAATCTTATTAAAAATACAATATCTCCTAAATTGGACAAATTTAGAGGAAAAATACTCATTTTTGTTCCTTTTCATTCCTTTTCCTTTTAAACAAAAAAGGTGCACACTCTCTCCTTACCCTTCCCCTTCCCTTATTTTCTCTTCTCTTTTAATTTGCAATCCAAACATATGATCAACGAAATATCAAACATAATATTTCTATTATTGTCAATATATAGAAGAAAGTCATTCCATGAATCAATACAATCAAAAAGTAAACGATCTAAAATTAAACATTTCTCAAAAATTAAAACACAACCATTGACCGTAAAATAAATGTTTGCACAAGCACAATTTACTACTATACATACTAATATATATACTATATCGTATATATGTAACACCAAAGTCACACACATAAAGACGAACTTTTTTTTTATTGAAGCTTTTTTCATAAAATATTTGGCATACCAAGAGCTTCCTCAAACTATTTGTAAAAATAAGCTTCTGCGCAAAGCGGGCTGGGAAATGGGTTTTGGGCGTCTAATTGCTCGCTGTTAGTTTCAGCGACCTAATGGCAAAATGCTATTAATTGATCGGCCACTGTTACTAACAGTGACCCAATAGCTTATAATTTTTTGTGTGTGTTTTTCAGATAGGCCGCTGTTACTAACAACGACCTATTTGAAGCCAAATATAAATCCAGTAGCTTTTTTTCGTGTCATTTGTTATTTCTCACAAACCCTAATTATTCCTATTTCTCTCATTCTATCTATCCTTCTTCAATTTCTTCCCCATTTCTAGAGTAATTGTTATCATTCTTCTTCATTTTACACTTCATTGTTGAATTTGCTTATTAAAGGTGAGTTTTTTTGGGTCATTAAACTAATATCCATTGATTGTATAAAGATTGAATTTCTTGTAATGTTGGTGATTTTGTTTCTTATGCAAGAGTTTATTTTGCTTCTACACATTATCTAATTGAGGTAATTTTATAAACTTTTGATAATGATGGATTGTCCTTTGGTGTGTAGATGGAATGATGTTATTATTGAAAATAATAATTTGGTGTTATATCAAGGTGAAAATTTAAGACCAATTGTTGCAAAAATTGATATGTCTCTTTGTGAGTTTATTGAGTTGTTGTATAAAGTGTGTGGCTTTGATAAACAAATGGTAGAATTAAGATTGAATGAAATACCCTACTAGCCAAACGACCTTTACTGTGGTGCCACTTGATGATGAGTACTCAATGAATGCTTTGTGGGCTCTTGTGAGGAATTTGGGGTGTACTAATACGGAAATATATATTGAACAAGTACTCAATGAAAATGTCCCTTCTTCAGCTCCACTCATGCAATCATTCACTGGAATGATGGAGCATTTATCTCAATTTGATCGTCCTCCTTCCCAAATGTTTACTCCTTTGTCTCTTGACCGCACTGATAATGTGAGAACCGAATCAAGTTCTAGCCCATAGTTTAATAACTCTATTCAACAATACATTTCCAATGAAGAAGAAGCATATCTTGATAATGAGAGAGTAAGTAATGATGAAGGGCTTGAATGTGACGAGGGAGATGATGAAGATGATGGTTTGGGCGATGAGGGAGATGATGAAGATGATGGTTTATGGCATGTATTTGACATCGTGTCACCAGAAGAAGAGGGCTATGTGTTATAACTGATCGCCATCCCGGAATTATAGCTTCCATGAATGATGTTGATAGTGGGTGGACCCCTCCAGATGCATACCATCGCTTTTGCATTCGTCATGTTGCTTCCAATTTGAATACTCATGTAAAGAATGTTGAGGTGAAGAAACAATTTATTGCTACTGCTTTTGCATTCGTCATATGAGTGAAGAAGTTAATGACATGGAAATCGAGAAATGGTCATTAGCATTTGACGGGGGGTCACCGATATGGCTATGCTACCACCAACATGGTGGAGGTTTTCAATGCCGTCATGAAAGGTGCTAGATTCTTACATGTTGCAGCTATTGTTGAGCTAACTTTTTATCGGGTGAACAAGTGGTTTGTAAAAAAAAAAGGGAAATAGCTAGAGAACGACTTGCTTCTAATCATCTGTACACATGTTGAGAGAAAAATAGAGGCAAACAGGCGCAAGGCAAGATATCACAGCGTAGAGCCTTTTGACATAACCAATGGAAAATATGAAGTCACAACCGGAAGAGGTGAACGAATATAACGCAAAGGCGGGAAGCGTTACACTGTAAACTTTTCGACTATCACCTGTACATGTAAAAAGGTTCCCGTTTTCCACTATCCATGTTCTCATGTGTTAGCTGTATGTTCTGCATATAGCTTATCTGAAGAACCGTTTGTAGATCGTTGTTTTCGCACTACTAGCTATATGAGGACCTATGAGCCCCAATTTGAACCTGTGCTTGACTCTTCTCAATGGCGGGAAAACAATGGCCCTCGTCTGATTGCTGATGCTAGTAGAGTACGGTCAAAGGGACATCCAAGGTCAAAGAGGTTGCGTAACGAGATGGATGATCGTACTGATAGAGGACTGAGATGTAGCTTATGCAACGGAACAGACCATAACAGGCGTAGTTGTGCGCAACGACAACGTGGTTAATTTGTGTATTTTTTATTTGAACAATTTCTATGCCGTATGTATTTTGACAACGTGTTACTCATTTTAATTAAGTATTTTGATGTTTAATTACATATACATTTAATTATTTTGATGTTTAATTATATATCTATTAAGATAATTATATATTAAATTATAATAATTTAATTATATATGAAGTAAAAAACAAAATCAAGAACAAAAAAAAAATACAGCAAGTTAATTATATATGTATTGGGTCATTGTTAGTAACAGCGACCAATTGAAAAAACACAAAATAAATAGAACTCATCGGGTCGCTGTTAGTAACAGCGACTAATTAAAAAAACACAAAAAAAAAATAGAGCTCATTGCGTAGAAGCTTATTTTTGCAATTACTTTGAGGGAGCTTTTAGTAAGCCAAATAGTTAAAAAAAAAAAAGCTTTAAAAAAAAGTTCCATAAAGACACACTTATATATCAAACACATAGTACATATACACATTCTTATTGTGGTAAAAAATCGTAAACAATTTAACAACCACCACCGCCGCCACCGCCACCGCCACCACCACCGCCACCGCCACAGCCTCCACCTCCTCCACCACCACCAAAAAATCCTCCACCTCCCCCACCACCACCCAAATATCCACCACCACCACCACCCCTACTTTTTCAAGGTTGACCATCATCAGCACCCTTAAAAAGAAGAAGGGATATAATTGAAATGGACATTATGACCGAACACAACAACCCTAACATACCACAAAAACTTCCATGTATAATCTGCTCACTATTAACAGAACTTAATAACCTCATTATCTTGCTTTTCTAGTTTTTCTCTTTATTATCCTTGTGAAAGGAAAAACAATAGAAACAATTGGGTATTTGTAGGATAAGTTCTATTGACTTTAATTAAATATACTAGTATTATATTATTCCTATACTTTGTCAAGTATTCTTTGAGACTTTCAACAAAACTTAAACTCAGCTATATTTTATTTGAAAAATTTGCTCAATAGTTTCATCTATTACCCATTTGTATTGAATAATCACTGCTATTAATCATTTTCTAAACAATTCAACATTTGTATACTTTTTGCTGATAAGTGACAACGCTACTTGCCACATTTGATCTAGCTGCTTTAGGTAACAACCAACTAAAAGGAGTAGGGGTAGACCAACAAAAAAGCATAAGTAAGAAGAAGTGAGTTTAATAGCTAGTAGATATCTAAAGTAACCGGTTAAAATGTGTTAAAAGATATTGTCAACCAAAACTATATACAAAGATCGTATTATTTAAAAATAATCAATTTACGATATATGGAATATGATATTTTTCACAATTTATCCTCTTCACTTTTATATTAAGGAGAGAACCTTCACGGAAACTACGCTTAACAAACATTACTTAATCTTAAATAATAACCCAATTGGTTAAATAATGACTTGTCAAATTCTAATTTAGCAGGATTAAGTCCAAATAAATAAGTAAAATGATCGAATTAGATTGTCGATAACAACAACAATTTCAATGCTCAGGTCGGTGTCATGTACTGATCTTTGATCGAGTGATCGTTGCTCACAAAACTTAGAGTATATACTTCTTCCATTCTATTATACTTGTTATTCATAATAATATTTTTCCACACAACATATCATAATCTATTTTTCCATTCCACATATTAAAAAGGAAAATTTACCTAGAATAATCCAATATATTCATGATTTTTCTACAATAATCTCACCTATTGATTAACCATGAATAATCCCAACTTTAAGGGGTATTTACCTAAAGTAAACTTCGGTAACCCGATGAACTGCTACAGTAGGTAATCCACAAAAAAAGTAAACTGAAAATTAATTTAAAATTAGAGAAAATTTTAAAATTTTACATAAAAATTCTAAATAAAAGAAATGTTGAGAAGAGGAACTATTTTAGGAATATTAGTTTTTTCCTTTTTGCTTATAATAGTCTTATTTCCTTATTTAGTGTCTATAATCCTGTATATATAGCACTTATGTTTACATTTGACATTTAATACAAATTAGTATTCCAAACTCTAAAGTCTCAATTTTATTCTGTTTATCATGGTATCAGAGCCGAAGGTTCAAACCTGAAAATTCGACACCTTTTTCGGTCTCACCACTTACCATCAATGGCCGAATCCTCAGGCGAAATCACAAACACCCAAATGATTTCTATGGATCAAGTGGAGCAAATGTTCCAGTTATTCAAAAAATTAAACAAACCAACTTCCTCCACAGAAAACCCCACATCAACCGTCAGAATTACCGAAAAACCGAATTATAACAACTATACAAAATGGTGTAAGCTGATGAAAATTGCAATAGGTGGTAGGGGACGGCTCAATCACATAACTGTCGCCCCTATCACCAACACCGAACCCGAATACCCGCAATGGGCCCAACAAGATTCAACAGTAATTTCGTGGATTCTAGAAAATATTGATGCAGAGTTAGTAAATCAATTCTTAGACTACACTACGGCTAGGGACCTTTGGAAGGGGATTGAAACCCTTCTTAGCAGTAGAAGGGACGAACTCCAAATCTTCAATCTGAGTTCAAAAGCCGCCACCCTTGTACAACGGAGAGACTCTATTGAAGTCTACTTTGGGAAGCTGAACATACTATGGAAAGAAATAGACAGAAGGATGCCTAATCCAATGAAATGTGCTGACGACATCACCACATTCAATACCTTCATTCAAAGGCAGAGGTTATATCAGTTTTTGGCGGGCATTAATGACTCCCTCGACAAAGAAAAACGTGATATTCTTCATCCGGAGCCATTGCCCACCATTGACGCCGCTTATGCAACCATCAGGAGGGAAATAACACGCAAAGGGATTATGGTGGGGGAATCATCATTGGGACGTGGTCCCTCAGAAATTGGTAGTGGTCTGGCCGTTCACCACCAGTCGAAAAATCCCTCATTCCGGAGAGAAGACCGAAATCACCTCAAGTGCAGTCACTGTGGAGGCACACGGCATACTAAAGATGGGTGCTTTAAATTAATCGGGTACCCGGAATGGTGGGAGGAGGCAAAGCAAAGGAGAGT
The DNA here is from genome assembly GCA_019425755.1 of Amaranthus cruentus. NCBI lineage: Eukaryota > Viridiplantae > Streptophyta > Magnoliopsida > Caryophyllales > Amaranthaceae > Amaranthus > Amaranthus cruentus. Next base: position 19,828,907 of record CM033455.1, read on the forward strand.
CGCCACCAAGGCCACAATCTCCCGAACCGGCGGCAAGGCAAACCTCGTGACTATCTCATCCACCGACCAACCACCACTGGACCACAAAGGAGATATGGAGGGTAAGGTCACGGGTAACAATGAAGGTCCTGAGGACACAACAGTAGCAAAAAAAGATGGTAAAAAGTGGTCAGGAAAGAGTGAAAGCATCAATTCAAGAGAGAGAACAAAAACCAAATTAGAAAATGGGAAAGGGGTAGTGAAGATTTACCCAAATAATCTCCTTTATAGCCGTTCTTTCACAAGGAAACTTAACCCTACTTCATTACCTACTCTATTACCTACCCCTATGCCCAATCACAAGAACAAAAATAACCCCCCTCGTCCACTTTTATCCTCATCGTGGATTTTCGACTGTGGGGCCACCGATAGTATGACCTACGAGCCCTCCGATCTTATACATACTACTACACCTACCCGTACTCAAATTCAAACTGCAAGTGGGGAACGGGTTGGCGTAACTCGAGCTGGAACTGTCGAAATTTCTCCTTCCATTCATTTACAGAATTGTCTTTTGATTCCTAGCTTAACTCACAAACTCTTATCTGTTAGTCAATTGACTAAAGACCTTGATTGCATTGTTCATATGAAATCTGATGGTTGTGTTGTGCAGGATGCTCAGACCGGGAAAATCATTGGACATGGTACTGAACGAGGAGGTTTATACTATATGGACGAGACGGTTCAAAAAGGTCAAGCAATGCTTACTCAAGGGTCTTCAAATCATCACCTCTGGCTGTGGCATCGACGTTTGGGTCATCCTTCTTTAGCTTATTTGAAACATTTATTCCCTTCCCTAACAAAAACTGCTTTGTCTTTAGATTGTGCATCGTGTGTCTTGGCGAAAATCCATAAACACACATATTTGCCTAGTCATTCTCGCGCGACTAGACCTTTTGCGTTAATACATTCAGATGTTTGGGGCTCTGCTCCAATTTTTGCAAATCATTGTTACTCATATTATGTTCTATTTGTGGATGATTGTACTCGAATGAGTTGGATGTATTTTTTGAAACACAAATCTGAAGTTTTCTCTGTATTTGTCACTTTTTATAATATGCTTCGAACTCAATTTTATGCTACACCACAAATATTGCAATCTGATAATGGGGGGGAGTTCGTCAATTTAGCCATGAAAAAATTTCTCTCCGACCACGGGATGCTTCATCAAACCTCTTGCCCCGACACACCGCAGCAAAATGGGATTGCTGAACGTAAGAACCGGACTTTGCTTGAGATCACTCGAGCTCTTTTAATCGAGTCTAATTCCCCAGCTTCTTTTTGGCCTGAAGCCATTGCTACTGCTACATACCTTACTAACCGTCTTCCTTCCAGACCCCTACACTACAAAACCCCACTTGACACTCTAGGTTCCTTTGTCTCCCTTCCATCTGTCCACTCCTTACCCCCTCGCATCTTTGGGTGTGTTGTCTTTGTTCATCTTCCTAAGCAGATTAGGACTAAACTTAAGGCACGGGCAATTAAGTGTGTTTTCCTTGGCTATGGGGTGCATCAGAAAGGGTATAGATGCTTTGATCCTAAACACAACAAGATGTACACTACTATGGATTGTGATTTCTTTGAGCAAACTTACTATTATACCCAGCTTGGTCCTCAGGGGGAGATGCCTAGTAATGATGACCTTAGCTGGCTCATTTACCCAGTTATGACGACCCAATTGTGATTGATTCTGCGGACCCAAAAGAGAAAGTAATGTTGTTTCTGATGTCATAGTATCTCCTCTTCAGCTCACTCCTGTCCTACCTGATGAGCATCCTACAACACAAGAGGTAACTTCTGATGTTCCCAAAGTTATTTCTAATAATCATGATAATGTTATCAATGCCAATATACCAGACAGATATGAGCTGCCTCCTAGAAGCACAAGAGGAATTTCTCCAAAGAGATATGATCCTGAATTTGAAGCACAAAGGTCGAGATATCCAGTAAATAAAGAGAACAATGAGAATCTTTCACAAACAGCTATTGCATTTAACACCTCTATGTATTCCAGCGTTGTGCCAAGCAGTGTTGAAGAAGCTCTTCGGGATCCACATTGGAAAAAGGCAATGGAAGAAGAGACTGCTCTTGACAAGAATGAAACTTGGGAAAAGTGTGAGTTACCTAAGGGGAAGAAGATCGTTGGATGCAAATAGGTTTACACCATCAAATATTTGGCTGATGGCACAATTGAGCGGTATAAAGCTAGATTGGTGGCACAAGGATATACCCAGACTTATGGGGTGGATTATTCTGAAACCTTCTCTCCGGTGGCTAAAATGGACACAATCCGAGTTCTATTCTCTATTGCAGCAAACAAAGATTGGCCACTACACCAATTCGACGTTAAGAATGTCTTCCTACATGGGATAATCGAAGAAGAGGTGTACATGAAGGCACCTCCGGGTTTCTTGGGCGACTATAATGAAGGGGAAGGTTGAAGGTTAAAGAAGGCTCATGGCTTGAAACAATCTCCAAGAGCATGGTTTGGAAGATTCACGACAACAATGACGAAGTTTGGCTACAAACAAAGCAATGCTGATCACACTTTGTTCCTGGGGATATGATTATTACTGGGGATGATAAGGAAGAAATATGTATTCCCAAGGAACAATTGTCTCATAAATTCGAATGAAAGACTTGGGACAGCTCAAGTACTTTCTTGGCATTGAGGTATTAAGGTCAAAAGCAGGTATTTTCATTAGCCAAAGAAAGTACGTTCTTGACTTACTAGCAGAAACAGGCATGGTGGACTGTAAGCCTGTAGAGACACCCATTGTTGTAAATCATGGCCTCCAGATGATCGAAAGGGAAAAATTGCCCGACAGAGGAAAATATCAGAGGTTGGTTGGAAAACTTATATATCTCTCACACACACGCCCAGATATTGCATATGCAGTTGGAGTAGTGAGCAGGTTTATGCATCGACCACAGATACAACACATGACAACAGTTACAAGAATTTTAAGGTATCTGAAAGGTACAAGTAACAGGGGCATTCTCTTCAGGAAAAATGATCACTTGGATCTCCTTGCCTACATAGATGCAGATTGGGTGGGAGATAGAGATGACAGGAGATCTACTTCAGGGTATTTCACATTAGTTGGGGGGAACCTGGTCACATGGAAGAGTAAGAAGCAGAAGGTAGTAGCCTTATCAAGTGCAGAGGCAGAATTCCGAGGAATTGCCAAAGGAATAACAGAGGTTATATTGTTAAGGAAGCTCTTGAGCGAACTACACTTCCCACAAAAGAAGACATGCAAATTGTTTTGTGATAATAAAGCCGCTATCAGCATATCTGAGAACCCGGTTCAACATGATCGAACCAAGCATGTTGAGATCGATAGACATTTTATAAATGAGAAGCTCGAGAAACTGATTATAAGTCTTCCTTTTGTTAGATCAAAAGATCAATTGGTTGATATCCTTACAAAGGTTGTTACGTCAGATGCATTCGAGCAAACATTATGCAAGTTAGGCATCAGTGACCCGAAACCTAACTTGAGGGGGAGTGTTGAGAAGAGGAACTATTTTAGGAATATTAGTTTTTTCCTTTTTGCTTATAATAGTCTTATTTCCTTATTTAGTGTCTATAATCTTGTATATATAGCACTTATGTTTACATTTGACATTTAATACAAATTAGTATTCCAAACTCTAAAGTCTCAATTTTATTTTGTTTATGAAGAAAAGTCATAAATTTTTTCGAACATTTTTTTAACATTTTTTTAACATTTTTTTTGACATTTTATTTTAATTTATCTTTTTTAATTAAAAAAAAATTGTTATAACAAGTTATCCGGCCACCGTGTTTACTCTAGGAAAATACCCCTCAAAGTTGGGATTATTCATGGTTAATCAATAGATGAGATTATTGTAGGAAAATCACGAATAGGTGGGATTATTCTAGGTAATTTTTCCTATTAAAAATTATATTATGTGATTATTATTTGCAAATAGAGTATTTTTCGTAAATATCATACTCTGTTATTTACATAATTCCTCTGGTTTTAATAGTTGTTATATTTCTGTTTCTTTTCTTATCTAAATTCCAATACACAATTTTAATCTTTAATATTTTTAATTTCATATGATAAAAAATTTAAAAAAGTTAATATTATGAAAATATGTTTCAAGACGAATCAAACAAGATTCCACTTGACTATATTTTACATTATACGTAGAGAAATACTTATGATGCATTATTTGACAATAAGATTATTAATGAAGAGTAGATGCTACAGGAACTATAACAACTATTAAAATTCAGAGAAAGTATTTAGTGTTATTTTTTATCGTATCACTATTTAAATTGGGAATTATAGGAAATATAATAACTAGAGTACACAATTTGACAATAAATCAAAGGATAATGATATCTTTAGCCCTTAGGGCTGTAAATAAAAATCAATAAATTCTCTTTATCATCAATAATTTTAAACTTTCAAGAGAATCTAATCTAAAAATTAAAAAACTATAAATATTTTATATAATGACTTTAACTTCCTAAGAAAAAATAAATATTAAAATAATTAAAATATTAAATATAATTAAATGTTTATGTTTTTAAAACAAAAATAATATTAAATTACTTAAATTAAATACAAGATTTTTCTTATATACGGCCTTTAAGACTGTAAATTAAATATCTTACTTAATCTCACACTTGAATAGGAGGAAGGTCAATTAAAAGGCATATGAAGGAAAAGAAGATGAGAATCCAAAGCTACTTGTTTTTTGAACTTAATTATCTCAAAGTAATCATTTGATGATAATAATTATTAATATCAAACTCAATTACAAATATATCTTTCTAATGATGATATATTGATTAGACAAGATTGTTCTAACTTCCAAATACAACTCTCAAATTTTGACTTCGAACCGACATTCCGACTTATTTTTCCTATAATTTGAAGAATTTCGTAGTTTTATATTTTATATTTGAGTTATAATTTACTATAGTTAATTCATTAGTTATCATAATTTGAGTCAATATCAACAAATATGACTGAAAAGTTATTTTAAAACATTCTAATTTTTAAATTTAAATGAAAAAAATTAGTACATTGTATTTTTAGATATCTTATAGCAATAAGAATATAAAAACACAACATATCATTTTAGCTCCCACCTAAAATGGAGTTTTGAGGATCAGACGTATGCAATCTTATCCTTGTTAACGATAAGAATACAATAATCTAAAATCTATGACCCATTGCTTACTTCGTCAAATGTGACTGACCAAAAACCAACCCAATGGAACAAGAGAGAATTGGGACGGATCGTCATTTCAGCCGCCAGGTCGAGTAAAAAGTTTATCTAGTTGGGCAAGAGTCCTAACCTAACCCATTAAAACTTTGATCTTGACCGACCCAACCCGTATTAACAGGTCTAGGCAGGACTGAGAACTCGGTTTGACCCGACCCTACCTGTTAATGTAAATACCTCCATTGATTAAAATGTCAATAAGCCAACTAATGAACTGAGTATCAAAACATGATACTTCCACTTGACAATGTTACAAGAAAAGGATTAATACAGAATACAACAGATAAAGCAATGCAATATACATAGAAAAACTGGAGCATGCTCCCTGTCTCATTAGTATAGATCAGTAAATGATCTAAGACCAAAAAAGATTCTAGATGATCTAATTTTTAGGTATATTTTTCCCAACAATCTTGGCCGGTGCTATCCGCAAGAGGTTCCCTGGCTTACCCGGAACAGCACCTTTGATCATGACTACTCGAAGATCATTATCGATCTTCATGATCTTCAGCTTACGGATTTTGGTCTTGGTTCCACCCATTCTTCCAGGCATTTTCTTTCCTTTGTACACATTTCCCGGAGTTGTTCCAGCTCCGATGGATCCCAGAGCCCTGTGACTTTTCGATCCATGAGTCATAAGACCTCTCTTAAAGTTGTGTCTTTTAATACCACCTGCCAATTACACCATAAAATTAGAACAGTATCTGAAATTCAAACTCTTAGCATATTAGGGTAGCATAAGAACTTGAGGAAAATTCTAGAAATTGAATCTCATCTACACATGGGCTAAAGATATAGTTCTTTGGTTTTGGATTAGAATGGACTATATTAAAATAACCCATTAAATTATGAGCACTTTTTGCCTATGTGAAGTTGCGAATGATATTTGCTATAAAGGATCAACTACAAACAAACTCTTTGTATCACTAACAAGGGTAAAGTTGCATACAATTTGTCCTCCAAAACCCCCAATAGCTTTGGGTAATGGTAGGGAATGTTGTATAAGAAGTTGAAGAAGCATACAAGAAGAAATTGATACCATCAAACGGACACTATGACAAGCACGGGAGATGGAAAGCTTATTGTCACATACAGGAAATGGATTCTTAGTTCTTTGATTGTCAAAAGCTTCTCATGATGATGTGCCTTCAATGTTCAGTGAACGTTCAAAAGTTGTTCTGGTTTCGAGCTGTTTTGTACATACTATTTTTTATTTGAGTAAAGCTTATGTTGTTCCTGTTCATGTAAATAAGCAATATAGGGGAGTATGCTATGGAAATAATTTGTTTTAAGTATGAGGTTGAGTTACCATATGTGTTTTATTGGAGTTTTCTTGCTTTAAGTAAAGGCATATGACATGGTTCATTCTCCAACTCATTCCTAACACTTTGTTTCGATAGAGAAATGGAAGGAAAACAAGGGGAAGAATTTGAAGGATAGAGGATTCCTTGTTTGGGTAACAAAATGTGAGGAAAGGGATTTGAAGGGAAAAAAGAGACAAATTTTGTTAAAACGACAATATCTCTTACACTATGTTTGGATAACAAGTTTGGATGGAAAAGAAAGGGAGGGAAGGGGAAGGGAGGGAAGGGAAAGGAAGGGAAGAGAAATGGAGGGAAGGGGAAGGGAGGGAAGGGAAAGGAAGGGAAGAGAAATAGAAGAAAACTGGTTCTTGTTTGTCTAGGAGGGAATGGAAGAGAAAGGAAGGGAGATTGTGTTTTCCTTCCAAATCTTTCCACTTTTGGAAGGATTACAACTCTTACAAAATTTATCCACATTTTCCTTCCAATTCCCTCCCCTCCAAATCCCTTCCCTCCCATTTTGCTATCCAAATAAGGAATTCTTCCTCCCTCTAAATCTCTTCCTTTCCTTTCCCTCCATTTCCTTCTATCCAAACACACCCTTAAAGTGGAAAGATTTAGAGGAAAAACACTCGTTTTCCTTCCTTTTCCTTATACACAAACAAAGTGCACACTCTCTCCTTACCCCTCCCCTTCTTTTCCCTTCCCCTTTCGTTCCTTTCTCTTCTCTCCTAAGTTGCTATCCAAAGATAGTGTGAAAGAATCATTCAAAGGGGTCTATGATGCACAATATGCTTTGCGCTAGGTGATGGGACTTGAGAACGAGCGATATGGCAACATCTATCTTTTTGTACATTAACTCCCTCTTTTTGGGTATGATACAGCAAATGACTACTCCTAGATGCATCTTAGTAAAACACAAGGAACCTAAAAGTCACTTGATCAGAACTCAAGAAGAGATTAATTTTCGTGTTCTGGTGACTGATGATGACTTACCTACGGATTAGTTAGCTCCTAAACACAAAAACACATTGTCTATGGTTTAATTTTTGTAAACTTATCTTTCATAATAAATACAGAATATCTTCACCAAGTTCAACGAACAATGCAATGTAAAGGAATAACAAAATATGCTCAGGCAGACCAACAGATCACATCAATCATCATTAATGAATACAAATGACCAACGAAGCATTCTGTAAACAGTGTCAATTACTATAGAGATTTTAAAGAGATCAAGGATAAGAAACGAACCTTGGAACCCTTTTCCGATGGTTGTACCAGAGATATCTACCAAATCACCCTCCTTGAACAGATCCTCGAACACAATTTTCTGGCTGGGATTGAATCCATCAACAGAAACAAGCCGGAACTCTTGAAGATGGCGCATCGGAATCACACCAGACTTGTTCAAGTGTCCAAGCTCAGGTTTGGTAAGCTTACGATCCCTAACCCTTTCATACCCTACTTGGACCGCGTTATACCCATCTGTGGACTCGGTCTTCACTTGGGTCACAATATTTCCCTCCTTAAATCCGATCACGGTGACAGGAATTACAGTTCCATCCTCCTCAAAATAGCTCATCATTCCTAATTTAGTACCCATGACACCAACCCCCGCATCAACACTCATCATTTTTATCACCAAACCCCCCATTGACTTAGTTAATTGCATAGACCTTGGGCTAGCAGATTTCAATTTGGAAATCTGTTTCGGGGAGGATATAAATGAAGAAGACAGGCACAAGGACTGAAACTTAGGAGCAATCTTCACAGCACATTTTGAAGTTAAACTTTTCGAATAGTGTATGTTGCTACTACTGCTAGAAATAATGCAGCTACTACTTTTTATTGATAATGTGGGTGAAACCGCCGCCATGGCTCTGAAAAGAGAGAAACCCCACAACCTTAGCATAATAAATGATTATAACAATACAACAATTTCAAAGCCTAAAGTCATAGAGGTGTTCAAAACAGACCCGACGATCCGATTTTCACCCAGCCATGTAACCAAATCTGATTTGACCCAACTAAAAATTGATTACTAGTATTTAAAGACAAATATTGACACAACACCCGATTTTGAAACGACCAGAAAAACCTAACCCGAAATTAACACGATAACCCGAATGAAAATTGTTCAAGCATAAGCTAATGTTGTACTTAGGAAGAAAAAAAAAAAGCAAAACGGGAACAAGGATAAAATTGACAAGGAGAGACTTAATAATCAACAAGAATACTCCAAAAATGGATATATGAACAGTGTAAATCATCCAAAGTAGACCAGAAACAGCCCACATTTCAAATTGATATGACCAGTACCAATTTCTTAAAGTCATGAATTTAATAGAATATAAAATTCACCACCAAACTAGCCCAAACAAACACAATTTCAGAAAATAGAAGAGAATATAGGCAAACTTGAAACTTCAATCAAGTACAACACAAACCCATGTTTTAATATAAGAGGAATTTTAAATTAAACCCATATAATCATCCAATATTTAAAAAAAATGGAGATATATACCCAGAAGATACCATAATTTCAAACAAAAAATTCTGCAAAAAGGCAGTAAACTTTGAAAATTATAGAGTTTGATGAAGAAAGACAAAATGTATGGTGAAATTACAGAGAATGCAGTGATTAATTGAAGAATAGGAGCAACGAAAGATAAAAATTGAAGGAGGAATTGCAGGATTAAACGGAAGGAGTCATACCTAGTTCCTCCTCTGAGTAGTGAACCCCTTTGGAAATGAAGAGAAATGAAGTAAGGTAAAGAAGATAATGAAGATGGATAAGAGAAAACTTGTCTCGTGATTCTCACGTGCTTCAACAAGGGTCTCGCCATCTCTTGGGTTTTGGGGCCCCATTTTGTATTTTGGGCTTTTATACTTTAATCTTCAAACAGAAAATTTAAAAAGGATAAGATTATAAAACAAAAAATATAATGAAATAAGAGCCAAAACAAAGTTATCCCAAAAGTAAGCGTCAAATTCCCAAAGCACAGGTTTGGAGCTGTTCGCACTTAGTAACTGCGAATAGCTGGGCTGACTTTTTGACTTGTTCGCAGTTACTAACTGCGAACAGATATGCATGTTTTATTTCTTCTCAGACCCCATTTCCCCCAATTCCATAAACCCTAAGCTTTAAAAAAACGACATTTCTCTCCTTCAAACCCCTCTTAAACTACCTTGCCTCCATCAATTCTTTCATTCATAATCTAATTTAGCACTTCAAATCTAGTCTGGGATAGTCTAGCTTGCTCAAAGGTATTTTTTTTTTAATTTTTTCAGTTATTTTCGTTTTTTAGGGTAATATTAAACTTTGTTTTAAATACTCCAATGTAGGTTAATTCTTCAATCAACACTCTTTTGAAGCATCCACAATTGATCAACGTAATGTCTAATTGTTCTATTATCTCTATTTTGTTGGTTGATTAGTTGTTAGTGATGATGAGCATTGATATGTATTCTTTAGAAATATATGAACTTATTATTTACTCCAATGAAAATACTTAACTGATATTTATTGAAAATACACAATTGAAAATACTTTTTTGAATTATATGAACTTATTAGTTACTTAAGTATTTGAATTTTATTAGAATTGATGATGATGTTGTTGGGTATTTAGGATTATGTTTGTGTTGATCTAGAAATATATTATTAGAATTTAGGATGTTGTTTTGGGATTGATGATGATCTTCATTATGTTTGTATTGATGTAGAAATGGCGTCACTTCGTGTGACTATTGTGTGTTTTTGGAATGGTTCTATTCGAGAAAGTAGTGGGAATGTTGATTATGTTGATGGTAGACGTAAGTTGTTTGCGTGCAAATCAAACATGGAATTGATTGACTTTAAACGTCTTATAAGTTCTAGGATTGGGTTGGATCCCACAAAATTTACCGTTGATATAAGTTTCAAGTATTTCATGAGTGGACAATATACAGTCCTTCCGGTTGAGGATGAGTACGCTTTAGATGCTATGTGGGAGCATTCAAAGATTTCCCATTCTTTAGAAATCTACGCGGAAGTAGTTCCCTTAAGTAATGTGGTTGCTTCTAATCCTAATCCTACTCCTACACCTATGCCTATATCCACTCAAGATCCGTTTAATCCTTCCCCTTCTTGTACTCCTTCTCAACCCCCTCCCAATCAAGTTTCAAATGATGAAGTAGTAAACTTAGGAGATATGGATGATGGTTTTTCAAGTAATGAGCTTGATGATGATCCATCTGAGGATGATGTGGATGTGGATGAGGATGCCCTAGCAATTGACATGACTTTAGGAAATATTCCTATAATTGTTCCCCCTACACCCTATGCAAAATGCCCACCTGTAGATGAGCATGAGGAGGACAACTCATGGAGGACTTGGGCTTGTGATACTACTTACACTGAAGAAGGGGAGTTGGAGAAGGGTATGAGGTTTGATAATAAGGAAGCTTTGTTGGAAGCTATAAGAGTGTATCATATTCGTAGAAATGTGGAGTATAGAACCGAGACTTCAAACCAATCAGTCCTTACCTTGAAATGTAAGCGGGGTTGTTCATGGAGACTTAGGGCTAGGATTGATACATATACATCTTCCTGGCTTATTGTTACATACAATGGGAAGCATGAGTCTTGTATTCAGGATAGTGACACTGTCTCGGTTGGACACATTCACTTGACATCCTCTGTTATTAACAATGTGATTAGAAATTGTGTTTCTAAAGACCCATCAATTAAGGTATCTGTAGTTCGTCAGATGGTTAAAGATCGTTTTGGTATTGAAGTGAACTACAAGCGAGCTTGGTGTGCTAAGCAACAAGCATTGATGTCCATATATGGGTCTTAGGAAGGTTCTTACACTCTCCTTCCTCAATTTTTAAAAGCTTTGCAACATTCGAACCCGGGCTTGGTAGTTGATTGGTTCTTTAAGGAAGACAATGAGATGGGTGTTTATAGACGACCTAATATTAGAACCTTCCAACGGGTCTTTTGGGCGTTTAAACCTTGCATTGATGGCTTCAATCATTGTAAAACCCTTATTGCCATTGACGGCACACACTTGTATGGTAAGTATCGTCATACTTTATTGACTGCCATTGCCCAAGATGGTAATAAGGGAATCTTTCCATTAGCTTTTGCCTTGGTTGAGAAGGAGTGTATAGCTGCGTGGTCGTGGTTCATGGCTTGTATACGTAAGCATGTGACACAAAGGTGCGGTGTATGCGTCATTTCTGATAGACACGCTGGTATTTTAGCAACCATGGACAAGCCGGAGTGGCAACCACCTTATTAGGGCTGCACACGGTCCGGTCTGGTCTGGTTTGACGGAAAAATCAGACCAGACCAGAAATTACGGTCTGGAAATTTTTTAGACCAGACCAGACCAGTCAAGGCACCAGACCGGACCGGACCAGACCGTTCTAGACCGGTCTGGTCTGGTCTGGTCTACGGTTTTTTCTTTTTTATGCTTTTTTTTTGTAAATTTTGAAAATAAGATAATGTATTCATTTATACATACGTAAATATTAATATATATATTCCGAGTCATTAATTGAGTCTACGAAAGTCTTCAAATACAAACATTACCATAAAAGATTACATCACCAAACGACATTCAAATACAATAATTAAGTACATCACCAATATTAAAATATAGAGCATAAAGTAAATTAATAGTAGTAGGCTAGTCAACAATAGTGACTTCATCCATGAATAAGCAATTGCATTAAGGAACGTCGATAACTGAAGGAGCCAAACTGATCTTCGATAGCTCTGTACAATAAAAACAAACATCAAAAAATATGATTTTATTAAATAAACATAATACTAATCTAATCATGAATTCAAGATATGAAAGATTGCATACCTTTCTCTAGTTGTGCTATATCCTCCAAGCACTCCTCAACTTTTGGAGAAGAAGCACGAAGCCAATCTTGACAAGAAATAAGAGCCTCCGCCATCTTTGGACTTAATGAACTTCGAAATGAATCTAGAACTCGACCTCCAGTGCTAAAGGCACTTTCCGATGCAACTGTGGAAACAGGAATGGCTAGAACATCACGAGCTACAAGAGAAAGAACGGGAAACCTTGAACTATTGTTTTTCCACCAGGTCAAAATATCAAATCCTTCTCCATCTTCTTCTGTAACCTCATCTAAATACTTGTCCACCTCTGTTTTGGTCACTTCCCCATCTTCACGAGACTCTTTGAGTTTTTTGAACTTAGATCTCATAAGTCCTTTTTTCGGAAGACCAGGTTCTACATCTTTGCTTGAACTTGAAGCACCATCGCTTTGGTTTTTTGTTGCGGCGGGTGTAGAATGAATGCCTTTGTATTCATCATATAAATCATAAAGGGCACTCTTTACCCGCATACAAACAACAGAAGCATCATTATCTTTTGTGTACATTTGTCTTATCCCAAATTCCACAGTTTCCCATTTATATCTAGGATCAAGTACAGCAGCAACATATAGCATAACATTTAGTTTTTTAGGATCCCCCCAATACTTATCACACTTCTCTTTCATTCTCTTTGCCATTTCCTTAAACTCAAAATCAGGGCTTTCACACCATTCTTTTAGCAAACAATCAACATCAGTTATATCATCAAAACAACCATTACAAGTAACATATTGTGAACCAGACACACGCAAAGTTAAATTATAAAACACTTCTAGTAATTGAACTAAGTTTTTCACTTGGTTCCAATCCTCAGTAGTAGGCTTTCCCAAACCATTCCCATAACCGTTGGGATCTAAAAGATGCTCATGAAAATTTGGGTCTTCCCCATCATACCTCTCAAATGCCAATATAAACTTCAAAGCAATGCTTAACATCAAAAAAGTTGAGTTCCACCGTGTAACCACATCAAGACACAACATGTTTTTTGATGGAATTTTCTCATCCGAAACACACTTATAAAACTTTTCAATTCTAGATGGAGAAGATAAAATAAATTTAACAGCACCTCGAACCCGACACACAGCATCAGTTACTAATTTAAGACCATCATTAACCACTAAGTTCATGATATGAGCAATACATCTTACATGCAAATATTCTCCATTCAACACACTAGCTCCCCAAGTTTTGACTCTTGTTTTTAAATAACCAATTGCAGTGTCATTAGAACTAGCATTGTCAACAGTAATGGTCATCACATTTTCAACACCCCAAGCAAGCAAACATTTTTCAATTGCCTTTCCAATGGCCTGACCTTTATGACTTGATATTGGACAAAAGTTTAAGATTCTTTTATTTAACTTCCAATCGCTATCAATAAAATGCGCAGTTAAACACATATAATTAATCTTTTGGATTGAAGTCCATGTGTCAGTAGTAAGACATACTCTCCTACAATTATTTTTTAAAAAAGATTTTAGTTTCAACCTTTCATCTTAAAAACATCTCATAACAATCTCTAGCCACTGTCATTCTAGAAGGAACCACAAACTTATTTTGCATCTGTGAGCAAAAGTGCCTAAACCCCTGGGCCTCAACAAATCTAAAGGGAAGTTCATCAACAATTATCATGTACGCTAAGCCTTTCCTACAAGCCTCATAATTAAACATCCAAGTCTTTATTTTAGGTTCTTGTTCCCCTTGTTCATTAACACTTGATTGAAAACTCAATTGTGTTTGAGTACCATTTGATTTGTTATTGAGTGAAAATCTAGGACACTTACTTAAATGTGCTCTATATGTACTAGTCCCATTTACACTAGGATTGCACTTATATTCACGACCACAATAGTTGCACTTACATTTATTTTCCATATTCTTGTTTGTAAACTTGGTGAAGTGATCCCATATGTCAGATCGTGGTTTCACAAGCTTCCTCCTTTGTTTGCTCACAGCTTCCTCCTTTTTGCTTTCATTACCATCTTGCTCATCCACTTCATTTTCATCGCAAATTATAAAAGGCTCATCCATCGACATCTACAATTGAACCAATACTTATTACAAGTTGAAATAAGCTAAAGGATACCAAAATATTCACAATCACATATAATCCACTAAAAACATATCATCCACTAAAAAACATATAATCCATCGACATCTATCGACATCCACATCTACAATTGAACCAATCCCATATAATCCACTAAAAAACATGATAATTTAATTAAAAACAGTGGTAATTTAATTAAAATAAGCTCCATGTTGAAATAAAACAGAAAAATTAAAAAAGCTAAAGGATACCAAAATATTCGAATAATATGAACTAAAAAACTCAAATATAATCAAAAAATATGGAATCACAGATATACTCCACTAAAAAAATATCAAATAATATCAAATAATATGAACTAAAAAACTCAAATAAAACAGAAAAATCAAAAAAATCAAAAAACTCAAGTCATAAATATTTGAAATACAAAAAAATCAAAAAATAATACCAAAAAATTCAAAATACTTACATTACGAGATTCTACACTTGATTCCGTGTTGAAAAGCTGAAGAAGACTGACAAACTCACGGACTGATTACGGTGGAAGAACCGAAGAAGACTACCTGATGAAGATTTATGATGAAAAACTAAGAAAGAGTTGAAGAAGGAGAAGATTCATGAAAGCTTATACCTGATGAAGAAGCAAGATGGTGCGTGTGGTGTGAATATCTGAGTATGGAGTCAGGAGCAGCAAGAATGAAGAAGCAAGAAGCAAGAACCAAGGAAGGACAATGGAGATTAGTAGATTACTCAAGAATATTGGTGCGCCGTGTTTCTTACTTCTGTCTTTCTAAATTCTTATTCTTAAAATTGATGAAAGTGAAATTGGAAACCAAGACTAGACCTAGGGTTTTTTAGTTTATTATTTATATAGTTGGGCTTGGGCCAAATAACTACACTAGCCATCTTAAATAAAACGGTTTCCGGGTTACGGTTCCCGGTTTTCACCGGACCGGAATTTTAATACGGTTTCCCGGTCCGGTCCGGTCTGAAAATTTAAAAACCAAGACCGGACCAGAAACCGTAATTTTTATATTAAAAAAACCGGACCAGACCATTTAGACCGTAGACCAGACCAAATACTTAAATTACGGTTTGGTTTACGGTTTAGACCAAACTATGTTCAGCCCTACACCTTATATCATAGGCTTTGCTTACGTCACTTGCTTAGCAACTTTAATCGTGCTATGGGTAATGTTCAATTGAAAAAGTTGTTTGGTAGAACTGCTGAGCAAAGGCAACAAGCTAAGGTAATGAATGGCTTAAAGGCAATTGCAACTGCTAAACGAGAGGCCGTTTTTTGGATTGATAACGTGGGAGATATGTCCAAGTGGTCGTTATGTCATGATGGAGGACATAGGTATGGCGTTACTAACACGAATTTAGCTGAAGTTTTCAACTACGTATTGAAGGGTGTTCGTTTCTTACCTTTGACCACACTTGTTGAGTTCACCTTCTATCGGATAAATGATTATTTTGTTCAAAGACGTCAACGTGCTAGTTCATGGTTACTTGGAGGACACAAGTACACATCACATGCCACCAAGATTATCAATAGAAACACCGAGAAGGCGAACTTTCATGAGATTGTTGCTTTTGACTATAACAGAGGTGTTTTTGAAGTTAAGACTGGAAGGGGAAACAGAGGTTCTTCGAAGGGGGGTAAGATTCAAACAGTGGACTTGCATCAAAAAAAGTGCACATGTAACAAACTGGAGATATACCACCTTCCCTGTTCACATTTGCTTGCTGTTTGCATGAAACGACATCTATCATATGAGCGCTTTGTGGATCCGTGTTACACTTCTCAGAGTTATGCAAGCACGTACGAACCTTGTTTCAACCCGATGCTTGATAAGAGGTCATGGCCTGAGTATAGGGGTTTTGAAGTTAGACATGATCCCGATCAAATTCGTGGTAAAGGAAGGCCTAAGTCTAAGAGGATTGCCAATGAGATGGATGAAGGCAGAAGGAATCGCAATAGTTGTCGTCGTTGTGGGAGTGAAGGCCATAATACTAGAACTTGTAACTCCAGGTAATTTACAATATATATAACACAAATGTATGAAACATAATTAACGTAATATTAATATTAAAATATATAACTCAAATGTATGAAACATAATTAACGTAATTCACTTTCTATTCAGTAGTACAGGAGATGGATCCAGCAGCTCCCGGACCCCAAGACCCTAGTGTCTTGACTATGCAGGAGGAGCACAGGAGCACTCCTCTATGGGATGCCGAGGTTAGTGTTATATTCTGTATATTTTATTTATAATGATGAAACATTACACCGTTATATGTACATGTCTATCTACGTAGGTGTCAGATACAACCACCTTAGGCACCAGGCATCCAGATTCAGTTCCATGGGAGATCGATGATAGGATCATCCCATACCTAGAGCGCGCGAGGTTATATGACTTCCACCTTGTAGCTTATGGTAGAGTCGACCGTGCTATCATCACGACACTTGTTGAGAGATGGCGTCAGGAGACGCACACGTTTCATCTCCCTCTTGGTGAGGCTACTATCACACTACTTGATGTAGCCTTACTAACACGGCTTCCCATCGAGGGACGTGCCGTGTCTACTGCTGGACGCCAGCTATCGAGCTGGCATGGCTTAGTTCACCGCATCCTGGGAGAGCGCCCTCCAGCAGACGTGATTCAAGGGAGCGGTCTGCGGAGTACGTGGTTGGTGCAGACCTTCTCACAGCTCCCCGCAGGTGCTGACGAGGGCACCATATCGAGGTACGCGAAAGCGTACACCTTATATTTGATAGGAGCTGTCTTGTTTGCTGATAAAACAAGCAACCAAGTTCAGCTCCTATATTTGACGTTACTGGACGACCCCTGGGAGGTTATCTCCGAGTACAGCTGGAGCTCCGCAGCCCTGGGCTACTTATACAGGAGGCTGTGTGGTGCTTCCAAGAAGGGCGTCCGGGAGATCGCAGGACCACTTGCCATATTACAGGTAATTATAATAACATTTACAACTTCTACTATAATACTAATATCGTCATACTAAAACACTAATATATAACTTATATTTATAGCTGTGGGCGTGGGAGCACATTTTGATCGGCCAGCCTTACAGATCGGTTGGTCGAGGTGAGTTTGCTCCTCCGCAGCAACCCCCGCCAGAGACTCCCTATGGTTCGCGTTGGAATTTTGCGCGCCGAACGCGCAAACATACTGGTACCGGCTTAGGATTCTACCGAGATCAGTTAGACCTTCTGCGACCGAATCAGGTAAACATTTAACAAATCAATATCGTTACGCCATACCTATGATCTTTATTTAATCAATAACGTACATATGTTATAGTTTGTATGGGATCCGTACCCGGCCGAGGCTTACGCAGCTGTCCCTGATCACTCGGGGATTCAGTCGGGTGCGTGGAGGGCTTCTGTGCCACTCATATGCTTCGACATTGTCGAAGTACATCTACCGGAGCGCGTTCTGCGCCAATATGGGTTGGTACAGAACATCCCTCCAACTTGTGATACCGAGCCCGAGCTGCACCTCATCTCCCGGAAGAACCAGGCCACGACTAACTGGTCGGAGATCAACGGGCGCCACATCGCCCGTTGGGATCGTAGACTGGAGTTTATAGCCCAAGGTGCGCCAATTCATTCTGTCGGTACACCGACCACACCTGATTACATGCAGTGGTTCCTCTCCATCACACGCCGATGGATGACACCACGTGGCGTCACTGAGGCAGCACAATATACTCCTGCTGCGCCCACGATGACTCGATTTGTAAGTCTTCATTTACATTTAATTTATTTAGTTGTCGATTTCATGTTGTAATACTAGATTAACTAAGCTCTTAATTTACATTTCCAGGCACAAGGTGTGGCGGCCGTTATCCGGACTACTCATGAGGAGCCCGTCCGAGAGATTGCGCAGGATGTGCTCCTTGGCACGCAGTTCCAGCACTTTATACCGGAAGTTGCTGCGGGGTCATCATCGACTGAGCGTGAAGTTCATTTGGAGGAGATGGACTTGTCATACACAGCTATCGATGCCGGGCCATCTCAACCAACTCAGTCATCTCAATCATCCCAATATCAGACCCCTCCCCGACTAACTCAAGCAACCGGCTCTTACTACCGTAGGAGGCCTAGGAGACCAACTCAGTTGGATAGGGTAGATGAGTGATCGGGATTTAGTTGTATGTATTTGACTACGAATGTTTTAAACATATGTATATATTTAGTTGTATGTTTTAGACATATGTATATATTTAGTTGTATGTTTTATTTAGCTTATAATGATCTCCAAGTTTGTTAATGATGCCGAAAATTCAACATTATTTCATTCATAACGATTACACATACATAGTTTGTTAATTAACTACTACAATTACAATCTAGGGTTCCTTCTTAAACTTATTCAAAATCCTCTTGGTTTCTTCACTTCTACGAGCCTTATCAATCGCTTCCCTTTTCAAGTTATTTATCTCCTTACTAAGCTCTTCATTCTCCTTATGAAGCCTAACAATGATTGCTCTTTGCCATTCGGTGCCCTCCGGAGCAACCCACCTAAAGTAGGTGCATCCTAAGGTCATGTCATCTTCGAATAGTGGACAAGCAACATATTGACGCCCGGGATACGTATCGCTCCAATCACGACCAAATTCGACTTCATAACCACAATGACAATGCTCATCCATGGTGTAGCAGGGTCGGCACTCTCGATACATAATTAACATTAATAATTATATTTAAGATAAATAATACGGAAGTGTGAAATACCGAACTGCTAAAAACCATTAAAACTAATACCGAACTGCTAAAAACCATTAAAACTAAAACCGTTTAAAAACATAAGTTAAAAGAAATATTACAACTGAGAGAATATAACATAAAGTTTGCTTAAATACGATAAAAGAACATAGTACAAGATAGTCATCAAAGTCATCAAGTAAAATCAATGCAGCTAAGTCCCCGATAGAAAATAAATTAAAGTTGCGGCCTAGATCGAAACCTGAGCTAAACTTTCCTGCAAAATACTGCCAACCATGATACGGATGACACCGATTAAATCGGTCACGAAAGCTCGAGTACAATTTCCTCAACAAGCTTATGATGCGATAGTTAAATCAGGCTTACACAATAATCATCAAACACAATCTAAAAGTCTATTACTCTTTATTGACCATTATTAAGCCATTAAGTTACATTCTCAATACTTGCAGAAGTTCACTGCTACTAAATACTTGGTAACCTTAATACTTATTCAATCAAGTTCGATTAAGCCTCATAAATTTACCGCAAGCACATCACAAGATCACAAATAATAATAACTACGATATATGTAAGGGTCCGTTAGGTGAGAACCGTAGTCCTAAACCCTAACTGGGTGGGAGTCGCTCACTCCTCCTCAATACTATGCTCGAGACTTCACAGGATGGGTTTTTCTCGGACCCCCTGTCTGACACCGCATTTTACGTGCCGGCTAACACGGACGCCGGGATTTTACATGCCGGTCCATGGTTCGACATTACCTTACTATCAGAGTCATACAATCAATATCAAACAATATCAAACAAGACTCTATATCAAATAGTTTACATTCTTATAAGGGTCCAAAATATAAATGAAATGAGTCTTTGACTAAAAAGGAGTTCAAGAAAAACAATGTTAAATATTTTAACAAATTAATTTGACTGTTTAACCGATAAATCGATTAATAATTACTTATATTTACTTAAGTTTAAAATAAAAATTTTATCAAAATACCCAAATGATGAAAATCATTTTCAAGAGATAAGTTTATTTAACCAATAAAATCCTTGACTATTATTTTAAATAAATAATACGATAATTTTAGCCATAAATCGATATAAAAAAATAATAATAATAATTAAAGTCCATAAGGTCCACGATTATTTAACTAAGGGTCATTATGTGATTGTTATAGAGTGTCCCAAAAACTTACAAGTCAAGAAGAATTCATCTAATATTTATTTTCTTTTTAAATTTTATTTACAAAATTATTAATAAACTTTTAACTTATTTCAAACTTAAATATTCTTAGCTATTTTTTTATTAAGAAAGTATTTAACACCTCTTCCTATAAAAAAAAATATATATTTTTCTTACCAAAATTTCAATTAACGTTATTTTAATAAATAAAAAAAAAAATTTCAAGGAACATATCTAAAATCATATCCTAACTTTTAGCCACTATAAAGTACTTATAAAATATATTCTTTTTAATTAAAGTTTTTAAGTTACAAATTTTATCTACTAAGATTTCATAATAAAAACATCACTAAATATCATTTTTAAATATTTTCTTAAAGCATAAGTTCATAAAGCATACATGAAACTTAAAATAATATTTCACATAATAAACTCATATGCATCTACCTTATCATATTAACAAAATTTTCCATATTTATAACTTTTCTAGAGTGACTTAAAAGTATTATTAATTTTTACGAAAATATCACTAAACTTGATATAACTTTAATATAACCATGTAAAGCTTAAATATCTAAAACAAAAAAAATCATGTTAATCATGCTTTTCAAATCATCAAGTAAACATGACTAAATATCACATAATGAGAGAGTTAAGAAAATGTGTACCATTTTTCTCCAAAGGTGCTACTAAACCAAACAAGAAAATAAGAATAGGAAAATAAGAACTCAAAGGAATGAGCTCCAAAAGAGAAGGTCTTCAAGTCTCCAAGCTTCAAAGAAGTAGTTCTTCAATTACCCAAAAGAGATGATATCTAAGCTCCAAAATGATAATACTTGACTTTTCAAAAGTTGATGACTATTGGATTAAGAAGTGATAAGATCAAGCTCCATCTTCATTTGATTCTTCAACTAATAAAAAGGGTATAAAGTTAGTAAGATGTTAATGAAGTGAAGATATAAGAAAGAAAGATAGAAAGATTTGATGAAGGGGTGCAAGTGATCTCATGGATAAGGGGTATTTATAATGGGTGTGGACAACTTTGTAGTTCTTAGATTGCATGAACAAGAGTGTTATGAGTATGGAAGAAGACTAACTTGTGTAAGAGATTTAGAGTGTGTAAGTGAATTTGTAAGAGTTGGAGTGTAGGAGAAAGTTAACTTGTATAAGAAAATGCTTGTGTAAGTGATAAAAATCATGAGTTTGAAAATCATGAGTTTGATAGAAATAATTTTTGGTTCATCATATTTTTGTTCTAGTTTATCCAAGTGAATATATTTTAGAATAATGGGTAAGTTTGATTAAAGTTTGATTATGAAATATGATAGTTTACTTAGAAAGTTTTGGTTAAAACCATACATAGAGTTCATAAAAAAAATTGTTAAATTTTTAGGTATAAAATAATTAAGTCAAAGTTGTAAGGTTAAAATAATAAGTGGTAAAGTTAGTTTAAAGAATTGAAATTAAAACGTAACGTTTTAACAAAACCGTAAATAAAATATTAAAATTTTACTTTTCTTAGTATAAAATAATAAAAAATAATATTTTAGTGCTTCTAAAGAAATTTAAGAAAACATTCTTCTTTTTTTTTTTATATATAAGTTTAATATTTTGAAGAAATCACAAAATCGAAAAAAAAGATTTAGGATTAAAGGTGATTTGAATTAGATAACCAAAGGATTAGGAATTCGAATTGAAAATTCGGAACAATTAATTAGAAGATTAAGATTACGAAATTTGAGCCTGTTACACATGGGCAATGAATCTTTCATTTACACAAACATATAAGTTAAACACATCAATATAAATCAATAATAACATTAATAAAATGAAAGAAAACTTAGTAACTATATAAATAAGAATATTAACATATAAACTTACCTAAGCAAAGGGATAATAGCTTTTAGAATATGTGATCAAGTTTTAGGGTGTATTTATAGAGGAATGGAAATAACGGTTAGTTGGACCATACAACGGCTAGTTTGAAAGGTCAAAAAAGGCAATAAGGCTGTTCGCAGTTACTAACTGCGAACATGTCAAAATCAGTCAACAGGTTGTTCGCAGTTACTAAGTGCGAACAGCGTTCTTGACTGATTTTGACCTGTTCGCAGTTACTAACTGCGAACAGCCCTGGCTTTTTTTTTGAAATCTCTTTTCTGTTCGCACTTATGAACTGCGAACATCTCCAAACCTTTGCCCAAACCTAGTAGACGCTTACTTTTTGGAATAGTTTGATTTTGCTCTTGATTCATGATTTTTTTTTGTTTTATAATCTTATCCTTTTCAAATTTTCCTTCAAACACAAGTATTGATCCTATCGTGAATATGCCTTATTTAGAAAAACAGGCGGTCTTGGGAGAGACCGTCTTATTCTAAGACGGCCCAATATTTCAGTCCATTGCCCTTTCTCTCTTCTTTTTTATTTTCTGGGCATTTTTCAATTTTACTCTTAAAGGTATCAATTTTGATCTTAAAGATATCAATTTCAATTTAGGTGGAAATTGATCAGTTTAACGTCACAATTAATCACTTATAGGTTCAAATTGAAATTTATTTTAATTGATGTATTTAAGTACTACTTTACGTTGAAATTGATACCTTTAAGGTCAAAATTGATACCTTTAAGGTCCAAATTGAAAAATGTCCAGAAAATGAAAAAAAAAAATGGAATTTGGAGGGCGCGTGTGCTATACATGCCTGCAATGGGCCGGCCCAATTATGGTCTTAGAATAAGACGGTCTTACGCAAGTTTTTGTGTTAGAAAAATTGAAAAAAGTGAGACTTTTACCAAACTTTAGTCAAAATATAAGACTTGGGGAAACTTTAATCCACAAATAAGCGTCCTAGGCTCCAAAGCTAGCCTCGGTGCAAACACGTTGTTACTAACAGCGAGTTATGATAAATGTGAGTGTCAAGCCTATAATCGTTGTTAGTAACAGCGACTTACTCAATTCCTGGTCAAACCATACATCGCTGTTACTAACAACGACTTAATTAATTCCTATTTCCTTTATTCTCGCTGTTAATAACAGTGAGTCAATGTTTGACTTATTTTGACTTTTTTGATGCTTTAAAGTAGCCGTTGTAAAATGTAAAATAGTCGTTACGCCCCATAAAATAGCTGTTGTTATTATGTTCTATAAATAACTCCATCATTTCCCTATTTCATTTCATTAAAACTCCATCATTCTTGTTCAAGCTAATAGGTTTTGAAGGTAATATATATATTTTTTTATGTTAGTATTATGTTTAATTTATATGTATGATTAATGTTTTTGAATAATTAACTATGTTACTTTTTCATGTGTTACGAAGATATCACAAGAGCATTCCATTGAAGAGCTTTGTGATTGTGGTTATGAAGTTGAGATTAAGACAGATTTGAGCGACATTGATCTTGGCCGTGAATATGTTGCTTGTCCATTCTACTTGGATGAAGGAATTGGTTGCACGTACTTTAGGTGGATTGCTCCAGAGGGTACGAAATGGCAGAGAGATGTAATAATACAGCTTAAAAAAGAGAAACAAGAGCTTAAAGATGAGATATCCAATCTCAAGAGGCAAATGGATGATATGGCACATAGGAAACAAGAGACTGTTACTATTATGAGAAAGTTTAAGAAGCAAGCTTAGTTACCGGTAGTATAA
This sequence comes from Amaranthus cruentus, assembly GCA_019425755.1. Lineage (NCBI taxonomy): Eukaryota > Viridiplantae > Streptophyta > Magnoliopsida > Caryophyllales > Amaranthaceae > Amaranthus > Amaranthus cruentus. Next base: position 19,853,058 of record CM033455.1, read on the forward strand.
TTTATTGAACAAACTATGTATTTTGATATGAAATGGTTGAATATGAACGAAATTGTGTTGAATTTTTGAGTAGTGAACATTACGTGTTGAATGAAATTGTGTTGAAATGTTAAGATTCATCATATCATCATTTCATTAATAATAAACGCTAAACTAATGCTACAATAAACATATATACATCTACGTATGTACATCTACATATATATTACAAACTACACACAAAAGTTTCAATGTGACAAATGTCCAATATGTTTAAATGTTTAGTGACCTACAAACAGTATCCTAATGCTAACTTCTTGATTTGGTTCTACAACGTTAACTTCTTGATTCCCTAGGGGTACCTCTTCTACGTATAACTCCAAAGAAGGAACACGGGTTGACCTTGAAAACTCCCACATACAATATATAGTCTCATCATCCTCAATCGGAAAAGCTAACCATTGTCCATTCATAGCGTATTTAAAACTTATATTAATAGTACTTCTTGTAGTGTCAATCCCAATCTTAGAACTTATAAAGCGTTTAAATTCAGACAAATCCATGTATGAGTTGCATCCAAACATTTTACGTCTTCCCCCAACATACTTAACATTGCTACTACTTGATCGAATCGAACCATTCCAACAACATACTACATTCACATGAAATGAAGCCATTTCTATAAGAATAAGAAAGCAACTACATTTTAAAACAAAGAACATTCATTTATTTTCTACATAAATACAATACATAGGGTTTTCAAGAAACATTCCCTATAATAAATTCATGAATAAACAACCACATTATTATTATGATTGCAAATAAGAACTACATTTGACATATTTTAACAATTTAAGTATAAATGACACTACATTTTACAATCACCAAAAATACATTCAAAAACCACAAAATAACTAACAAATTTAGAGTAATAAGTACCTTAACAAGCTTTAGATCACAAAGGAGTATTAATTTGCAAGTTTAGTAACCTGCATTTATGAAAATGTGAGTTTGAAGTGCAAACCCTAAAATTCAAAAAAAAAAAATAATAAATAAATAACAAAAAAAATGTACCTGAAGTGAATAGAAAGATGGAAGACCTAATTAGTATAAGGAACTAGGAATTTGATGAGGTTCTTTGCAAGATTGAAGTTGCTTTTAATGGTGGAAAGAAGAGGAGAATGTCGTGATACTTAGGGCAAGGCTTGAATAAAAGGGTGAAATGAGGAAGAAGGGGAACTGTGATATTTAGGGCCGTAATACCTCGCTGTTACTAACAGCGAGTTTACCATTGACCAGTTAACTTATTATCTCGCTGTTAGTAACAACGAGTTTACTCTTCACTGAAAAATACAACACACTCATATTTCGCTGTTAGTCACAACGTTTATATACCAAAGCTAGGTCTAGATACCAACACGCTTATTTTGGGATAAAGTTTTACACGAGTCTCATATGTTGACATAAGTTTGCAAATTGTCTTATTTTTTTCAAATTTTCCCTTATTTATATATATAAGATCTCGCTAGATTCGTCTTAATATATATTTTTTTACTATATATTTTTTATAATTATTTTGTGTATTTAGAGATATTAAAGCTCAAATTTTATTTTAAAAATTGTATAAAAAGTAAACAAGAAGAATAAAAAAACGAAAGGAATAATGCACGATATTAGTATAAATATAATAGTCCCTCCAGGTCATCACTAATGTCCTAGTTACTTTATGCACTCTATCCAATGCACTTATTTAATCACTAATATCTCTGATTGTGTATAATTAAAAATTATGAAAAGTTGATATAAATAATCATTGCATTGAGACGAATCAAACAAGATCCCACATGACTATGTTTTAACTTATACATTAATAATAAATTACAAATTAAGAGTAAGAGATGAATAGTGTCTAAAAAGCAAATAAAACATTAGTGCTAAATTGAAGGGAGTAATATTAAACTCTCAGTCTCAAATGCTATTATTTCCTCTAATTTTTCTCTATTTTTCTCTTTATTTTATCATTTAGTTGTATTAGGAGAAAGTTTTTCATCAAGATTATTTCGTTGATTTTTCAGTTAAAAAAGTGATATAGGTTATTGATGATGAGTGAGGACTAATAATGAAGATGATAATGACGATCGATGATGATGTTGATGATGATGATAATGATAAGGAAAAATTATACAAAACTACCTAATATATACCCTTTTTTTAAAAAAACTACCTTATGTAAAAAATTTTGCAAAATACTACCTTATATAATGAAATTGTTTACAAAACACTACCTTACTAACAAATTCGTCAGTTGACCGGTAAAATAAACGTTTGACCATCACGTTTTAGGCACGTGCTTTCATTTAACCCATCCTTCCTTCTTTAAAATCAAATCTGAGTGCTTCATTTCATTCTTCCCCTTTCTTTCTTCACTGGAAATATTGGCACTGTACAATCTTGGTAGCTCGAGAATAGCTCGTTCTTTCATCAAAGACTTTTGTCTCAAACAAATGCCATGGTGTAGGCTTTAAGTTATGTCCAGCAACTGTTTTCGTTTGGTAAGCAAAGTCTTCAACCTGTCCAACGCAACCAAACGCTTCTACTCGTTAGACAACAGATATTGCTAAATCTAATTAGTGCATCAATAAAACACAAAATTAACTCATCAATTGAAAAGGAAATCAGACACAGTATGCGAAATTTACCATAAACCCTAAAAAACGAAGTACTTAAAGTATAGTTTAAGAAGATATACATACCTGACGAAATTAATGCTAACTTTGGGTAGGTATGAGCAACAGAGGGAGGTTTAATTGAGGAGGGAAGATTGTGATTTTCTGAGATGAAGTTTTGGGTAGGTATTTCAATCAATTCGACAGGTTGTTCTTTGATTGAAGAGGGAGGAAGATGGGTTAAATGAGATCACGTGACAGGGGCGTGCTAGGTAGGTGATGGTCAAACGTTTATTTTACCGGTCAACTGACGGATTTGTTAGTAAGGTAGTGTTTTGTAAACAATTTCATTATATAAGGTAGTTTTTTGCAAAATTTTTTACATAAGGTAGTTTTTTTAAAAAAAGGGTATATATTAGGTAGTTTTGTATAATTTTTCCTAATGATAATGATAATGATGAATTTATGCTGATGATAATGTGGTGTTACTAACCGCGAACAAAATCATGATAATTTTTTGTGACTTTTAAATAGTTTTTCTTTTATTTGCTGTTAGTAATAGCGAACTACCCCTAATATTAAACTCGGACGTGAAGACACTCAGGAACGAATCTATATTGAGGCACCTCTGGCACGTGCCCAAGTGACAATTTTTAAAAAAAATTAAAATTAAAAAATCTGGAAGTGAGGGGAGCTGGGGAAAGAAGCACGCGCGACAGTCTTAAATCAGAATTTTAATGTCATCCATCATTCTCTCTTAACCCTAAAACCCTAAAACTTACCCAGCCACCGCCGTTGCGCTGCCATTCAAGGCTCCGGCCACTGACGTTGTCCCGCCACTCCAATTGCCTGTCGTCAACCTCTACAGTGCTCAGTGGCGGATTTATTAACAGGCCCCTCGGGCACGTGCCCCAGACACTTAAAAAAAAGAAGAAAATTACTGATTTCTAGGTTGTGTACTTGTGTAGTTGTGTTGTCGTGCGTCATTTGTGAAAGAACAATACCCAATTACCCATCAATATTCCTCCTCTCTCACTCTAAAAAACCCAAACACTACCTAAGAGAGAAACCGGCACCGGCCACCACCACGGCTCCACTGCCGCATCGCGCCACCGCCGGCTTCTTCTGCTCCATCACAGACGCCGCCGCCGGCTGTCCTGTTGGTGGTTTTGGTTGGTCTTCATTCAAACCCTAATCCCTAAAATTCAAAAATTTGATTTTGTTGAAGGTATTTTCACTCTAATCTATTCTAAATCCTTAATTTTAATCTTTTTCTAATCTTTTAATCTTAGTGTTAATCTTAAATTCTTAATCTTATTGACTTGTTGTTTTGAACCTTGAATTTTGAATTTTGTCTGAACTTACAAGTTAGAATGTTGTTTCTTGAATTTTTTTGTTTATGTTGTTTGTGTATTGTGTAATTGAAAATTTTGCTAATGTTAAATTTTTAATGTGTTTGTTGATGTGTTTTTTTTTTGATTTATGAATAGTTGAAATGTTCTTGATTTTTTTTATAATAATCTATGTATAATGCATATTAATCTTCTTGCTAGAGTTTGAAAATCAAAATAATGAAGAGAAAACAAGAGAATATTGCTTCTATTTTTGCAAAACATTTTAGAAAAAAAAGTGGGGATAAGTCTAATCCAACTCAACACAGTAAAGCACAATCAATTAATCCTACTCCTACTCCTACTCCATCATCTATTCCTTCTTCTCAAGATGAAGAGAAACAAAGTGAAACTAATACAAATTTTAATTTCGTCCTACACAATCAATTAATTTGGATTTGTCTTGTACACTTGGTATTATTGCGCTTCTACAACTCATTTTGCTGAAATATCAAAATTTCGTCCATTCGTTGGTGCCCGTGGACTTCAAACCCTGGATCCGCCACTCAGTGCTCCCCAGAATCTTGAAGAAAAATTTATTAAATATGTTAGTTATTTTCTTTTTTTCTTTTACTTTTTCTCTCCTTTTCTAAATTTTGCCTAAATCTATGTCATTTTTCATCTCTTGGCATTATTTGTTTTATACTTCTATAATATAATTCTATTCTTCTATAAAATAATGCATTTCTGTTTCTTTGAGATTTTTTTTTTGTGGTTGAAACTTGAAATTATTGGATTTTTGGGTTGAATTACACAAAATTCTGGGTTTAAATTGACAAGAAAAGGTGAAATTTTTATGGGTAGTTCATAAAAAGTGTGATGATTAGTGCCATTTTTTTCTTATAATGGGTCAAGGAAATTGTTTTTGCTAAAGTAAGATTATTAAAATTTCCCCTGCTCTTGGTTATAATCAACTAGCTGTTTTTGAATGTTAATTCCATGGATATGGAAGTTGATAATCTAGTGTGGGTTCCATCTCTTATAAATACATTGAAGTAATTTTGGTTTCTCTGATGTGTCCCCTTTTGTAAGCTTAATTATCTTAGCCATAGCCTTTGGGTTTAATCTCTTTGGTTAGTTTAGTATTGTTTATGATTAGAATTCCTAAATTACACATTGTTTTGAATGGTGATGAATAATCCCTCCAATGTTCATGCAATCAGGACTATTATGAGTGAAATCCTCAATTAGTACTTTGAATCTGTTTGAATCTTGTCGATTGTATTGTTTTCTTTAGAAAAAAGTTCATGGTGATGGTAGAACTCTACCTGAATTTGCTGATGAGGATGAGCGCAAGTATCTTTAGTTTAAAAATCGTGACTTGATTATGTGTTTATGTTTTGCTGGTGCCCCATGGGACTATGAATCCTGGATCCGCCACTTTAAGAATTACTTTAGAACCACTATTCTAGGCATTTTCATACATTCATTTTTTTTTTTGAAGGCATACATTCAAGTTTAAGTGATACTATTATTACTACTACCTCCTTGGTTCAAGATTAAGACTCACACAAGAAGCATAGTAAAAAGCAGACAAAGACCGAAAAGCGAGGAAAGAGAAAAATGACAACGTTTGGAGTTCCAGTCTATGGAGCATCGTGGGCTTCTTGTAGATCCATCGATGCCGACGATAACTCTAGAGACGACGATAAATCCCCTGTAAAATCGCCAGAATATCTTGTTCTTGCGGGCGGTGGTGGAGAAGGCAATAGCGGCATTCCTAATCTACTTCTCCTCACGGAATTCGATTTCTCCAATAATTCTCTGTCTTCTGAACCGGTTATTTTCTCTATTCTCTCAACTAAATTCACTATTGTCAATCATTTCTGCTTATTTTGTATGTTGTCATGCTTGATTTGGTTTATTTTGTTATGAAATTGTTGAATTTTCACGTCGATCGATTGAGAAAGTCTGAGTTTTATTTTTAAATGATTCTGATTAGTTTTTTGTTGTGCTGATCAATGTCTTGAGTTGTTAATCAATGATTCTGCTTGATTCGCTAGGGGGAAAGCAAAGTTATTAACATATGTTGATTTCCAAGTCAATATTACTGTTCGTGAATCATGGTGTTGGCTTGATTTATTTCCTTTTGAATTTTGAATTTCATGTTAATTGACTGAAGCGTTAATGAGCTTTGTTTTAGAATGATTCTGATTAGTTCGTGAATGATGTGATAGTTAATGTTGTACTTCATATGTGAGGAAGATCCTACATCACTCAAATTGTAGGTTAGACTTGCACTTAATGTTTGGTGTGACTAATCTTTCTGCTACCATATGGTTTGAGTGTGTATGCTTAACACTCAATAGGCCTGAGCCTACGGGTGGCCCTGTGGGTGTGTTCACATGAGTGGGCCTACGAGACCACCCGTAGGTGTGTCCACAAGAGTGGGCCTACGAGGTGATTATGTGACAAATTGTCATGGCCTTAGTGTAAATTGCTTGAATTATGAATCAATGGTTAAGTTTGATTCATTAGGAGAAAGCAACATTAATATTTATAATAGCAGTTATTGGTTTTCAATGGAATATTACTGTTTATTTTAGGCTTAGTTGTAATTTTTGTATCATGATTTGATTTATTTCGTTATCAATTTTTTTGATTTTTTGCGTGAATCATTTGAGAAAGATTTTTGAGTTTTGTTTTTGAATGATTCTGATCAGGTCATTAATGTTTATGTGATTAGCTTTGATTCAGTTTGATTTGCTAGGGAGAGAGCCAAGTTAATGATGATAGATATTGTTTTCCTAGTCAATATTGTTCATGAATCATGATGTTGAATCACGATGTTGATTTGATGCTAATATAATATGATGTGGAGTGTAATGGTGGCAGCTATTATTTTTGGTTTAATGTTGTGATTATATTGTATGTGTGTTGTAGGTTGTAAGACTTGAATTTACTGATGAAGTGCCATACAGAATGGCTGTTCATCCTAAGGGTGATGGCCTCATTTGTGCCTTTCCTAAAAGTTGCCGGTAATGCTTTCGTTCTTATTGTATAACAATTTTGAATTACTTGTGTGGACTGTCATTTCAAAAATAGATATGTTATGTATATGTTGATTGTTGAGAATTTAGTGATACCACTTTATTTGTGAAAAGGAGGAAGTTGGTGTTTAAAAGTCGATTGCTTGAGAATTTGACTGTGAATTAAAGTAAAAATAATTTGATATCCATGAAAATTGTTGATTGTTTGACTCTGTTCTTTCTAGCAATACCCCACTATTACTATATATAACTTTTCAACGACTTCAATTTTGGAAACTTTTGTTGCAATATAAACTTACTGGTTGCCTAACAAATATTGATACATTGATATATACCCTCTAACTCAAAACCTCGATTTGTTTCTTTCTAATAGTTGATAAAATGATATTATCCTACTATCTCTTTTTTTTTGATAAGCGTATATTGTTTGTATCATGTTGCCATTTTATCTGTTTAGTGCAGCCTTGAAATTTCACCTTTGTGTGTTAAATTTTGAATAACCTTCTGGTCAGTGTGCTTTTGTTCTATGATAGAGCTTAATATTACTTTGCCTTTGTTTAGATGGTTTGATTGGGATACGACTAATACTAGCAAAAATGGGAGACTAGGTTTAAAAGCATCTGACAAGGTACTTACCAAGTTGGAAGATGTTGGTCAACAAATGGCTTTAGCATTCAGTGAAGATGGTTCGTTACTTGCCGTTGGTGGTGAGGTATATATGATTCTTACATCACACATGGATACTTATTTGTAGTATTGAGCCATAATTGTTGTTTGGTTTGTCCTCATAGTTATAGCTTTTTTGCTAAAAATAGAAAAAAATAATTGAAGTTGATATAGAATAGTTTTTTTTTCCCAAATATTTGAGATAATAGCCCTCACGAAATCATGTTTATAGAATATAAATATATGAATTTGCCTCTAGCGTATAGCCTTGTTCAGTATTTTTCAATTTTAGAACACGTTTGGTTTGTAAATCCTAGATATGCTTACATTTTGCAGCTATAGTTTGAGAAGCTATTTTGTGGAATATGATAATAGTTTTTGATTATCACTGCATATTATGGTGGCTATATGATAGATTAAAATTGTAAGCAATCACCATGTGACCAAGTTTTTATACTTCTTTCTCTTCACTTCATATGTCCGATTTGCTTCTGCACGCCTGCCAATGTACTAATTCAATCCTTATTATATACTCCCTCCAATTCACAACTATTGTCCCGTTTCCTTATTGGGAAGTTCACCTCAAATATCCCATTTCTATTTTTAATCATGATTTTTTTACCTGAATATCCCATGTTCACACAAGTAATGACCAAAATACCCCCACTTTAACTACTTATAATACCTCAACTACCACCTTTACAATTAATTTAATCAATTAAAATACCCCATCTACCACCTTTTTGGTGGACCCCATCACACTCTTAATATCCGTGTCCAACCAAATGGGACAATAGGTGTGAATTGGAGGGAGTATAATTGTGCATAATTAAAGTTTATGAAGAGTTGATAATAATAAAATTTACATTGAGACAATTAAAATAAGATTCCACTTGATTATGTTTTAACTTATAAATTAGGAATAAAATGCAAATTAAGATCGATTGGTGAATAGTGCAAAATTCCAAATGGGACGTATGTAGTGAATTGAAGTGAGTACAACTTTGAGTCATCCAATTGGTGCATACTAGTTGGATAAAATTTGTTTTCTTGCTTGATTGCTTTTGTAGTAATGTACATTAGCATGACGTTGGAGTTTCTGCCGACTTGATGGGTTCCCATAGGCTTGCTATTATTTACCGATGCATGTCAGTTATACTAGGTTTCAGCTCACCACCATCTGTTGTAATATAACCGTGAAGGTTTGTATCTCTCACATAGAAAACTTTTACCTAATTGACTTGTAGACAGGACAAAGATCCTGGAATCATTTCAATGATTTGTCCCAGGGATGTTTTTGTCCTCTTTTCAAAGCCTTGGTAGCTTGGCCCAGTTTACCCTGTATCTATTGGCTATTACCTTGAAAATAAGTGCTACCAGGATATTGTAGTAGTAAAGAGGATCATTTCTTAGCATTGCTTTGAGGCATTGCCTCTATGATGCTATAATGTGGTCTAATTTTTTCTTCATAATTCATGTGATGCAAATGTTATATTTTTCCAATTCTTTTGCAGTACAGGATGGCAAATTAAGGGTTTTTAAGTGGCCTAGCTTGGAAGTCCTATTTAATGAGGAGGAAGCCTATACTACTGTGAAGGACCTACATTTCAGGTTACTAGCTTTAGCATTTAGACCGATTGATCAAATTTTTTACGATTACACGGTAGGCTAAGGAAGGGGTGGGTTAGGTGAGAATCAAACTTAGGACTTTTTTGGAAAGTGGTACTTGCTCTCCAATTGAGACAAGATCGATTCTCATTGATCATATTTTAGAATCTATTTTTATTTGTGTGAATTTTATATTTGGTTGGTTTCTGATCTGCAGTATAGATGGAAAGTATCTGGTTTCTGTAGGAAGTGGTTGTCCTTGCAAAGTTTGGGATGTAACTTCATCGGAGGCTGTAGCTGCTCTACCCCAGCAGAACGTGAGATTTATTACTCTACTCTTCTGTTTTAAGTTATAGTCCCAATTGTTAATAATGTTTTATTTTTTCATTTATAAGACAGTTGATTTGGAGCTGTCTGTGAATCATTGTGATAATTATATATATTTCAATGAAAAAATTATCTTAGCTAAAATTCGATAATATCTTTCCGTCTTGTCCTTATTTACTTTCTAATATACTGTTGTGGTCTTTTAGTCTGCATTGGTTTTAACCTGTTAAGGGTTTTATTGCAGGGTGAGATTTTTGGGTTTTGCAGATTTTCTCAAAGTAGTGAAAGGGAGCAGGTCCTTTACACAATTGGTAATTTGTTTTGTTTACAAATTGCCACTGCCTACATTAGATCTTCCAGAGTTGTAACCATCAAAAGAATGATTTGAGAATTTTGCTTTGAAATGTAGATAAATGTGGAAGTATAATATCATGGAACACCAAATCCTGGAATAGAATAGCCACAAAACGTATTGTTCGGGACACAATCACAGCATTTAACACCTCCATTGACGGGAAGCTCCTAGCCATGTAAATGCTGCTACTTTCGTCTTTCTTCTTTCTTTTTCATGTTTTTCCCACCCCTAGTATTTCCCTTTCCTTTTACTTTTGGCGAGCTTTTTCATGTTTGAAGAGGGGTAAATATGTACTGTAGAATGTGTAGTGCAGAATGGAAAGTCTTCCATTTTTGTTATGACCCAAGCAAGATCACCCATCTTCAAGACTTTCAAAATGGTATGTAAAGAAAGCAAACTAGAGAAGGAAGACATATTTTTATAGAAGGGGACTATTCACTATAGTAGCATGTCTAAGGGAATATTATCATATACTATTAACTAAAAGAACTGGAAAATTTCATGTGGCATGCTCACAATGATTTGCCACATGGAAAATCTTTGGATTATTACTATATGTATTAATATGATTAATTAGTTGCTATATTTATTAAACTAAATAAGGTAAAGTTGATTTTATTTAATTAAACTAAAATAAATCCACCAATCATACTACTAAAAGAACAAAAAAAAATTTCATGTGGCATCTTTTCAAAGATTTCTCACATAGAATAATCAAATTAATCAATTGCTATATTTATTAAACTAAATTGAGTAAATTGAGTAAAAAAAAGTGTTACTTTCAGAAAAAAAAATTCAAAAAAAAACAAAAATATTACAAAGTAACACGTTTTTCAAAAAAGTAGCACCTTTTTACGTAAAAAGTAACACCTTTTTATGAGTTTTTTTCAGAAATTTTTCTTTAAAATAACACTTTTTTGCCTAAAAGTATCACAAATAACAGTAACACCTTTTTTGCCTAAAAGTAACACCTTTTTAGTAAAAAGTAACTTTCCTTTTTAGTAAAAAGTAACTTTTTTGTAGGGCAAATTGATTCTCACGGTTCTCATATAAGGATGGTTCTCACTAGAACTTCTTCCTATATATATATATATATATATATATATATATATATATGCTGATGCTAAAAAATCGTGTATTGCACGAGATTTTATACTAGTTAGTTATAACAATATTGAATAGGAATTTAGTTTGTCATGACAATAGAGAGAGAGAGTAGAGAAACAAAGAGATTGTCATGAATTATTTTGGCATTTTTTCAGTGAGTTGCCACCTAAAAGCAGTAGCACATGATCAATACAGACTATCTCTCTCTCTCTCTTAGAACTCTTTCATGTTCTTCTGCATCTTGGTTTGTTTTTTTTTTTCTTCTTCTTCTAATCAGTCTTCTCCATTCTGCAACCAGCCAACAACTGTTCAACAACCCTGCATTATATCAACATTATTAGCCTATTCATATAGTCAGCTTGATCTATTAAATTCACCCCTGTCCTCTTCTATTTTGCTTCTTAAAGATGAGTCTTTATCCAAGGTCCTTTATAAACACGATTTGAGTCATTGACATTTGCTACAACATTTCATTACCCCAATGTCATTAAGCGGCTCCAACCTAAGGTGGGTTTGGAGGATCGGATGTATGCAACCGTATCCTTAAAACTATTAACACTAACCAGCTGGGATATTTTTGGATCAATCATTCTACTTTCTTCACTACTTTGATTAGTAAGCTGACTTATTATGAAGTTTAATAGTTATGCGCTTGTACAAATTACAAAGCTAAGTTAGTGAGGTGAAACATTGTAGACATTGAGGATTTGAGGTAAGAATATAGGATTGTAAGTGGGCTTGTATGCTTGTATGTGTATATATTTTATGCATGCTTAATGTTTTCGTCACTGATGTATACATGTAGTGGAACCATGGAAGGGGATGTCCTGATCATAAACTCATCTAAGATGCAAATACAGATGACTGTGAAGAAGGCACACCTGATTGTGGTTACTGCTCTAACGTTCTCAGATGACTCAAGGTTAGAACTGTTTCTTATTATCACACTTAAAACATGTGTTTGTAGGTTTTAAAATATTGAGATCATGGTTATTGCTATATGTTTAGGGCTTTAGCTTCTGCATCCATGGATTCACGTATTAGAGTAACACTAGTTGAAGACAAAAATGCTAATGGTACGTGTTCATTCTGCTTTGTCGATTAAGTTACTCGATACAATGCTTAGTTTCAAAAAAGCACGCCTTGCTTTGTGCCTTGTGCAAGCTCAGGCTCGGTTGAAAATGCTCGGCTAGGTGAGGCAAAGCTCACTACAAGAGGCGTGTGCCTCAATGCGTTTTGAGCCTTGTGCACCTCCTCATTAGCTTGGGTGATTAGCTTAATCTTGTTTGTTTGAAAAGAAAATAAAACTTTAAATCCAAATTCATTTGAATATGAAGTTCAAGAATTGGTTGCTTTTATATAAAAGTTAATGCACAAAAGTAGGGGAAGGAGAAGAAGGTAACTTTGGGTATTCTTCATATTCTCATTATAATAGTTATGTGCTAAAGTAGTGTTTAATAATGAATGTTTTCGAGCTTGTTGCTATTATAGTCTGAATGTCATCTTATTCTAAGTATTATACATGTTTTAGTCTTTTAGAATTGATTTGTAAGCTTTCTAGCAAAAAAGTGTGCCACGCCTACAAAAAGTGCAACTGTTTGTGCCTAGATTTTAAGGACCTTTTGCACCTTTGCCTTGGTCCACCTCGCACTTTTTGAAACTAGGATCAATTACCAACTACAGCGTTAAAGTTTACTCATTTTCAAATAAACAGCCTTGAATGTTTTTTTTTTTTACCAACAACAGCGTTCAACTTGGAAAACACGACATCTAAACAGCCACTTCACCGGATGACATGCTAATTGACCGTTGACCATGCTCAATGACCTTTGATTTTCATTTAAATATCTAACCTAATTACCCAATTACCCCCAATTAAACCACTCTCCCCCAACCTTTCTTAACCCAAAAATTTCCCAGATTGAAGGAATCTATAATTACCTTACCATCATTCAACCTTATAACTTACAAACTAATATGATACATAGAACATACAACACATTAATCATTCATGAGATTACCCAATTTGGTTCAAGCTCTTCAACTTTAATTGAATCTACCAAAAAGGTCAAACTATTTAAAGTGCAATAAACATTTCTGGAAAACAGAAGAAAATAACAGTTTCATTTCTTTATCTAATTCAATTTTGTTTTAATTCAGTCAAAACAATTTCAGAGATAAAAACTCACTAGTAACACCACAGTGATAAAAGGTCTTTGCTTGCCCATGCCCTTCACCTTTTCAAAGAAACCTAATTTCTGGACAACCCAAAATAATTTTTTTTACCAATAATAACTAAAAAGATTAACTTATTCTCTTCAACCCTTATACACTGAAAAGTTTTAGGTTTGGCAAAATCTAGAGAAAACTCAAAATTTTGAGAAACCCAAAATCAAATTGTGGTCTTAATACAGTGAATAAATACAACAATTACTAATCATGAGCTAAATCTTACAAATTTTTCATTAAAAAAATTAGGCTTTTAAAGTTGGAAACTTGTTGAATTAAACCAAAAAACACCCAAAAGGTAGGAATTTAATTGATGAAGAAAGAAAAATAGGAAGTAAAACAAGGGAAGAGGAAAAGCAGGGTGCCACCAGCCACGAATATCAAAGTCTACCACCCAAACCACCACCCATGACCCACATTATTCAAACCACCCACCTCAAACGAATCCAGTTTGCGGTCCACCTTATTTCCTCTCTCTACTCAGTTTTATTGAAGATTTGAAGGTGGGTGCATGGAAAAAAATCGCGGTTGCGGATGCGTTTGCGGAAACGGTCGCGATGTCACGAAAAACGGCTATAATGGAGAAATAACGCGAATCGCGGCCGATGCGGTGTGATTTTTGGAAAAAAAATCACATAAGGGGTATTGAACTTATAATTGCATTTTTGTTGTTGAACTACTATTATTATGCAATAATATGCAACTAGCTATTATAATTGCAATATTTGATTCTTTTAGTGTATAGTTAATTAACTTATTAGTTAATTATTTTTGTTGTTGAACTACTATAAATTAAGTAATCGTAATAATTAAAGTTAATGGGTATTTATAAAATTTTAACGGGAAGACAAATAACGTTGTAACAGTGAAATATCGTTATAACGGTAAAATAACGGGTGTTACAAGTTATATAACGGTCAACGTGGCATTTTGACCGTGAAATTTTATGAAACGTTAGATAACGAGATTTAACGTCGCGACAACTTTCAAATAGGTTGTATAACGGGGTTACGTAACGTAACGGGGGAGTTTTTATTCCATGGGTGGGTAATGACTTGACTTGGTAGTGGGTTCAGGGTTGTTCGAAGGGTGTTAAGTTTGTGTAGGAGGTATGAGATTGTGGGTCTTTGTTTGTTGTATTCCAAATTAGACCCTTCTTGAGAATCAGATGGGTCTTTGTTTGTTGTTGTATTCCAAATTAAATAAAAATTTCTTGATTGTTCCCATTTCAATTGCAAAGAACAGGGACTGTCAATTACCCCATCCCAAATGTCAGTAGTGGTGGCGGTGGTGGTATTGTGGTGGGGGGAATGGTGGTGATTAGGGAGGGTTAGGGAGAGGTTGGGGATGAAAGGTTTAATTGGGGGCGATTGGGTAATTAGGTTAGATTAATAAATTTAATTGAAAGTTAAAGGTCATTGAGCATGGTCAACGGTCAATTAGCAGATCATCCGGTGAAGTGGCTGTTTCAATGTCGTATTTTCCAAGTTGAAGGCTGTTGGTAAAAAACAGTCTGAGACTGTTTATTTGAAATTGAGTAAACTTTAAGGCTGTAGTTGGTAATTGATCCTTGAAACTAAGATGCAATGTTACATTTTCGCTTTTCTCCATGATGGGGTTGCCTACATGAACCATTAAATGGTTCATAATCAGGGATGCAGTGATGTTATTTATGCTGTTGTCACCGACTTATTGCAACCTATCTTCTTTATCTGGCTTGGAACTGGCAGTGATTGTTAGTACTTAGTACAACACTCACAGGCAGAATTTGCAGACTGCAATATGAAAACTCTTATTCCTGATGTTTTTCTTGGGAAACTAATAAACATTATCGAAGTTAAAGTTGGTTTTAGGATTGTGCTATAGCGCATTGCAGCATTAGGTTACGTTCATAAATTGACTCAGCAAAATGATTGTTCATTAGTTTCTTTTCTTGGGTGACGGGTGGGGGTGGGGCTATATTTAAGACTACTGGATTTTGATCTTTTTGAAGCTGGTTTTCAGAATTGATTGGCAACCCCTTGACCATGAATGATGTTTAGTTTGCATATTGGGTTTCAGTTAATTCCATTTAGTCTGTTCGAGTTTAAGCAAAATACATAAATATATACTGTCTTGTGTATGTAAAATAGTAGTAATAATAACTAAAGCAGCTATTATTATTCTATATTTGTTTTTTTTTTTGAAATGATTATTCTATATTTGTTAAAGTTGCCTTAATGGTATCACTTATCAAAAAATCAATCCATCTCACTTATTAAATTGCCAAAATTTGAGTGATAAAAACACAATTTATTGACTTATTTTTGACCAAATTCAAGATTGAAATGCTTCATTATTCGAGAATTTGGGTAATAAACGCTTGGGTTGGTTTTGATCCACTTCCTAAGGGATGTTTAGGGTTCATGAGTGAAGGTTTTGTAATTAGGAAATGGGTTTTTCTTATTTCTGTTTATTTGTTTAAGACTGGGAATTTCTTACCTTTATTTATAAGGGATAAAGCACTATAACAAGTTACGATAGAGAACCCCCAAATAAATAGAGTATTGAATATAGAATTTAAATTAGTGAGATTCACATATCCTTGTACATAACATTTAAATTTTGCGTACTTTCTGAAACATAGGCGTCCTTTTTCTTCATCCGGATTTTGCGTTTTTGTTGTTGTTTGGTATGGCCGTATGGCGGTTGTCAGTAGATGATAGTCTTGACATATCACCTTTATCATCCGGTCTCTAGGACTTGAGTTTTCTCACCTTATCTTTGTAAATATGTTGATATTAAAGCCTTATTCTATAATAAATTATTCATTATCATCATCCTACCCAAAGTATCCCGCTCATAGAAAACTATGAACATTGTTTGGGGAGAGAAGGACGGCAGCAACTCATACCCATATAGGAGAGCGCGACCAAAGGAGTCCCCCGACTCGAGAAAGGTTAAGAGAAGTTCTTGCAACGTGAGAGATAAATAAAACGCGTATAGATAATTGAATAATAGAAAAAAGAATAAATCAAAATAAAAAAATAGAAAAATAAAAAATACTAATAATAAAATAGAAACGAGCCAAAGCAAGAAAACAAGATCACCAATAAGTAATCTAAGAGGAAATCAGTAATCTAAAACATGTATATGGCGCCTCCAACTACCATTATCCCTAGTTTGGTTCACAGAGAGGTTTAACTCCTGCAGGTCAACTTTTATTTGCTCATCCCATATTCTCCTGGGTCTTCCTCGTCTCCTCTTACCCTCTACTATAATGCTTTCGATCCTCCTCACAATGGCCTCAAACGTCTTTCTCTGCACATGTCCAAACCACCTCAATCTATTTTTGCGCATTTTTCCAGCTGTGACTTTCATTTTATGTTCGAAAATCTTCTTTATCCTGCTGGTATCAATAAGGTTAACCTCAGATATTTTGAGCCTAACAAGTTTATATAAAGGTTGATAAGTTATATAGTTCAGATATAATAAGAGCCTTACACCTTTTAATTGGATGCTAAAACCTAGGTTTTCTAGGTACTAGAATGACTCTAAGTACTTATGGCCGACTACATGGGTTGATGAATTTCTGACATGACACACTAATTGCTGCACTTCCAGGACTGTAATAGATCTAGACATTTTTTGCCTTAACATCTAATTAGTAATGGCATCTGAAATTTCCAAAACAAAGCTAGTGAAGCATTTATAGAGAGGCCTCTGTTGCAGTCTTGCTTTTTAAAGAAGAATGTATGAGTTTGTTATTATCTCCCGTTCCCTTTATTTGTTATAGGGTAGGCTAAGGGAATGAGAGACTCCCGAGAATTGAAACTAGATTTCTTCTGGGAAAAATGGTACATGCTCCAACTAAGATGTTTACAACTCACCCTATTTGATCCTTAGATTTGAGGCATTTATGACGCACCTTATCTGATCCTTAGATTGCTTAAAAAACAGACAATTCCTGCAAACCTCTGTATCATTTGCTCCTCTATGAAGTTGCTAGTTTATGAAAATTGGCTAGCTTTTCTGAGATCCAAAAACTTATCTATATATTAATTAAATTGTAGAACATTTAAGCTAATTGCAACTCAAACAAAGGAACCTTCTATTAGTCATCCTTTTGTCCTGAGAAATGGTAAGGAGCGGACTACAAGGGGAGTGTGATGTTTTAGAACTGATTTCTGTATAAGTACAAGACTGATTGAATGCGAAAAGAGAAGGGGGAATTATAATCACAAGGGGAATGGGAAACCAGAATGAGATAGCCAAGTTGTTCTGTACATTTTTTTCTCTTGGCTCATTTATGTGCAATTCAAGTGAAGGGGACGGGGAAACTCACAAGGTTAACTAAGAAATCAATGTACTTGCTTCACATTTGGTCATAAATCTTTGACTCAAATCGGACCCCATAAGTTGGAATTAATGCTTTGGCATCGATAACATCGTGTCATTAAGGTCATAAATCTTTGACTCAAATCGGACCCCATAAGTTGGAATTAATGCTTTGGCATCGATAACATCGTGTCATTAATGTACATTGTAGACTATTAAAATATCAACTTTTCATGTTTTACCAATTTGTAATTAACGATGTTGAGCCCTTGAGGGTCAAATATGTTAGCGAACGAAAAGCTTAGAAGAACTGAAAATATGCCCTGATTGAAGATTTGCAATGGCTACAAAATTCTCATAACCACAGTAAATTATAAATCCGCACTAAAATTTCGTTTATACCTAATCATTGTTTTTGTAAACGCAGGTTTCAACTACTGGATCATCATATTCATTATTCTACTTGCATTTGCCGCTATGTACTTGAAGAGTACACAAACAAAGCTTCTGAATAAAGAAGCCTAATGTTTTGTTCGTAGTTGAGATAGATTGAAGCACTTTTTGCGTAGAATATGTTCGTATTTATCCTAGACTACTTTGTAATAGTTGGTTTGACTGTGATTTATCTTTTGTTACGATATTGTGACCGATGGATATGTGACTCGACCATTTACTCACTATAATAAGTTCACGGAGTATGAAAATTTCACTTTGACAATGAAGAGATGATAATTTCATTTTTCTATATTTGAGATCTTATTCGTAAGGTATGAACTTATCGATAGATACTAAGTTCAAAACTTTATTAACTAATATGCAAAATTAAGCGTTAAATATGATTAAAATTATAAGATAAAAATAGAAAATTTTTACAAATAAATTGTAAAAGGTTAGACATAACGAGTAATTTTTGACTCAAACTAGCATCCTTATACTTTGTTACATAATAGAACATGCATTAGGATCTTCATCACTGAACCATTGAGGGGCATAAACATAATGGATAATATACGGGGTGTTACTAGCTTTAAGCTTCTCTTGTACTTCTTTTACTTCTTCGATACCAATTACTTTCGTTGTGGTTTTCGTTTCCTCAACCTTTGTCGCGGTTTTGGTTTCCTCTATTTTCTTCTCTTCTTTCTTTATTTCCTTAGCTTTCACGATTTCTGCATGTTTGTGAAGCTTCTCTCGTATGTGCTTCACCAATTTCTCAGCTTCTATGGTTCCCTCGATCGCGAGAGTTTGAGCTTTCATGTCTGATTTAACGTTATATATCCCTGCCATGAAAAAATTTGATACAATCATTGAAAAATGGAGATACAATGTGCCTACTTCATCTTATGCTACTCAGACTTAGGTTTCAGTATTCAACTCGAAATCATATTCAAGTGTCCTACTCGCCTATTTTGTGAAAAAAGTTGATAGCTTTGGTTTAAAAATTAAAATAAAGTGTCGCATTCTTCTTTATGGTATGAGTTGTTACCTTTATTTCCTTCCTAGACCCCGATTATAGTTTCTCCTATTAGTGGATATATCGGATTAGATGATGATGATAAGGATGAAGATGTGAATGTACTTGAAGTAAAATAAGCACCAGAGCAACAAAGACTTGATGATTTACGCAGCAAATGAGTCTTATAGAACATCCTAAAATGTGTACCAATGCCGAATTGAAGAATAATCTTTAGAATGAGCAAAGAAATATTTCTTTTAGATTACAAAGTAGACCGAAGGAAGGGATGAACCAAGTGAAAATTGAACTCACGATCTTTCTTGGAAAGCGATACTTACTCTCCAATTAAAACAAGACCCGATGCTCAATTTTTATGCTATTAATTGTAGACAAAAAGCTTGAAATTAATAGAGATGTAATTTAGTTATATTTACCTTTATGCCTTAATAGCTTCCGACGAAGATCAGCTTCACATTGATCACAATGCAAATGTGCCTTCACTGTATGCTTGAATACTACTTGCTGCAAAGTCCACAAAAGAAATTAATTCTAAGCCATACAGTCTCATAACAAATTCTAAGTAACGGAATCTTTAAGTGAATCTCTTACGTGAACCTAAAAAAGTCGTATCAAATACCCCTCATTATGTAAAACTAATTGAGGGAAGCTTCAAAGTTTACGCTACATATCATTTTACATTAGAAAACTTATAGAAGTCCGCATAGAAAAAAATCGCGGATGCCTTGGTGATTGTGTTAATAGTTGAATGTCGCAAACGTGGCACCTCGTTGTGTTACGATCATTTCACATATGTGCGTTTTGGACTTAAAAGTTTACAAACCATAATAATAGAAGTTTTCTAGAGCACATATTTACATTAATGATACTAAACCTTTAGAATTTACAGCTAGTCTCTTGAGAGTCGTATCTCAAGCGCAACTCATTAAAGATTAATACCTATTTAATGTATTTTTAATGCCTACTTACATTATATTTAATGCCTACTTTTATCATTCTTAATGCCTACTTTTGATAGCAAACAAATTGTTTCCGATTGACATTACCTAATTAATGATAAAACAAGCAAACAGATTGTTTCCGATTGACATTTGATAGCAAACGTCATGTGAAACATAACATAAATAAGAATTGCATATGATTCATTGAACCATTTTACTTTAGTCTATTATAATCGATACTAAACTATAAATCTTTGGCCAACATTTTAGAATTTAATACATATCAAAAGAAATACTATATAGACTAATATGTTACAATAACATCTAACAATGGTTAATACTTCATGATTCTATATCAGTTATAAAATGACGATTATATAGTTTTATTATTTGAGGCATAAGGTATAGATAGCACAGGTTTTCAAAGACGGGTCGTCGAGTAATGACTTATTAAGAGCAATGCAGTATAAGAAGATATTACTTACTTCCTTGGTTTCCTTGACGACTTTTTCTACAACTACAGTATGTTTGAAGTTGGCCTCGACTTTTAACAATTCCACTTTCCTCTTGCTTAACCTTTCAATTTTTTGGTGGACCTTCTTTGAATCGATTACTCCGACAACCTTTACTTCACTCTTCTCAAAGTTGACGTCTACCGCACGTACTCCTGCATGGTTTTGCAAAGCACAAAAAGATTCAAAAATGTATCACTATGATACTTTACGGCATTTGATTAGTCCATTCTGATAGATTACATAACATATGTTGGGGCTGTTAACCATCAACTTAAGCTTTTGGTAATTCATTCACATGGTTGATAATATCAGAGGCACATACAACATTAGTTCCAAAATCATCACATCCGGGACTGTCATGGAGATCAGGAATATAGAACTAAAAAAACTTGACGAATGTGTGAGAGATAGAGATTTAAAAGCAATTGGATAGACCCAGAAAACAAATTGTGATGTTCTTTATGAGACAACTAAAGAACGGAAATTGTGAAGTTCATTCCGAGAAATGATTTTACGACTTTTCCTTATGAAAATGCCGAAATAAAGTAGCAAAATGTACCTTGGGTTTTCAAAAGCGGCCGCTTGATCTTTTGAGCACATTCAGGACAATGCAGATTAACCTTATAAAAGGCAGCCGAGAGGCTTTCTTTAGCCATTTATTTCGCGCTGCACAGAACACTGCAGCGAAACGATATAAATGATTATATTAGCAACAGAACACACAGATATTATGTATAATTTATAAATGACACCTACAGATGATATTGTAAATAATAATTCATGGAAGGATATTCTAAAGTCTTAGCAATGTAGGAGGGGGAAGGAAGGGTAGGTGGGAATTTTCTGGGGGTGGTTCACTTGCTGCAGGAAACTTAAATTAGCAGAAACAATGGCTTCTATTTTGAAAGTTATGACAAGGGCTAATCTACACAAGATTAAATAAGTTGAAGTTTGGTCAAAAAGTCAAAATGTTTACCAAAGGAACTACTGTGAAAAAAAAAAACAGATACAGTAGTTGGTTGTGGGTACCGTATATTTGAATTTCCTTTTGCTATGTGCTTCAAGAAATAAATGGGTTGGATGACGAAGAACAAAGCAGATTATAGCCGGAAGAAATATCGAGGGCTTATACAAATCAATGATCCATGGAAAACATTCGAAGTGAAAAAAAAAAAAAAAGCAAAGTAGCAGAATTGTAAAATTAACGAGAATTGTTCTATATGCAAACAAAACTGGGAGTGTAAACTCTCGTTCTAAGAAAACGAGGATTAATTAAAACCCTTTCAAACTGCTCAAGTACAATACAATAGTACTTTGAAGAAAAGCGCAAGAAGTTACAACATAGATTCAAAAAATTTATATATTGGAACTTGGAAACTTACCGAGTTATAGGCAGTCGAAAAATGAGTTCTAATTCACTGGATCAATGAAATGTAATACAGATCAGCCATCAGCTTTCAACTATCCAGCATCTTCAGCTATCTGGGTGATATATTTAAACCCTGATATTTAACAATTCAGGAAAGTTGTTCCGATCATATATTCGATTACCTCAGAAGCACAAAATTCAACCCTTTGACAGTTTTACATCTTTATATCGGCATACATCTTCGGATGCAGAACGGAACACTTCATTCTCCAGATGGCAGTTGGAGTTAGATGCCGTTGAAACCAGTGACAAAAATAAATGCTTGTGAATTCTTCATCAAGCAGTTGTTGTAAACGTAAAGCGACATAGAAATGCCAAAAAACTAGAACTCTAAAAGTATGGAAATAGCTGTTAGACATTACAAAACACTTTCCATAAAGATTGAAGTCACTTAACGAACCAAGTGTTCTAGACCTGAAACCCTTGACTAGAATAACGAACAAAATGAAAGACGGCAATTCAATAGAATGATCTAAAAAGCACCCAGCTTGAAATATACAAAAAAAAAGTGTCAGCACTCTAACAAAGCTATAGGCACACACTATGTTACTTGGACTCAGGTACTTACTTCCAGCTCGACTATTTTTTGAAAAACAATGATGATTTTGTTACAAAATGAAGTGTCAAAGAGTCGGACTAATGTCCAAGTGTTAAGGATCCAACAGGAGTGCTTAAGTTGAATTTAAAAGTCCAAATAACATAGGGAACACTATATCATGCTCTAGAGATTAAACTAGATTCAGTACAGAGCCAGTTGCAAAGCCAACTCACCTTTATCTTCTTTGACTTTTAGCCTTTGGCAAAAGTCGTGCATCGCACGGGTTCCATCTGATTATTAAGCACAATTACACAAAGTATAACTCCTATCCTCTAGAAAAGTGTGATAAACATTCTGCAGTTTTTGCTGATACGATGAGCCAACTCAATATTCATCATCTCAAGCTTAATATAGAGGGAGAGGGGCAGAGATAAAGGCATCATAATGTCAGTAATTTACACTATGTTTGGATAAAATTTTAAGGGGAGGGGAGATTGATTCCTTCCGAATCTTTCCTGTATTAGAAGGATTTATTTATAATAAAATGTAAAGTAGTTTTTCTCTCCAAATCTTTCTAGTATTGGTCAATGATTTGCAAGCTAACACAACACAAAATATGAGCATTTATATGATTTTAGAATCTGAAAATATTTACTCTATTGAAAATGAATAAAATAATGAAGATATTTGGGATTTAAAATACAAACACTGGATTTGACCCATTTCCTCCTAGTAGCCCTGGAAGAGACAACACGAGAGGGACCGAAGAAATAAGAAGCTTGGCATTCCATGATCAAATGCAACTTGTATGCTGCTATCAACATTTCAGATGAATGAAGTGCAGTTAAACAGTGTTGTATTTCTCCATTGTATAACAATTTTCATACAAGATAAAAAAAATTATGATTCAATTAGAAGAAGAATCGATAACAATGAGACTTGTAAAAAATTGTGACTGAAGCCCTTTCATTTAACGCTTATAGAAAGTTTATTAGAGACAAAATAGGGACAGCCAAAACAGGCTAATACTTCCCATGCAAGGATGGGAGATTGATACCACATGCAGCTTCATATTCCTTAGAACAGAGGAAAACCTGGGAGAAAGTGTAACAATCCATATCAGTTGTATTGATAACTTAGGATTTTACGAGAAGAAACAATAATTCATTACGTCATATTTTGAATGTTACAAGTTATCTT
This sequence comes from Amaranthus cruentus, assembly GCA_019425755.1. NCBI lineage: Eukaryota > Viridiplantae > Streptophyta > Magnoliopsida > Caryophyllales > Amaranthaceae > Amaranthus > Amaranthus cruentus. Next base: position 19,876,787 of record CM033455.1, read on the forward strand.
ATGGTATGTTTGGGAATGATGATTTCATTTGCAAATATGGATTTGACTTAAAATTAGTGTTTGGCAATAAAAAGAATTTAAATTTGGATTTGAGCCAAATCCACCAATGTTATAAAAGTAGTTAATTAAAATGAGGATTTGAGAATGATACCCCAATCCATGTCATTTCAAATTCTTCATTATGATTTCATAATTGAAATCCACAATTTGAAATGAAATGTGTGTTTCCAAACGCATCCTTAGAGATTTTGAATTTTTGAACGCAACTTTTAGCGATACCTCCATGCTACCAATACATAAAGTCACATCTTTTCGTACTTTTAGGGAAAAAAACTTCAGACTCAAATTGATATACTTTGTCCCATGCAAGAAAATATTCACTTAGGTGGCTAGGATGGCTAAATTATTGCACATAAATAACAAAAGGTATCTAAGTTCCCCAAAGTCCCAAGAAGACAGTCTCCAATCTCCAACATGCATCTCCAAACCATTTTTCTTCAGAAAAATTAATCTTGAATTAAAAATCAGAAATTTGATTTTCCTCTTATGAAGCAAACTTCCGGATTTAAGATTTGAGATACTTTTTAAGTCATCCACTCACCCGAAAAGGCAAAGACTCTTCGGAATATAAAGGAGATAAGAACACAAGCTACAACTTATTAAGTTTTAACCAACTATTTCCCTCACCCTCCCCCAGCTAAGACCAATTTTGCCCCTGGCATTGACACTTTTAGTGAATGTGGCAAAATCACCATCAACGAGCATAACATTACCACCAATTCACTATTAACACCCCAATTACTCTCCTTTAATGCCAGATTTTCTTTCTCTTCGAGTTTCATGAACATGTATGACCTATAATGGAACACCTCTATTTTCAGAGGCCTTGCATTTGTCGGTTATTCCTTTCACAAGGACACGTACATCACCGTCTTCATAGTATTCATACTAAAGAACAATTCTCATTTTTTAATTGATGTTATAATTCTTATTTTAAGCTAATGGAAATCCTTTAAATTCACTAAGGTTGTGTTTGGGAACTAGCATTTCATTTCAAATTAATGATTTCAATTATGAAATCATGAATGTAGAATTTGAGAATGACAAGGTTTGAGAGGTCATTCTCAAACCCTCATCTTTAAACCATTTGATAACAATTGTGGATTTGACTCAAATCCAACTTTGAAATTCTAGTGTTTGTCAAACACTAATTTTGAGTCAAATCTATATTTTCAAATCAAATCCTGATTCCCAAACATAGCATAATAGTATTCTCTAATTAGTATGAGAAGAAAATCATTTATTAGCAGGAATAGCAGCTAAAGTCTATGTCTGCAAATTGTTGCTAACAAAAGTTACTCTCAGCTTAAAAAATATGTGTAGCACAAAAGTTCATCACTGAGTTACTATAACAAATTTGTGAATAAAAAAGAAATATTGATTTGTTTATCACTATTAATAGCATTGAATTGTGTATTCCTGTCAAAATGGGAAAAACTAGCAGTATTTTCCATGAAATCAACCTTTGTTCAGTGAAGGAAAAGGAGCAACTTACCACATTTGAAAGGTGAAACCCGAACCAGACGCGGAAAAAACACGAACGCACAGATAACCATTGTCCCTCAGATTTTTTAGCCCATGAAGCCTCTTATGCAGGAGCAGAAACGAAACAGCGATGACAACAATCACTCAATGAACAAAGTCCCCGGCGTATGCAGGAGCCACTTGGCAGTCGGGTAATGGCATGTTAATTGGTGGACAAAGTAGAAGGTGATTTGATATGTATACTTCAACTATCTAACTTCAATGTTTAGCTACTATAGCTTTAAAATCAGCTAGCTGCCTCGCAGAAAAGGGCGGATTTCTTCTTTGACACAAACTTAAAATCATATTAGCCTTTTGTACTTTTCCTATACTCTTTAAACCTCTAAGTAAAGTATAAATGGTATCTACATTCAATACCCAATTTTTTTTAATGCATTGTTTGCACATGCTATATGCACAATCAAAATCTCTTGCCTTGCATAGGTAATGTACCATAGTTTGATAAATCTTAACATTAGCTTTGTAACCCCTACCATGTAAGGCTGAAAACACCCTTCTGGCCATATCAAAATATCCCGCCCTACAAAACCCCTTGATTACCAAATTATAACTAACCTCATCTGGTTGCATCCCTAAATCTTCCATCAATCTCAACAAGTCATTGGCTTGCCACGCTCGCCCTCTATTCACCAAAAACTGAATTCTAGCATTAAATGTAGCAACATTAGGATAACATCCTTTATATACCATGAGATTCCACAAACCATTTCCAATCTCCCAACAATCATGCTTGTAGAAAGCTGAAATAAGAGTTGTGTACGAGACAACATCAGGCGATATGCCCGCTTTTTCCATCTCTACCATCACTTTATAAGCCTTATCCAAAAACCCCATCCCACAAAAAGCACTAATCACAATATTAACCGATATCACATCTAGCTCGATCCCTAATTCTAAAGGAACCTTTTCAATAAATGACTTGATAGCCCCCAAATCATGGGATTGAGTCAATACTTTCAATGTAGCATTAAATGATTTAATAGTTCTTCTACAACCAAACATGTGCATATCATAAAATGTATCAATGGCTTGTTTAATCATACCTGCCTTTCCATACAACATTATAATCCTAACAATAAAACCTTCCCTCTTACCTTGAGGCAAGGACTTTTGATGCTCAAGCAAATGCTCAATGTAATCAAATCTCCTTGCACCCGCCAGCCGCGAAACCACATCCTCAAAAGCATACTTATTTTCAATTACAAGACTATTATGAGCATTTTCCTTGAAGATTTTAAACAATTTATCTGGGTCTCTCTCTTTTTTTAGTTTAATCAAAGCTGGTTCTTCCAACTTAGGCTTAATCCTTGAGTTAGCATTAAAACTACCATTATCACAAGTACTATTACCATGATTAATGCTAGAACAACTAATTGAAGTACTAGAAGAAGAACAAGAAAGATTATGAGCAACTACTGAAAACCAACTAATGGGTCTAAGATAAAGATTGAATCTTTGAAGCATAACTCCGTAATATCCAATCAATAATGATTAATCAACGACAATCTAGATGTTTCATGCTAATTTAGGGAAATGGGTATTAGAGTTTATGATTGAAACTTGGAAATGGCACAAGTTAAAATCCAAAAAATGGGAATTTGCTAAGATTTAGGTTAGTTTGGGGTGCAGAGAATACCTCAAAACCTACAATGCAAAAGAATAGAGTTTGAGCGGCTGCGGCCAAATTTTTTTGGTCTCCTCCTAAGAATTGACGGAAACTTGGGAGTCATGGAGCGGAAAACACTCGGTTTGGAGTAGACAACGTCGATGTGGTTTAAACCCCTAGAAATTGAACCAAAATTTGTTCTTCACTTTTCACCAAACTAGAACTACCCTTATTTTTTCTTTCACAAATTCTTGTGAGCGACATTAGAGAGACTCCTTTTATTGGGTTGATCCATAAAAATATATAAGTAAGACTAAAAAATAAGCTTAAATAGACTGGTTTTGAGAAATGTCTCTTAGAGAGACGGCTGTTTTTCTTTATAAAAATTGTATGTATTGAATTTAGATTTTTAGAGTAGATGATAGAGAATTAAAATAAATGGGAAATTATATTTGATGGATTATTATTGAAATTGAAATGTCTATTTGATTTTTTAAAAGTTTTTTTTTTTTTTTTTTTTTTGAGGATTTTTAAAAGTTTTTAAAAGGGTTAAATAAAGTATTAAATTTTTTGGTATCTTGTATTTTTCCGACTCTTTGATCTATTTGTGTCAAAAACCTTGATTGCTTTTGGCAACACAACATTAAAACTTGGAAAAATTATCGTGAATAATACAACTTTTTATTAATTTTTCTACAATAATATAAATTTTTAATTAACTATGAATAATATCAATTTTGGGGTGTTTTTTCCTAGAATAATATCAACTTTAGTTTATTAATTAATTTACTAATTTTTTGGTCATATAATCACCTATAGTTTGATTTTTAACATATTAGGTATATTCTAGGGAAACACCCCCATAAATTGGTATTATTCATGATTAATCAAAAATTAATATTATTGTAGGAAAATAAACAAAATGTTGTATTATTCCCGGTAAATTTTCCTTAAAACTTCTTTTTGGCGAAAATAAAAATGACACGAAGTTCAGTTCCCAATGACTTACGTTTTCTAATTCGGGTTCTCTCTAATGTCTTTTTCGGACTCTGGTAGCCCTTGTTACCTATTACTAACTTTCCTAGTTATTTAAGTAAAAATAAACAATAATTTCATATTGTATTTCAACTCACACTTGATTCATAATACTTAATAGAGTAATCGAAGCAATTTCACTTTATAATTTTGTGATTTCCTTTACAATACTAAAATAAATAAATTCTTAGAAAGATTTTCAAGCGCTACCAAAAACTTAGAATAAAAATGACACTTTGAATTGTGTAGTTTGGTGTAGAATTTTTTGTTCTTGAAATCCTCGAATATATATATCAGCTTTCAAATCTACTTAGTCGTTTGATATCGTTTTATCTATGCTACAAAATCCTATTTTAATCGTTCATCACAATTTGAATTTAAACTACTAATTAACATCTTTTTTGATTTGTCCTACGCAATTTGAATTTGAACTTGCAACTAACAAAAAATTCCTTTGGTAAAGTGTATTAATGTGGAAACCTTGTTAGCAGAAATCAATATTATTTACCTTATTTTTATATTTAAACCAAAAAAAATTTATTGACAATATTAACAAATTTTAACTAAATTGATTTAGTATTTTGATGTTATAGTTTATGCCATGGTGTATTCAGTGGCAGATCTAGGGTTTAGAGTTCCCTAAGGCACCAACGAATGGATGAAATTATCTAATGTGAGCAGCATATAGTATCTTTGTGAAACAATCTCTTAAACCAGGAAAAAGGTTTAATAGCAAGTAACTCCCCAACAAAATAGAGAAGATGGAGCTGGGAGGGTAGTCCACCAACCACTTGAGATTCATATTGATCAATTGAAAAAGTCAACCATGGTCTTTTGTTATTCAGTCAACCTGAATCTTGACTTCACCTAAAACATAGCATTCATAAAATGAATTAACCAAGATTCGCGACTTTAGATTTGCATTCTAGCTTTACAGTAATTCACGTGAGATTCTAACCAAATACCTAAAAACATAATCTGCAACTCCCACTTCTAATTTCTAAAGAATCATTCTCTTTATGAATTTGTGTACTTGGTGTGCTATTTAGTTCATATAGCCTGAATGAACGTAGGTTCTGAGACACAGTAGTTTCGCAATTTTAACTTCAATCAAATTTATATGACATTATTATCAGATATCAAAAAACACTTATATGAAATAAGAATCAAGATTAAGAATAAAGATTAAAACAACAAGATTAAAATATAAGATTATTATGATTAAAGATTATAGCATAAAAATTAAGATTAAGAGTGAAAACACCTAAAAAATCAAAATTTTAAACATAGAATTTAAGATTAAGATTAAAACAAAAAATGTCTCCTGAGGCACGTGTCCCGGGAGGCCCGTATATAGATCCGCCCATAGGTGTATTAAACGAGAGAATATGTAAGTAGATATTGTCCACTAAAAATGATCCATTTTGCGAAGCGTTTGGAAAGTTGATATTTGTTATTTTTGAACGCTTTTATTAAATAGTACTATAATTTTTTAAATTGTAATTTTATGCATATTTAGACTGAAAAAAAATAATTGACTACTTTAACATATTTCAATTTAACTAAATTTTGTTTTATACTTCCTCCACCCCTTTCTTATTGTCCACTTTCTAGTGAGCACGCAAATTAAGAACAATGGTAGTGAGGTATTTTAAGTGATTATAATAATTGTAAAGTTGGTAGTTGGGGTATTTAAGTGATTATAATAATTGAAAATGTGGTAGGTGATGTATTTTAAATAATATAAGTTGGGATAGTTGGGGGTATTTAGGTAAAAAATCTTTACCAAAAATAAAAAGTGGACAATTAGAGTGAATTGACCAAATAAGGAAAGTGGACAATAAGAAAGAAACGGAGGGAGTATTACAGTTCATGTTGTATTAACCAAAAGTATATGTAAGTAGATCTTGTCCACTAAAATAACTCATTTGGCAAAATGTTTGAGAAGTTGGCATTTTACATTTTCTAATCAACTGTACGTATGATATGATTAATATTATATGATATCCAGTTTTTGGTTATAAGAGCCTAATATGGAGTTACAATTAGACATGGGAAAACGGTCGGTTGGTCGGATTTTGGATCGGATCAATTTCAGTCGGATTTTTTCGGGTCGGATTATTTTCGAGTCGGTCGCTCTGTGTTCCAGATCGGTTCGGATAAACCCAAACGGGTCATGACTTATAAATTTTTTTAAAATTTTATTATTTTTGACAATAATCGTGCCCGTATTTGTATTTTTAACACAAGATTTCGTATCCGACCTGCCCCATATGCATAAAACGGATTATCCTCGGATACAGGATGGGTCTATTACCCATCACCATCCATAATCATGGCATACGATTTTCAAATATAGTTGTTATGATGTGTAAAATAACATTAAATATCTTCTCAATTTTCATGAGAGTAAAATAGGTGAGGAATACATATTTTAAAGGATTTGTAAGATGCGCACTTTAGAATAGGGATTGTGTCATCCTTTTTCAGAAATATTTGTAACAATGATAAAAACGATATGTTAAAAATCTTCTCAGTTTACATGCTTCATTGATAGATGAATAATTAAGAACTTATTCGACTTACGGGATACCATTTTTATTAGTGTATATGTTAAATATATTTGAATTTGCATGTGAGGAAAATAGGTGATTACAAAATCCTCTTTTCGAAGAGAAAATTACGATGTAAAAAAAGCGTTAAATATTTTTTTTGCGTGTTACTTGAGATATTGAATTGAGTTTTGAGGTTCAAGGGATATATTCAAAATGTTGATAAACTTAGGAAATTAAAATTAAACTTTGAAACTTTTGAAAATTGAGATTTTTATATTAAACTGATATTAGACCTGTCAAAATGGGTCGATCGGGTCGGTTGTCGGTCGTATTAATTTCGGTCGATCATTTTACGGGTTAACTCATTTTCGGATCGGTCGGCTTTGGGTTTTTTTCGGTCGCTTTTCAGATTCATTTTCAGGTCAGATCAAATTTTCCCTAGTTACAATCTTTGATCAAATTTTCCCTAGTTACAATCTTTGATCAAATATCATACTCTATTGATATTTTTATTGATCTTGAACTATTTTAAATACATAACCAATTGAGATAACTATTTTTCATATACTAGCTAATATATAATACAATTAATCAAATAAGCTTATGTGCTCTTAAGCCATAATATCTCAAGGCACTTAATAAATACAATATATTTCAACAATACTATATATTTTCTTTTTGGCAATTCATAATCCAACATATATCAGGCACAAATGAATAACCCAACATATAAGGTGGGATAATCAATCATAAGTTGAATTATTCTAAGGAAATTTTCCTACATTTTATAAAGACTTAGACCTTAAAAGATTAAAGATCAAATTAAATTTCAAATAACATTTGATAGTCTATTTTATTTGGGTCATATATATACAGTTAAATATTTTATCAGATTCTCTCTTGAGAGACCGTCTTTTGTAAAAATAATTGTTAAAGTCCAGCCCAAATTTATATTTAGAGTTGTAACAATATATATTTAGAATTAGACTGGACTTTTATAGCCGTCTTTACAAAAGACGGTCTCAGTGTTATTTTATACATGTTGAGAACCTTTTCTATTGACATACGTGATATCTCTAATCATGTTGTAGGTGTTGTATGCGAGTAGCGTGCTTAGCCATTTCTTTCTCGGCAATCTTTCCTGCCTTGGCAATATGGATATCCATCTCTTCTTCAGCCTCTTTAGCCTTTCTTACTTCTTTTGCTATATTCTTTTTAGCATTTGCCAACTCTTTTTCATCCTGTATTTACCAAACAAATCCTTGATCAAACATCTTACTTTATTAAATGTCGCTAAATATATCTCACTAAAAACAAATTATGTTGTAGTGTCTTTCCATTTAGAATATTCCATCATAAGGAGAGATAAATTTAATTAATTTTTTTGACACATATATAGAAGATAAAATATATCCATGTGAAATCTCGTAAGATTCGTCATAATATATACTTTCTTTTTTATAAATTTTTATTAGGAGTATATATTTAGAAATATTGAGATTTAAAATGTACATTAAAAACAGTGCAAAATGTAAATGGGAAGAACAAAAGAAAATGTAGGAAGTAATGTACTTAAAAAAATAAAATACATGCACAATGTTTTTAAAAAGACGAATATTAAAGTCGTAAAAATATTCATTTTGCATTATTCTGATAAAAATATTAATCATTAAATTATGAATATATCAAGACATATTGTTTACCTTCTCTTGTTCCTTGGCCTCAGCTTTTGCTTTGCGTATGGAACTTATTTCCTTGATTTTATCTTTTACAGCTTGCATTATTTTCTCAACTTATTTTTCTTTTTTATCTCTATATATAATAAATGAAACAATATATTTCAAAAAACATAAAAAAATAAATGAAACAATTAAATTTCAGCAATGCTTATTTCTTTAAAACATAATAGCTAAAAATAAGTTAAATAAAGGGAATGTTTAGTGGCTATTGTTTTATCTCAATATTGTTTAGGACAACTATTTATGATTAAATGCTTATAAGTCGGCATTTGAATGGGTAATATAAAATTATACATTTTATCTTATAGGGATAAGATTAAGTGAAAACGATTAAATTACTAATTAATTTGTGAAAAAAGAGAGGGTACATTAAATGTGTTTTTGTGTTAAATGATTTAAGTTGTCATTTGTCCATGTTACTATCTAGTATCCAATGTGGTACCTTTGTGTACCCTGTTTTAACCAAATTAATTGGTTTTCATGTAATCTGGTCCTTTATTTAATCCGGTGGTCTTTTGAGATACCGTTTTTTGTATAGATAATTCTCAAAAGTCCTGCTTAAGTCTATATTTAGAGTTATAACAATATATATTTAGAATTGGACTGGACTTTAAACAACTGTCTTTACAAAAGACGATCTCAAGTAAGAATTTGTGTTATCTAATATATGTAACTTACCCTTGTTTTATACTTCCTCATATTCCTCATATTCAATAGAAATGTCTCATTTACTTTTGAATATTATTTACATTTTACTCTTAATTAATTTGATTGCATTTGTTTTGGTAAAGAAATTGGAAAGTGCAAAAGACACTTTAAACACCTAGAAGTAGGTGTAATCGGGGACAACTGTCAGTATTGAAAACGATGCTATATTAGAGATAGAATGATGTGTTTCAACCTTTAATATCACCAAGATCGAAAGTGCGAAGTCTTGTGTGAAACAAATTACGCAATCAAATGAAATCGATGTTTGTAGGAAATAATAATGCAATAAACGACACAAAGATTTAACGAGATTCAACTTATACAAAATGAAAATAAAGAGTACTTGCAAGATAAGAAAAATATATTCTTAAAAAACTCAAAACACAAAGTTTCTGTTTTCTTTTGACGTTCGAACAAAAAATCAATTTCTTACGAATTTCCAACTTATCTTTTAAGAAAATCTCTCTTTAAGATACCTTAAACTCCTATACCATATTTAGTTTTTAACAGTTCTAATTATTCAAATTCAACTATACTTAAAACATACTCCCTTTATTTACCTAGTCTAATTTTTAACATTAATCCTAACACTCTTAATTTAATTATTTCAAATATATAAATTAAATCATAGTCAATTGAGGTCTTATTTGATTCGTTATAATGCAATTTATTAATATTAATTTTTTATTATTTATAATTATGCACAATAAGATGCATTATGACATTGATTAATATATTTGAAAATGTGCACAAACTAAGTGAGACAAAGATAGCGAAGTCATCATATCATATCATACAATAATCTAAAGAAAGACCCCTTAATTTCAAATGACGTTTTTTCAATGACTAAGTACTTGGCGAAATATAATCAACTTAAATTGTTGATATATTTTAATGAACTTTCACATAGTAATGTTTTGTAAATGTTAAAGAAGAATTCTAAAATAAAATAATTATCAAATTACAATTTTATCTCATTTGCCATTTTCTTTTTTAAGAAACTTTTCTTTTGAATGCAATATTTATTTCTGTGTGTTGATAAAAAGGAATGATGTATGAAAGTCATAATCTTGCAAATGACGACATTTTATACACCTTCACTTTGCTGCTCACCTTCTTTGATTAACTTTAAGTCTTTGAGTTACCCATTTCTTTTTTAATTGGAAAAATTGATATTAATAAACAAACCTTTCATTCATCCGCTATAAATAATCTCACCTTTAGATTATTTTTTAATAATCCAGCCTTTGTCTTTAATTTGCTAGCAATATCTTCTATTTTTCAATAATCTAACCCTTGCCCTTAGTTTGCTATTAGCATACCCTATTAGTATGCTGACAACAAACAAAGAGGAAATGTTGAATTATTAAAAAATAATTCATAGGTGGGATTATTAACAACAGATGAGTGAAAGGTTGAATTATTAATATCAAATTCTTCTTTTTAATAATAAGTTTATTAATTTTTATTTGACCTCTTTTTGTCTTTGCTTCGCAATAGAAGACAAATATTTTTGCAATTAGCCACTTACTCGATCAAGTTATGTATCAACCTCATTTAGTAAATATTTTAGTAAATAAAATGATAACTAATGGAGTAATATACAGTATAAATAAAAAGGCATGCTCAATTTAGAGGTAGAAAAGATCATAGTAATTTGTGTTAGTATATAGAAGATAAATCTTACATAGAAAAATTATTTTCAATCTTACTAAAATCACATATAATATTCTAACACATATAAAGGGCGTAAAATTTGTTTTCAATCTTAGTAAAATTACATATATTATTCCAATTGGTATAAAGATATAAATCTCCTTACTCTTAAATAAGCAAAATAAATAGTCATATAGAATTCGCATACATTAATCTATAGTAATTAATCTTGTCTTGAAAGCTACAATAAAGTTATAAGAAAGTGTATTTGAGAAGCGCGGGAAATTTTTTGACCAGAAGCTGACATGTGTCATTAGGTGGTCTTTGTTTTAGTATATAGAATGATGATTGCATACTTAATATAAGAGATTAACTCCATATTAAATAGCTCCGAAGAACCCCAAGAGTCAAAAATCGAATCCAATGCTTGATAAAGGCAATGCTTCATTTCTTAGATGCCTCGTACAAGAATCTTCTCTTGGCTCTTCAATTCCTAATTAAGTGTCATTCATCATGCTTTAATTACCATCATAACATGCATGTTTAAGTGCCTCCATCAATACACCATTTACACCCTGCATTGATCACAAACTTAAACACCATCATTAAGTCACACACTTTAATCACCCATCTTTAATCCCATAGGATTCAGTTCCAAAAGTCACTCATGAATGCACATTTGAATTGTGCACTCAAGTCACCATTCATAACAAGTATGTTGAAAGTACTTATGATTCTTCCGTTGATGAGGCCTTAAATCTTGCAATACAATGTTAGCCTTGCCTGAAGTTGATTTCCCAAAAAATATCTCCGACACTCAAGTTAGATTGAAAAATAGACTAATAAATGTATGATAATTAAATGAATATAAGATTAACGAAACAAATTATAAAACGAGTTCAGATCAATTGAATGAATCTTTGGTCAACTATAGAATATACATAAGATGGTTGTATATGATATGGAAGTTGGTAAATGAGTTTTGTAGAATGTATCTAATTTTAATAATTGCTAGAGGAATAAAAAGGTAATCCAATAGATCTTCAAAAAAAAAAAAAAAGGTAATCCAATAGATGACATTATGGACATTATGCAGAGTAGTGGGCAGTGATTTAAAAAGTTAGTGAGCGAAGATGGATGGTTTTGAAAAGACTATTTGTTTTGTTTAAAGACTTGAAGACTTTGTATATCTAAGTATGTAAGTTATACTATTAGAAATTTTAATTTTATTCAAGATAGAAGTTGTAACTTTGTAAGGAGCAACAAGCAAGGAAGATTCTAGAAGCACAAAATTTGTCCAAAAACTAATGTACCCAAACATTCCATAATTTTTTTTGAATAATACCTGATTCATTAATAAAGAGTCATACGACATCTACATCAGATATAAAAATTAGCAAGTACATAGCAACTAAAACCAAATATAATTCAAAAATAGCAAAACTACGATCGTTGTGTATGAGATCTGACAATTCTGAATATCCTCTTCCATATTGCTGTTTGATACAACCTTCTACGAGGGGGTCTTTCGATCTGTTGTAGTCTTGAGATAGAATTGAGTTTCATATAGTTGATGATAATTGCAAATTTGGTGTCTGCTGCATGATCACATTAATCTCTACCAACAAATCAAGTAAAAACCAAATTCATAACTTCAAACTCTCACAAGGAGAGACTTCAAAACCCAATATATGGGTAGAATCAACCCAATGAATGGGTAGAACAACTCTCTTACAGGGAGTGGACAAAAATTTATTCTAATCATATTAAAAAAACTTAAAAGGGAGAAATTAGGGGCTTACCATCAATCTTTAAAGATTGATGATAGCTCTAAACTAACTATAGATATTAGGGGTTTTTTAGAGAGAGAAGGGAGAAAAAAATGAGGCGGCTAGGGTTTTAGTATGCGGAAATCGCCCAAACATGCCATATAGTTGTTGTACTAGTATAGAAACTCGTGCAGTGCACGAATTTGTCAGTGCGAAATATAAATAAAAATAATTTCAAATAATAATGTAAGTACTGTATACTATCATTCTTAAATTTACAAAATTCATGATTTTTTAACTCAAAACATAATTACTGATGTTAATTTTAATTATTTACCTGATACATAACTTTTTTTTCATTCAATTGAACATATTAAATTCTAATTTAACAAAATACAATTGCTATAGTATATCATACAAATATTTTACCTAATTTAGTTTCAAACTTAAACAAAAATATTAGATTCTAAATTTGATAAACACTTGCATGCCTCTTTACATGATGACACTTGGAATTTTCCAAGACTTTTATAATATTGTATGTAATTCATGATTTTTTAACTCAAAACATAATTACTGATGTTAATATTAATTATTTACCTGATACATAACTTTTTTTTCATTCAATTGAACATATTAAATTCTAATTTAACAAAATACAATTACTATAGTATATCATACAAATATTTTACCTAATTTAGTTTCAAACTTAAACAAAAATATTAGATTCTAAATTTGATAAATACTTGCATGCCTCTTTACATGATGACACTTGAAATTTTCCAAGACTTTTATAGTATTGTATGTATGATTCTAGAACTTACAAGGTATGTATGCTAAGTGTGGAGATCATGGGAACGAAATTACTCCAAGGAAATTAATCCTGTAAGCTAATATGTACTTTCTCTGTTCCATAATACTTGTTACATTTAATTTTTTTACGCAATTTAATGTACTATTTTGTTCATTTATATATCGAATTATACACATTTAAAAATTATAAAAAGTTTATATTGTGAAAGTATGCGATTAGACAATTCAAACAAGATCCCACTTGACTATATTATTACTTACATATTAGCTGCAATATATATAATAAGATTAAACGATAAATAGTGTCCAAAAACAAAATGTAACAAGTATTATGGAACGGAGGAAGTATCATACTATTAACTAAAAGAATTGAAAATTTCCATATGGCATGCTCATAATGATTTGCCATATGGAATTATCTTTGGATTCTTGCTATATTTATTAATAATATGATTAATTAATTATACTATGAACTAAAAGAATTAGAAAATTCCATGTGGCATGCTCACAATGATTTGCCATATGGAAATATCTTTGGATTCTTGCTATATTTATTAATAATATGATTAATTAATTGCTATATTTATTAAACTAGATAAGGTAAAGTTGATTTTATTTTATAAAACTAAAACAAATCCACTAATCTTACTATTAACTAAATGAACTAAAAAAAATTTCATGTGGCTTCCTTTCAAAGATTTTTCACATAGAATAAGCAAATTAATCAATTGTTATATTTATTAAACTAAATTGAATAAAATTGAGTAAATCAATAAAATGCATTTAATCTTGACCAATATCTCCACCATTAAATTATTTTTGAGTAAAGTAGAAAGTCTATATATCTCATCATACTTATATTCTAGAATTACAAATTTAGTTTATATATATATATTATCAAAATTGAGTAATTTACTACATAATATTTTAGGCTTTATTTTTTTAATTAATATATATATATATTTATATATGTCGATGCTAAAAAGTCGTACATTGCACGGGATTCTATATATATATAGTATAATATATGTATATGTATAACGTTTATACTTTCTCCCTCTAGAAAATGTAGTTGAAATTGAAGATTGTCACATTTCCTCAAAATTATGTATGATAATATCATGTAATTGTCATTTAGAGTAGTATTTTTTTTTTTTCGAGATAAGGATCTTAATCGTAACTTTAGATTTATAATAAGAATATGGTATGCCGCTTTCAATTCCTCCTCAAATTCTTATCGTAACTTCTATATACAGGGCCGACCCATACAAGAGCTTCATGAGTCATGGCTCAGGGCCCCGGTATATTAGGGGCCCAATTAATTCAATACATCATAATGTGAATAATTAGTGTTAATTTAAGGAACACAAATTCTTGCTATAGAGACGGGTAAATATAGATCAGCTCATTTTGCAAAATAAGTAACTGATTAGTCATCAGTCTTATTTTTAAATTTAAAATTATTGGGTTGAGTTGTTGGGAGAGCCGTCTTTGCCATAGACGGTCTCATAGGAGACCTTCTGTATTTTTAAAACTATTTTGTCAAAAGATGACTAAAATACCAATAGACTACTTTCAAGTACATTTTTTCCATTTTCTTCCAAATTAAAATTACAAGTTTTTTTGACTGGGCTTTTGGGATAAACTTGTAAGCTTCTTTGGGCCAGACTTAGTATAACCGTTGGAGCATCTCCATAGTACCATTCGAAAATTCTCAACACCTAACGCTAACCCAACAACAAATCTTTGTACGAGATATGTAGGAAAGTAAATATTTAGAGTATATTTGAGCATAATTAGTGGGATTACAATATTGTAATTATTCTTATTTTCTGTTTTAGTTATTGATTATCTTGTATAAATAGGGCCTTATTGTAAACATTATATTTAATACAAAACAGTATTCCAAACCCTAAACTTACTCTTAATCCTTACAGTAGGTCTCATGGGAGACCGTCTATTCTATAGACGGATACCACAAAGCCCAGCCCAACCACAAAATGGCATTTTAATTTTTGGAGAAAAAGGAAAAAAAAAAAAATTTTCTTAACCGCCATTTTTGGGAAACCAAAAGGTTATCCCTTTCCCCACATTCATAACTGCCATAATCACTAGAACAGCAAAATTAACGGACCCCAAAATCTCTAGAATACCAAAAGACACTCCCTCTTCCTTGATAATTTCCAGAACAGCAAAACTAAAGAGCAAAACTCCATTAGAACACTCAAAAAATTCCACCAAACACTAAAAAACCAAAAATTCCAAAAATGTTGTTCTTTTGTGCATTTGGGGAATAAAAAATTCAGAAAGATTGTTATTTAAGGGGTTTATTTGTTGATGTTCATAGGCAAACTGCGAACATGTACAAGAATGTCAAAAAGAAGATTGAGAGAGCTGTTGCCTTTCCAACTTGCATATCTGTCAACAGTGTCTTTATCTTTTTTCACCTTTTGCGAGTGATGAGTCGGTGCTCGAAGAAGGTGATATGGTCAAAATGTATGCTTCTTAATTCTTGTTATCATTTTATTGTTCATCAAGTGTGATTTTATTTGTAATCGTTTTAAATTTTTAATTTTAAATTTTTGTTGCCCAAGCTTCATCAATGGCGGATGTACCCGAAACTTCATCAAAAGTGGTTGTTTCCCAAGCTTCATCAATGGCGGATACAATCATCTTTTTGGGACTATAATGTCTGTGTTTGGGACTATAATGGAGATGATGACAACGACCATAAGCAACGACCATATAATATTGTTTATGTAATTAAAATGCACGACCATAAGCGTGCATTTTAATGTATGTAAAAAAGAAAACCTTCTTTAAGCTTCATCAATGACACACATAACTTATTTATTTTTTTCTTTATTTTATGTTCATCAATGGCGGTTGGAGATGAAGATGCTGCAAAAAAATCGAATGAAAACGGAGTCATTGAAGATGAAGATCTATATGACCGACAGTTATATTTAGAACTATATTGTACTATATTTGGAACTATAATGTACTATATTTGGGACTATAATATATTATATTTGGAACTGTAATGTAGTATATTTGGAACTATAATGTACTATATTTGGAACTATAGTCTTTTATATTTGGAACTATAATGTACTATATTTGGAACTGTAATGTAATATATTTGAAACTATAATCTAATGAGTTTAGAATTATAATGCATAATATTTGGATATATTGTACTATATTTGGAACTATAATATATTGAATTTGGGATCATAACAATATTTTTGGGATTATAACATAATATATTTGTCGTTATAATATAATATATTTGGGGTTATAACATAGTATATTTGGGGTTATAATAACTTATATTTGGGGTTATAGAATAGTATATTTGAGGTTATAATACCTTACATTTAGGATTATAACATAATATAATTGGTATTATAATTGTGATCATTTGACATAGTTTAATGTAGTTGAAAGTATAACATTGTGTAGTGTGGGTTATATCATTTTTAGTTGGTTTTATAACATAATGTAGTTGGGAGTATAACGTTGTTTAATTGGTGTTATAACATAGTTTAATAGGGATATTACAACATGATTTATTAGGGGTTATAACATAGTTTAATTGTTATATTATGTTATAATATAGTTCCAAATATAATAGATTATATTTCCAAATTCAATATATTATAGTTCCAAATATAGTACAATATAGTTTCAAATATAATACATTATATTTCCAAATTCCAAATAAATAACGAGAAAAAAAAACTAACAACAAATGTTTTCTGAAAAACTAAAAGATAGAAAAAGAGAGCATCAGCAATGATAATTATCCACAAGGAAAAGATGAAGCTTTTCCATTCGTGTCAAATTTCTGCAAAAATTATACCATCATATGCGCTCCAACATTTAATCCAAGAATACAAATTCCAGATTCAATAAATTAAAAAAAATAAAGAAAGTGAAAAATGTAGGCGAGTCAACAATCGAATCGCCAATTTCAAAAGGGAAAATTGTTGAAAAATACCTAGAAAAACATCATTTTTGTGAAAAAAATACCTAAAACATTGTTTTTTGTCAAAAAATACCTATAAAATTTTATTTGTTTGTCAAATAGTACCTACTAACAGATTGATTAAACTTCCGTTAAATCTTCAAAATTAAAAAAAAAATTATTTAGAAAAGCAAAATATAAACACGTGGGTTTCATAAAGGTCACCTCCCCCAAATCAATTTTCCAGAAACCCAAAACTTGGTTCAAGATCAGTTAGGGTTTCATCTTCTTGCTCATTCATCTAACACAAATAGCAAATTGGGTCTTCGAAAATTTATCTTCCCCGGGTCGAAATCTTCCATATTTCGTAGTGTATATCTACTGTTCGTGGTGTTCATCTACTGTTCTGGTCAAAATTCAAACTTACCTGAGGAAAGAAGAAGATGAAGATTCAAGAAGTTGTCTCTGAAAAATTGAAGAAGAAGATGAAATGGGGAAGGATAATTCTCTGAAAATTGAAGGAGTAATAATGAGTAAATGAGAAGTTGAAATGAGAAAACTGCACAATATTCAAAACATGTGAATCAGTTTTTTTTTCCTTTTTTTTATTTTGTTTTTTTAAATTAAAAAAAAAATCAGTTAAGGGAAATGGGCTGGCCCAATTTTGTGGTATATCCTATAGACTGTCTCTTGTGAGATTTTGTTTAATCCTTATTTTCCGCATTTTTATTATTTTCAAGATAATAAGACCGTCTCACCATGAGACAAATCTCAAAAAATAAGTCATTTATCGAATTAGTGATCGACTATAATTAGATACTTTAAGATTGAAGTGATCAATCTAAAGTTATAAATATATTAGTCAATCGTAATATTGTAATGTCATTGTATATATATTTTGTAAGCCAAAAGTTTGAAAACAAGACCAAAAATTGTCTTATATGGACTCCTCCTACTAATTCTTGCCCCCACACTCATCAAAACGGTAAGGCCGAACGTAACATTCGTACTATTAACAACCTGATTCGTACCGTACTTAATCAAAGTTTTGCTTCATATCATTTATGGCACTATACTTTATCTATCGCTACATACCTCTTTAATATAACTCCTCACAAGACTAGACAAAATAAATCTCCAACTATGCTCTTATACCTCATATGATCATCTCCACACTTTCGGGTGTCTATGCTTCCGTCTTATCCCCTTTACCTCGAGAAACAAACATCAACCATGCTCCTCTCCCTGTGTCTTTCCTTGAATACCTTCCAAATCATCGAGGATATGTATGTTACGTTCTCAAGGAAAAACACATAAAAATCCAAAAGAAGCTCTTAATTAATGACCCTTAATGGAAAGTTACCATGGACGAAGAATACATTGCTCTCATTCAAAACAACGCTTGGGAACGGACATTTCGTGTTAAAACAAAAGTTGATGGCTCTTTCGAACGCAATAAAGCTAGACTAGTGGTCGATGATCGCTCCTAAAAAGTAGGCATTGATTGCAATGAAACCTTTAGCCCCATAGTAACACCCGCAACTAGCCCTTAACAATGATTGACCTATTCACCAACTCGATGTCAAAATTGCCTTTCCGTATGGTTGACCTCATAACCAATGGGAAATCGTGACCCTTAATTCTCAAATGATGTGTGTCTTCTTCATAAATCTCTCTACGAGCTTAAGCAAGCACCTAGAGCTTGGTATCATCACAACCGATCATTCCCTGTTCATTTTTCATCAAAATAACTAAACAACCTACTTGTTTCTAACTCTTCTTTATGAGAACACATCATAACTCTCCTTGAGAAAGAATTTACGGTGAAAGACCTTATCTTTCTACCATTACTTTCTAGGAATAACCATACAAAGTAATACTTTATGTCTTATTATAGCGAGTTTAAGAATTTAATCATGAAAGTTTAAGTTTATTACTAGAGAAGGTAATGTATTTATATACAACTACAAGAGGGTTTGTTATATTATCCTAAACAAACTAGAGCTGTTTATGGACGGGCTACCCGCCAGGCTCGACCCATCCGGCTCGAAAAACGAGCGGGCATGGACAACGTTTTTCAAAAAAATTTAAAGTTTGGACGAGTAATACTCGCCCGCCAAGATAAATGAGCGGGTAACGACACCAAAAAAATACCCGCGGGTATACCCGCCCACCCGCTTATTTTAATATATTATTTATTAAATATAAAATTCTATTAATTATTAAACTAATACTAAATGACCCATACCCGACATTAATAATTAGTACCCATACCCAACTTTAGTTTATTAGTGTAGTACTAGCCTTAAGGTTTGCTTTTTTAGAATTTAAAGTTTCTAATTCTACCATTTATATTCAATATTTAACCCTCAAAGCACTCCAGTACTCGACTATAAAAGTTCAAACAAGTAGCTAATTCCACCGTCTATATTCAATATTCATGTAATATGAGTATTTTGAGATATTTTAGACAATGTATTATATTTTAATTGTTACTAAAACTTAAATTTATAATATCATTTATATTTTTAAGTTTAATATAAGAAATACCTGCCAACCCGCGGGTCCTGCCCGCTTTAAAAATGGGCGGGTAGCGACAAAAAAATATGCCCGCAAATGCGGACGAGGTTTTAAATATTTGAGCTCGCGGGTAGAATTTTTAGGTGCTACTCGATCCGCTACCCGCCCAAGCCCGCCCATGAACAGCTCTACAACAAACCAAATCAAGAAATCAAGAGTTAATTAAGTAATTGGTTTAACACCCCCTCAAAATGGGCTTGTGAGGAAGAAAACCAATTTTGCTAACAAACTTCTGAAATAACAACCGAGGAAGTGGCTTAGTCAACAAGTCAGTCACTTGATAATGGGTGGAAATAAAAGAAACTCGTAGAGAACGAGCTTGCACATTTTCTCGAACAAAATGATAGTCTAGACCTAGATGCTTCATCTTCTTTTGGAAAACGGGGTTCGAACAAAATGATATGTAGCACCCAAATTATCACAATAAATAACCGGTTTAGAGGAGATTTGTAGACCGATTTCATGGAATAAACTCTTCAACCAAAGAAGCTCAACGGTGGTGCAAGCGACCGCTCTATATTCGGCCTCCGTAGACGAGCGTGCACAAGTGCGTATCTAAGGCCGTAGCGGGTACCGAAACAGGATGAGAGAATTCTTGTTTTTGTAATGCAAGTTCTTTATTTATCAATTTTTCATGATGTTCTTCAAAACTAATGGAGGAGTCACGACTATTAATTAGCTCAATAAACAAATCATACGAATAGTCTAACGGTCTTACCCATCAAGAACGCAATCAATAAGATCTTCATGATCAAGAGGCTTACTCTTGGAGGCTAAAGCATCGGCAATGGATTTGATGGAGTGCATATACTTGGTTATGGAGAACAAACCTTTGGAAATGGCTTTGAGTTGATCTTTCTGTGTTTAATATGACCCCAACTAATTTTGTTAAAAGTTTCCGCCAATTTATCCTATAGTTCCTTGGATATTTTAGAATGACAAATGAGAGAAGTAAGATTTGGGGGAAAGAGTGCCAACGAGAGTGCCAAAAATCAATTGGTCTTGGCGAAACCAAGAAGAGAATGTCGGTTGAGGGCAAGAACCATTTATGTAACCCATGAGATCATGCCCATTAAGAATGGCTTTATTTTGAAGCTTCTAATCTAAGTAATTCTTGAAATGTAATTTGATGACATTGAAAATGGTAAAAGTGACAAATAGTTGAGTTGGGTCATTAGGATTGGGAAAAATTTAGGGAGAGGATGCGACAGCCATTGGAGTCGATTGGAGCGCGGGAAGAGTAGAAGAATTTAATCATGAAAGCTTAAGTGTATTACTAGAGAAGGTAATGTATTTATATACAATTACAGGTTTGTTATATTATCCTAAACATACCAAATTAAATTAATTAAGAAATCGAGATTTAATTAAGTAATTGGTCTAACACTAATCCTACCTCCAATCACATATGCTCGAGACATTAGTTCATACGAGCAGGAAACTCAGTTTCTTTATTGGTGCCCTCCTTTTCGATCCTCACCTCTAGTGCAGCCTTGAGGGCATCATTATCATCATTAGACCTGTGCAACGGGCCGGATATGGGGCGGGCCGGGCTCTAGTGAAAACGGGTTGGGCCGGGTCGGGTCACACATAATACATTATGGGTTTTAAATGGGTCGGGCCATAAGGCCCGATCCGATCCGGCCCGACCCATTTATTTTAATAATAATAATAATAATAATAATAATAATAATAATAATAATAATAATAATAATAATAATAATAATAATAATAATAATAATAATAATAATAATACATATTTTATTAAACACATGATCTTACTGATGGTTTTTTTTTTTTTACTCCCATGATTAGGTGTTTGAACAATTGTTAATAGAAGAAGTTTGCTGGGAGCATTAAAATTTATCCTTAAATTGTCACATCATCATTAATCAAAATAAATTGTTGCTAAGTTTGTATATTACTAACACCTGTTTTTATTAATTTTGCAAATTCTACTCAATTTCGTGGCAATTTCAGTAAGTGGTCAAAAAAAGGAAATGGACTATGAATTAGAGCCTATTTACAACCCTTTTTAAACCCTTATCCAACCCTTGTCTTTATTTTTTATAATTTAAAATTTAAGGCCCAACCCTTTTCAACCCTCCCCCATATACAACCCTTACAACAAAGGGCTGAATCAGGGGGCCCAATGGAAATCTAGCCCATTGCACAGGTCTAATCATCATCAGTAGCATACTATTAGCTCCAAAGGGAAAGATGGGGCACATGAGCATATATTTGAGAAAGACAAGTCTTCTTTGATCCTTTTTGTGGTTGATTTTTAACATTTGTATAATTCTTTTTTTCGATTTGCAACGTTTGTCTAATCTGAAAAATTTTTCATCGCGATTTTTAAAGTTGTTTTCATCATCAGAAATATAGTCGTTACTTCATTGTAAGTAATCAGTCTAAGATTATAGGTAATAATCACTTGAAGAACAAAGAAATAGAATTTTTGAAAAATGCATTGGAAAAAAGTATTACTCTGATACCATATAAGATTTAATGAAAATATGAACAGTAACAATATCATATGAAAAATAATAGTATTAGAGAAAAAGAGATTTCATAGGTCTTAAATCATCAAAATCATTAGATCAATACAAAGACAACCTATATATAGATTAGAGTAACATGGCTAGAAACAGATAGAAAGCGGAAAAAGGTGTGAAATAGAAAATAGACTTAACAAAGACTACAACCATACATTAAATCAATCCAATAAAGATCATCTCGCCTATAACACCATCTTATATGAAGAATTTATGGAAACCCAAATGTACATTTATAGATAAAGTTACAAGTACAACATCATAATTTGTCTAGAGTCGAGTCCTGGGTTATTCATAAACTATATATTATAAAACTAGAATATGCTCATATTTTTATGACTTTTCCCAGGCAATTATCTTTAGGCCTTCTATGCGGTAAGTACTGCACTGTGCAATCAGGATTTACCCTTTCTAGCCTGCACAACATGAACTTGCTTTTGAATCTTACATTTTGCATCAATAATATATAATTTTAAAATAGTTCAAGAACCAACTCAATCAAAAGTTTAAGCTAATGATTGAGGGTGAAGTGGTGCCAACACTCCACTTTAAATGAGAGGTTTGTCACGCTAGCTTCTGATACCATGTCAAAGAACCAACTCAACCAAAAGTTTAAGCTAATAGTTAAAACTCCGTAATATGTTATATACTCTAACAAGAATCTTAACTTTCATCAGAATGTCTTACCTGTAATTTAAGATAAAATAGTGAAGAAAGATCGAAATTTCTAACTTCGCGAGATCATTTCCAGGGCATAATCTGCTTCCCGCGCCAAAGGGTAAAAACGTTCCCGCTTTAGGGACAAAATCCTGTCGGAAATGCAAATTCAGTGTTGATCAATCGGTTTTTTTGTTGCAGTGACGAGAAGTAAGATTAATTCGACTTACATCCCATCTAGACGGATCGAACTTCATAGGTTCAGGCCAAGTTTCAGGATCCAAATGACATGTTCTAAACCACACCAAAACTTTCCATCCTTTAGGAATTGTATATCCTGATACCATACACAAATTTTCTTAAATACCAAAACATTCACGGAATTTCTATACACAAAATTTGTTTTACTGACCGTTTATTTTCACATCTGATATCGCCTCTCGAAAGACTACAAACGAGAATGTTAGCCATCGCAGCGTTTCATCAATAACCTTGTTTCATATAGCACAAACGACTGTTGATTAGTGAACTCGAAGAGTAATGTGTAGATGTGATCAAATTTGACCCGACCAGGCCCTAACACACCCGTATAGAACCAAAAATCCTAGTTCAAACGGAACAGGATGGGCTGAAACTTGATCAACTCTAAATTAGATTGGAAAATAGAAGAAATACCTGAGATAGATAGGTCATTTGTCTAACTTCTTTCAGTGTCAGTCCTTTCTGATTAGCAGGCCTATTTTTCACTATCTCTTCTTGCTCAGCCTGCATAAGATTTCTTCTCATTATCTTTAGAATCAAATTTATTAACTAAGCACTTGAAAAACAACGGCCTGTTGGGTAAACGATACTAAATGGTAGAAATAGCAATGAAATGTTAGTGTAGTTTTGTTAGGAATATCTCTTAATAAGTTAAATGGTTATGATTAAACGCCTTCAACAATCTCACTTTCTTCACAAAATTCATTCAATTCATTACCATTTCAACATAAGATATTACTAGTTAGAAAATGTGCTGATACTACTGGTTAGGTCAAAAATACATTTCTTATTTACGTGAAGTTGAAGATGATGTTTGTTACTAAAGGTCAATCCGAAGCAATCTCTTTGTTATCATTAACAAGAGTACGAAAGTAAAGTTACGTATATCCGACCCAAACTCCGCATCGAATGAATAGACTATTTGATAAGATAATCAAACCATGCCATTGCCATAAACTAAAGGGCAGCTTAAGAAGGGTTTATGTACCTTGACTTTGTGCAGAACTTCAGGATGTTGCTGCAGCAAGACAGTAGCCCACATCATTGTATGACCAGACGATTCATGACCGGCATTCAAGTACATCACTAATACATCAATGATTTCCTGATCAGTTAATTTTCTTCCATACTCATCTTCAACCTCTAGCAAATCATCCATCATATCTTTCTTGGCCTTGATAGCAACTCCGTCTCTTTTTAACGCCCTTCGTTCATCTATTATCGATTGAAAAACCGCCACAAGTCTCTTTCGAGCCTAGTCAAATAATTTTCATTTCATTACGATTAGCAACATTGGTCTGTTCTTATTAGTAAAATGAAAGTTCTAATCTGTTCATTGATCAACTCTTTGGGCTAGACCCAAGAAGTCAGAATGCAACACATGCCTTTCGTAACCTCAAGTAAAAAATTCAACTTCAAATGAAAGATGAATTAGATAATACGTTAGCTTTCAATGCGTGACCAACTTAACCAAAATCCCCGTAATACATTATATATACATTCAAGTACAATTCAATTAGGCTTGAATCACATTGGCTTATGATATCATATCACGTGACCAACTCAAAAAAAAAAAAACAAGTTATGGTTGACGAAGTTTTAGGATATATTATATACTTTATTATGCCCCTTCATCTAAGAGTTCTTTGAGCTAGAGCCAAGAAGTGAGAAAGCAACACATGCCATCCTTAACCTTAAGCAAAGTATTCCACTTAAAAAGAAGTATGGTTTAGATAATACATTAGCTTTCAACGCCATGTCAAGTAACCAACTCAACTAAAATCTTAAGCTAGATTGAAGCTCCGTATTATATTATATACTTTCAACTTTCAAGTACAATTCAATTAGGTTTTCATCTCATTGACATATGATATCATAGCAGGTGACCAACGCAAAGAAAAACAAGTTAATGGTTGAAGTTTCAAGATATATTATATATACTTTATTATGCCTCTTCACATGAGAGTTCTTTGAGCTTGAGCCAAGAAGTGAGGAAGTAATACATGCCATCCGTAACCTCAAGCAAAATATTCCACTTAAAATGAATGATGGACTAGATAATACGTTAGCTTTCAATGCCATGTCAAGTGACTAACTCAACCAAAATCTTAAGCCTTATGATTGAAGCCCAATAATATATTATATACTTTCTAGTACAATTCAAAAAGGTTTTCATCACGTTGACTTATGATATCATATCAAGTGACCAACTCAAACAAAAGCAAGTTAACAGTTGAAGTTTCAGAATATGTTATATACTCTATCAAAAATAACAGATATGAAGTATGAAGCATACCTTAAGTGCTTTATGATAAGCAAATCCAGGTAGATTGATAGCCATAGATCTAACACCATAGTTAAGTGTTGAATACTCTTTTTCAAGAGCCTCCATCACAGGTTCACTCTCCGAACTTAGAAAGATATACATGATAATTTGGAAAGTTAGCTTTCTAAGATGAGTTAAAAACTCAATATCACCCATTTTACACCATTTTTCAAGAGTAGTTTGCACAATGCTTTCAATGTAACCAACATATTGAGATAGAGCTTCATGTCCATTAATAGGAGTAGATGTTACCCTCCTTAAACGTTTATGTTCTTCGTACGAAATGGCGATGAATGATTGTCGTCCGATCAACTCTGCAGTTGACTCAGGCCAACCAGGTTTGAATTTTTCATCATCATTCAACACTTTTCTACATGTTTCAGCTGAGGTAACTATTATACTTGGACTCCCAAACATGAAGGCTTTGTAAATTCCTGTCTTTCCATATCTGTTTAATCATATACAATAAGATATCTAAGTTCATATGTACAGCAAAGAGAACCAAAAATGGCGGCGACAAAGGGTTTTATCTCTAAAATTGTCGCTATAAGTGTTAAGAGTATAGAACATATTCTGGGGCCTTAACCATCAGCTTAAGTTTTTGGTAGAGTTGGTTCCTTAACATGGTATCAGAAGCCAACGAGACAAGAGGTCACGGGTTTGAATCTCAACCACCCTTCGTTTGATGTGGAATATTAAGCGCCTAAGCGCATTTACACTTCTATATCCTGGGGCCTCAACTATCATCCTCATTTAAAAATGTGAAAATTATCATTAGGTTGTTTTGATATATTTGTCATTGGGCTTACACACAACAAGATTCGCACAAGAGAAGAATTGACTGTGCATAAGTCCGATAAAATTTCATCCTAAAACCAATTGGTTATAGGAGGAGAAGCACATCAAACTTATATGTTAGTCAATTTTATCTCTATTTGGGTTATTTTTCAATATGTCCGATAAATGAGAATGAGATTTATGAGACTAGATAAAAAATTTTCTATTTCAAGTAAGTGAGAAACCCTTAAAAGGCAAGAAGGGGACATTTCCTAATGCGGTTTACATTCAAACACTAGATCAACGCATGATTATCGTTAAAATAAACTATTGCAATTTACATTGTTAACCAAACCGTTAGACAAACCATTTGCATATTGTCCTCTTTAAAAAAAAACTGATTCCAACTAAAGGGTAAAAAGGTAAAGGACACTTTCAGTATCCTGTACAAACCAAATAAACTACAATTTGACTCTATTTGTTTTGTGACTTAGACCAAACTAATACACAAATTCTTAAATGAAACGATTTTATAGTAAGATCATTTCTATTGGGCCGACTCAATGTACAATTTATCGTCTTAAAATAATGACTTATAACTATAAAATAATCACTTATAATTTCAAAGTGATCACTTTTATAGTTTTAAGATGATCATTTATAACCTTCACTCTTTATAATTTTAAAGTGAGTAATTAAAAATTAAAGAGATAGACTAATTTTATAAGTCTGTTTCATAATGAGACGGTGTCATACAATATGAGCCGAACTTAATATTATCAGAAGGTCTTCTGGGAGATCGTTCATGGCAAAGATGGCTCTCCCAACAACCCAGCCCAATAATTTTAAATTTAAAAATAAGGTTGATGACTAATCAGTTATTTATTTTACAAAATGGGTTGGTCCATATTTACCCGTCTATGCTATAGGCGGTCTATAGCAAGAATTTGTATAATATTATGGCCTTATGTATACTAAACAAGGTTAGGTCGGCAAGATTGAATATAAATGGATGAGTAAAAAAAACATCCAAATCTATGGAAAAGGTGTAGGCATTTTGCACCATACACTAAATAGAGTGGCCAAAGTTATGAGTTTGATTCGAGGACCCATGCTAAATTGTCTCTATATGGCCTATTCCAACTTTTATGATACTTTCCAACTCTACAAATTCGATGGAAGCCAAATAATATCATGATTGCAAACATAATACTATTCATCCAAACAAATATGATTGTAAATAATTATACTCATTGAAATTTCATTTTTGTTTTTCTTCTTGATGGAGAAGGGACATACATAAACATTTTCAAATATCAAAAGAGAATCTAAGTGTCGTACAAATCATTTTATTAGAAATCCTTATATTGTCATTTTAGAGTAGTATTTTGAATTTGTACCTGAATTATCGAATATTTTTTATATACATACAATCAGAGGCGAAGTTACATGGGTCGGGGAGGGCTGACCCCTTACTGAAAAGTGAAATTCTTTGAATTTTTAGCTTTGACCTCCTTATTAATAGACGTATTTAACGGGATGGGTCGATCCAACGGATCAAGGGTTGAGTCACATTTTTACGGGTCATTAGCGTGTTGGGTCATTAACGGGCCTTTGTGTAAAGGGTCGGGTCGGGTTGAGCCGGGTTGGATCATCATCAACAACCCAATATCCCGCTCGAAAACAGAGTCTGGATGGCCATAAAATATAATAAAAAACTATTTTAAAAACTTATAAAAAAGCGGGTCAAAGTGGATCGTTAAATGGGTTTTGACCTATCCTGGCCTATTTCACATTTGACATGACCCTTCTCACCAGACCTATTAAAATTTTGACCTGACCCGGCCCGACCCGATCCATTGAACACCTCTACTTACTACTATATAATACTCCATATAGTTTCAAAAGTGCAAAAAATTACAATCGTTTAATTGTTGGAATAACACATTTATATCATAAGATCAGAAAATCAAATGCTAATTTAAACTATTATTTTTACAAAAACTAAAACATTTATATCATAATGTCATTACTCTTTATCTTTCACAAATTTACATTCATCTTTTGAGTGTGTTTATATTTTTGCTATTTTAATATTAATAGCGTTTTTTGAAGACTTATTAGGTGAATATATAGAGTCAAAATTACTTAATTTTTTTTTCAAAAGCAATAATTATAGGAAAACTTAACTTTACTTGTTGAATACTCCCTCCAATTCAACATAAATGTCCACTTTCCTTATTTGGTAACCCCCAACTACCCCAACTTATATTATTTAAAATACCCCACCTACCACCTTTTCAATTATTATAATCACTTAAATACCCCACCTACCACCTTTTCAATTAGCATAATTACTTAAAATACCCCACTACCATTTTTCTTAAAATGCAGTCCAAATCCAAAGTGAACACTTATTATGAATTGGAGGGAGTATAATTTTTACTATCATTCAGTTCAATTTAATACACATCATTTTGAAATTTTCATGATTAAACTAGTTTTATTCGGTAGATAATTTACTAGTATATCGACTATTTGGCTCCCTAATTCAAAATTCCAACTTCGCCCTGGTCACAATCTAAGTAAAAAAAAAAGAAAAGAAAATGACCTGGTGATGAAAGAGTTGATGAAGGAATCAGGATTAGTAGACTTGAAAGCTCTAAGGAAGGACCACATATTACCAATATATGGCAAACCCAAATGACCTGGTGGTAAATTATGTCTTTTTTCACCAAGTTTATATTCATACACCCAACTATTAATTCTTCTCACCATTAAAATTATCACTAAAATCACCCCTAAAATGTTTATTATTGTCTTTGAAATAAAACCCAACTCCATTTTTGAAGTTATAATGAAAAAAAAGGGATGAAGGAAGTGAATAGTAGAACAAGTATGTATATGTTTGGTGGTGTACAAGTAGAGATTGTTATTATATGTGAAAAAAGATTTGAGGTGTTTATATAGAAGTTTTAGATTGATGAATAAGCCTTTTGTTTGTTCCTTTATTTTGTTGTCTTTTTTAGTTTGTCGTGGTTCTATGTTATCCTCAAGGGATCTACAAAGAGGCATGGGTGCTCCTAGAGGTGTTCAAAACAGACCCGATGACCTAATCGACACCCGACTTTATAACCGAGCCCGATTTGATCCGACTTAAAAATAGATCTACAATTATGTAAAAACCAATGTGAACACAAAACCCGATTTTGAACCGACCCGGAAAACCTGACCCGAAATCAACCCAATGACCTGAATGAACACCTCTAGGTGCTCTCAACACTCATTGTTGATCATTAAAAACGGGGTCGTTTCTAGTTCTAGACAAAATAGACATTTTTCTAGGGCTCAGAGTTAGAAAGGACTTAAAATTAGAAAATACTCCCTCCAACTCAATTCAATTGTTCCATTTGAGTTGGACACGGATATTAAGAGTGGGATGGGTCCACCAAAAATGTGGTAGTTGGGTATTTTAATTGATTAAATTAATTGTATAGGTGGTAGTTGGGCATTGAGAATTGAAAAAGTGAGGGTATTTAGTTAAAAAAGATAGACAAAAAAGGAAATGAATCAATTGAAGTGAATTGCCCAAATAAGAAAATTGGACAATTGAATTGAGTTGGAGGGAGTATTAGTTAATGGAAATAAACAATTAAAAATTTACAAGTTAAGAGTAATTTGTTTATCATTTAAGAATTAAATGATATGTCTACATTTTTAATGTTAACTATAATCTATATGGTTTGTCTTTGTTATCTTTCCAAACATCTGTTTAGTTCAGAATCGATTCTCTATAGAAAGAATCCATTTCTTTTAGTTTGCCTAGTAATATACAATGTCAATTGTTAGGAACGGTACTGAAAAAAAACAAGTGATGTCAATACTCAATATACATGTCTCTTGAAATTTCTATAAGGGCCTAGGATTCCATTCTAGTGTTTTTATTTATTTTTTTTTGATATATTTGGAAATTAGGAGGCATGACTTTGGTTTTAAGTTGGAATTAAGGAAAAATAACCAAATAAAATATAAATTAGCTTGGAAGCAATACTTTTTTACTACTTGAATTTAATTCTTGGTCAGAAGTGCAGAAGGCAACATACGAACCAACTTATTTAGGTATATTTACATGTAAGATTAAACGATTTTATTTAAATTTAAGTAATGTTAACTGATTTCATCGAGATCACTTCCAATTTGTCGGTGCTCACCACTATATAACTAATAAATATTGAAATTTCTTTAAAAAATAAATGGTAAAGTAAAAGTCTCCATTAAAAGAAACCTACTAGTTGTAAACAATGAAACAATGTAAAAGTTTGATTTGCCAAGAACATAGATGTATATGCTTTTACTATGTAACATATATTGTACTGGTTCATTGCTTCTTATAATTAAGTCCTGTTAAAGGTGCTAATCAAGACTAGGAAGCTAACTTAAAAACACATCTATAACCCAAATTATACATTAAAAAATTAAATCACACTTGACAAACATATTAATAATCTAAATTACACCATTAATTAAAATCTTATATTAATGAATTAAATCACACATAAAATAGTGTTAGAGTTAGAGCCAAATCATCTTACGTTGGCGGTGATTTTGTACATAGTAGCTCAACCCATAACACACATCTTAAAGGGAAGTGATGTGGGTGCAAGGGAGCCTTAAACAAGGTGTTAGAGAGCTCGGAAAAGGCTGGGAACAACATAACATATTAAAAACAATGAATTCAGGTTCGACATGCTCGTTCAAGCACTTCGGTTGCTCGTATGAGCAAGCCATATCAGAGGTCCTATATGAGTTTTTTGTAACGAATTATTGTGAAATTTCTTTAACTACTTTTTGCTCTATATAATAAGGAGCATTACTTTGTTCATTTAAAACTTTGATCTTCTTGCTTGTGTGTGTAGACTCTATTTTACTTCATCATTTTACAACTTTTTCTCATCTTTTGAGGGTCAATGAACCTTTCCTTTCAATTGGTATCAATACTTTGTTGTTTTCTATGGATGTTGAGTGAGGAAAAGCTTGAATGCTGGTGTAAGAGAGATGGTAGAATCAAGTATCTGCTCAGAGGGTTTATTGAAGCTATTACTGTAACACCTCGACCCGTCGGACCACTGATCATTACCCATAAACACTTTAGACTGGCCCCACAAATCAATAAAAGTTTTTTCAGCGCACTTTGGCCTCACACTTGTGCGCACCGAGAAAAACTTCACAGAACGTAACCCGTCTTAAAATTGTCACCTACTAAACACGCTTAACTGTGGAGTTTTAAGAAAATGAGTTCCCTTGAAAAGAAGATGCACCTTGTTGATATGAATAGTCTATCAGTCCTTTTAAAGCTCAACTTGGGGTATCACACTCACCCACT
Source organism: Amaranthus cruentus (assembly GCA_019425755.1). Lineage (NCBI taxonomy): Eukaryota > Viridiplantae > Streptophyta > Magnoliopsida > Caryophyllales > Amaranthaceae > Amaranthus > Amaranthus cruentus. Next base: position 19,908,782 of record CM033455.1, read on the forward strand.
TAGGAATGCAACGTCCTCGTTAGACCTTAGTTTCAAGATCTTTCCCCCCGCTAGGTGCACTAAACACATGATCCGCGAAAGTCGCAGGGTTGCTCCGGTACCCAATTGATCTGAACGTCAATAACTACCCATGGAGATTGTAGATTGGCCCCACAGGCTAACACAAGTCTTTTCAGTAAATTTTGGCCTCACTTGTGTGCACCCGATAAAAATTCCAAAGAAGTCACTCATCTTAAGATTGTTCCCCACCAAGCATGCTTAATTGTTGCGTTCTTAGTAAATGGGCCCTCTAGAAAAGAAGATACACCTTATTATATGAATAGTCTATCAATCTTCTTTAAACCTCAATCTAGGGATACCACAATTGGGGGTTATTGAAACCATTGGAGAAGAAAACAATGGTTATATAAGAGATGATGAGTTTTTAATGGAGTTTTCTAAAGAGAAGAAAAGCTTGTTAATAATGGTAAAGAGCAAAGATTTAGGATGACGTCGTTGTTATAAGAGTCAAAAAATTTAAAGCTACTTAGTAGCAGTGGTGATGAAATACCATCTATGGAGGGTGCGTGTTTAGATTGCTGATAATAATTTATCTATGAAAGGGTGTATAATGATGGAGGAAAATTCATCTAAAGAGAACATTAGAGAAAACAATCAGAGTCAAGAGAACAAGAGGTGAAAAAAACAACAACTAATATGACAGAAGGAGTTTTAGAAAAAAGTAAGCTCACAAACAATAAAGATAAGGGCCAATTGATGAAGGCTAAATGTGACAATGATGATGGCCATGTGCTAATGGATAAGTGTGATGATGATGATTGAGTGTTCAATTTAGTACAGTCATATCATATTTGTACAGACAAAAAATTGTTTACAAGAGTGATAACTTGTCAACATGAAAGGGTGACCTACCAGGTGGTGAGAAGTTGAGATCAAGTGCATTGAAGAGGCGTTGAAGATACACAATGGCATAGTGAGAAAGATATGGGTGTGAGATACCTGAGAATATGAGAAATCTAATCTAATTGAGGAAATTGGAGATAAAGGGGTAAACCATAAAAACTTAACGTACGCATTAACGGTGGCAAATGGGTGCTTAGTGCATTTGAGAAGATTGATGGGCAACATTAACCATGTGTTGCTAAGTAGTGGAGACTTACATCATATCAAAGATGGTGCACATCTGAACTTACAAAGAGGGGTGACATTTGGTAGTGGTGACTGCCATGATGGATGGTGCACAAAAAAATGTGAAGATGGATTAGGTGATGAAAGGGAGCCATGAATGAAGTCATATGTTGATGTTGTGTGTGGGACACAAAGGTGTCATTTAATGATGGAAGGATATTTGTCCTTCGGGGGATATTGTTAAAGTAAGAGTCAAATCACCTTGTGTTGGAGGTGGTATTGATGTTAAAGTAGCTCAAACCATGTCACACATCTTGATTAGAGGAAATTGATGAGAGTTCAAGAGGTTGGATGGATTGGTGAAGAGCATGAAAGAAGCTCAAATATTTTATGGGGTTGCAAAAGTATTACCTTGAACATGGGGTTGGAGTACTCGAAAAAGGGGTTGAAGTACTCGAACAAGGCAGTCAACACAACACAATGAATGCATGTCGACCTGTTTGTTCATGCACTTGGATTCTTCATTCAAGTAGGCCCTGTTTGAGTATCTTGTGATTCATTTTACGTGTTATACTACTGTGAGATTCCTTTTATTATACTATTTTATTCGATGGTGGTTCTTATAATGAGAGAAATAGGATTTGAGAGCTTGTGTTTGTCTCTGTTAATGCAAGTGCCAAAACACTTAATAATGATGATGAATTTAGTCACTTAATCGAACATGCCTTAGCTTGTACTTTGGAGAATTACAATGAGGATGTGTCGGGTGTAAGTGAATTGAGGTTTGGAACGGTTCATGAGGTGTTTAACATGGAGTGTTTGAGGTTACAATAAAGTGAGGAACCATGCCTTGAACGAGTCAAGGCATGGGAAGTGGTGTACTTGATCAAAACTACAAGAAAAAGCAAGCAGAGAGGCAGCAGCAAGGCTGCTCGTTCGAGCGCCTACCTTGCTCGTTTGAACAGCTGTGCAGGAGGATGTCAGTGGCTTCTGTTTTGATGGCTCGTTCGAGGCAATGGTGGGCTCGTTCGAGCAGATTGTCGAGCAGGCTGTTGGACTTCCTCTGATCAGTTTTTCTTGGTGCATTGTAGGCATTGAATGGTCATTGTACTCTTTACTTTATTGTTGTTTATTGTGATGTTTATTACTATGTTAATTATCATAGTTAATTGAGGAGTTACATGTATGTTTATGGTGATTAAGTGTATGGTTCTAGAATGTAGTATTCCTCACTATAAATAGGATACTCATTCATAGAACAAGACCACCACAAACACACATACTTGTGAGGGCTGTTGCTTTGCTAAGAAACTAGAAGAGTGTTCTTACTTTGCATTAGTATTGAGATCTTGAGAGATTGTTCTCAAGATAAGGGAGAGTTTATTATACTTGTAATTGTTGAGTCAACATTTGAGGGGGAGGTATCCAAGATACCTCATAAACACTTGTGTTCATTTTTGCTCTAATTTTCATTTGTGTTTTCATTGTTGAACCTCTTTGTGACGTCCGTTTTCAGTCTCCTTTGTATTAATGTGAAATCACCATTAAAAGGGTCAACTTTGAGCTCAAGTAAGTGAGCTCTTAGTTTATAAGTTGTATTTCATTAATGCATCATTGAATCCCTAATGAAATATAATACTAATTGAGTGTGATGCGTTCAAGATATCATTTATATTGTTGTGTGTGTTTTTTGCATTTAAAGCTTAAAATATTCTTGCTTGTATGTATATATACTCTTTTTTTCTTCATCCTTATATACATTTTCTCCGTGTTTGAGAGTAAAAAAAACACTTCCTCATAGATGGAATTCAAAAATTATACTTTAAAGTTCAACTTTTCTCACTAGATCTTGTGCAAACTTTGGAAAATCTTAGGTGGACAAGATTGTATAATAATAATAATCAAGAGTAAATATCATTATCATCATATTCAATGTATCCCGCCCATACTAAATTAAGGTCAAGGTCTGAGGAGAGAAGAAAGACGACATCTCATACCCATAAAGAAAAGGAGAGTGCGGTTAAAGAGTCCCTCAACTCGAATAGTATATACAACAGGCCCAAAAGATTTGATTGGTTAATGGTAAAGGTGTATGCATTTGGAACCATACATGAAAGAGAGTGGCCAAAGTTACGAGTTTGATTCGAGGACCCATTCGAGATTGGCCTATTCCTACTTTTATACTTACTACTTTCCAACTTTGCAAATATAGTCAAAAATTATCATCATTTCAAACATAGTACTTACTATTTCAATCCTTAATATGGAAACTTGACTATACCACAATAAAGTTCTCATATTTGGTTTGTTTCAGTAAAGTTAGTAGTGAAAAAAAATTAAAAAGTTAAAATTTTCAATAAGTTTGGTTTAATAAAAATAAATTTTATTAACTTTATTTTTATCTTTTTTATTTTTTATTTTTAGAAAGGATAATTTTCTATACAAGAGGGGAGAGAACCTCTAATAGGGATGATGATGGGTGGAGTTTGAACTGGATCCAATCGGTTTATATTAATTATGAGTCGGATATGATAAGTCTAGGTTCCTAAATGAACTTTAATTTACTATTGATATAACTTTACTTTTTTAAAAAAAATTTAAAGATGTGATTAATAGCGTTAAAATGGGTCTATGAATTATATATAAATCTAAATTGAATTCAAATAAATATCAAATAGGTTTAGAATGAGTTTAAAACTGAATTTAGGTTGTGTAATGAGTCAGGTCTAAAGTCTTAAATGGTTCCAAAGAGTGGGTTTGGATCGAAATTGGGTCTTCATACCATTTTTTGATTTTTGAACTTAGACTCAAACCCATATGTAGACCTGTTGGGTCTCAAAAAATTAGACGCAAACCTTAAAATTAAGGGCGAGTTGAGCGGGTGCAATAGAGTCTTGAACCCATCACCATCTCTAGCCTTTAGTCACTAGTAAACTTAGAACTCTTTCTATATTTTTATTATTTTCATAAAAGTACTATTATTAAAAACAAAATGAGGTGATATTCCCAATTTGTAATAAAGGATTTTAATTAATTTGTCCATTACCCCAAACACAGGAAAATCCAAATGAAATTCTAATTTTCTTGGTAATTGTTTAATTGGATTTGAGTATTTGGCTCAAACTACCAAACGCCCAAACCCCACAAGAAAGTGTAGTGTGTACAGATAGCCAGATATCCTTTAATTACTTTGATCATTACTACCAACAACTCAAGTCATGTATATATGTCCACATCTATATATCAACTTTGCAATTCCAAATTAGTGATGGCACTTAAGAAAATTAGCTAGAAATATACAAATAATCAAAATCTAAATAAAACCCATATTGAATAATGATTTTTTTGCCTTTTTTTATATAAAATTAAAAGTTTAAAATACAGAATTTTAAAGGGTTAAATAATTAAAATAAAATGGGAAATTCCATGTGGTAACCCTGAGGTTTTGGGTTATCCACGTGGTAACCAAAACTTTTGAAAAATCCACGCGGTAACCCTGAGGTTTACCGAATTATTTCACTGTGACCTTTTTGCACATAAAACGTTAGAAAAACGTTAGCAAACGTTAATTTTGAAGCTTCATGGTTGTTGTACGCCTATTTATGCGACTCAACATTTCATATGCCATCAGTTTCAACCATTTTCCCCAAAGTATAAACCTTAACTCTATCATCTTTTGATTTGAGAGAAAAAAATGATTTGGATGAAAGATGGTAGACCTAGGGTTTATGTTTTGGGGAAAAAGGTTGAAACTGGTGGCATTTGAAATGGTGAATCGCATAAATAGGCGTACAACAGCCTTAGAGTTTTGAAATCAACGTTTGTTATCATTTTTATGTGCAATAAGGTCACGGTGGTTCAATTACGTAAACCTCAGGATTACCGGTTACGCGTGGATTTTTTAAATGTTTTAGTTATCACATGAAAAACCCAAAACCTCAGGATTACCACGTGAATTTTCCCAAATAAAAAATTTATCGACGTAACAAATTAATAAGGAGTAAGGACAAAACGGCAACATAACAATCTTTGCGACTCAGATTCAGCAAATGTGACAACCATATCGTATCAACATGAAATGACGCAAAAACACACAAGGATTTGGCCTATCAAATATGATTATTTTTCTATTATAGAGTACATTGAGGAAACGAAAGAATTAGGTAGTAAACGAACCGAAATAACACTCGATTCTCGAAACCAACCCATCATTTTCTATCATGTCCTTCCTTTATATTGTATTTTCTAAACTTTAATGTTTGATCAAGTATATCCACAGAGTCATCTTGATAAGTTTGGGATCACGTGTAAAGCTTTTATTGTGTGTCTTATTTATAGTAAATATATTATACTCCCTCCAATTCAACATAAATGTTCACTTTCCTTATTTGGTAAAGTCACTCTAATTGTCCACTTTCCTTTTTTGGCAAAGATTTTTTACCTAAATACCCCCAAGTACCTCAACTTATACTTCATATTATTTAAAATACCACACCTATCACCTTTTCAATTATTATAATTACTTAAATACCCTACCTACCACCTTTTCAATTATTATAATCACTTAAAATACCCCTACTATTTTTCTTAAAATGCGGTCCAAATCCAAAGTGGACACTTATTATGAATTGAAGGGAGTATTTTAGTAACGACCTTAACATATTTTTTTTAATTACTTTTATCATATACTAAAAAAGATGAGTCTCATACAATCGATCACCTTATACACCCTTAAAAACCCCTCATAGAAACCCTTCATAGTAGTCGCTATTCATGAGACAAATTTATATGCGAGTAAATAGGCACGCTTTACCCATCTGAATTTTAACTTTAATAAAAAAAATTTGTATACATGGGTGATAAACTTAGGTCTAGCAGACAACCCGTCTATAAATGAATTTGATGCCCAAATCCCAATGTTAAATTAGTTATCAATTTGGATCAACTTCGATCGTAAAATAAATTCAATTATTTAACCTACTTTTACAATTGTAAAATTCTTTTTAATTTTACGTTACCTGACTTCAAAATAACTCAATTAAAAAATCTACTCTCTCTGTTCTCTATGTTTTTGCTATTTGAAATATTTCACCTTTAGGAGAGAAAAATTTAATTAATGTTTTTGACACATATTTAGTAGATAAAATAAATTCATAAGAGATCTCGTTAGATTCGTCTTAATGTATTTTAAATTTACATTGAAAACTGGATAAAAGGTAAATGAGATGAACAAAAAGAAACCAACGGAGTATAATCCATGCAAAAATAAAAAGAAAATGAAAATGACCTGGTGACAAAAGAGTTGATGAAGGAATCAGGATTATGAGACTTGAAAGCTCTAAGGAAGGACCACATGTTACCAATATATGGCAAACCCAAATCACCTGGTGGTAATTTATGTCTTTTTTCACCAAGTTTATATTCATACACCCAATTGTTTACTCTTTTGATCACCATTAAAATCATCACCAAAATAATTAATCCTAAAATCATGAAACCCATCTCCATTTTTGATGTTTTGAAGGATGGGTTTTGAGAGTTGAGAGTATTTGTAATTGTAAGGGTTTGTGAAAAGAGGGATATACTCAATGACTATGTATAGTGATGTGAAAGGAGATAAAGTTTGGTGTTGGGGATGTATTGTGGAGTGTGGTGGTTTTTAGTAAATAGAGTAGATTCTTTTGCATTTAATAAGGGTAATTAATTTCATGTGAGATATGATTTTGGGTATCTATATTGAATTTATTTGTATTTTTATTTATAAGAAAAATTACCGTGAATAATTCAAACTATTCATGATTTTCGTACAATAATTTCACCTTTTGATTAACCATGAATAATCTCAACTTTGAGAGGTATTTTTCTAGAGTAAACTTGGGTAACCCGATGACCTGCTACAGTAGGTAATTCACCAAAAAAATAAATCAAATATTAATATAAAATAAAAAAATATTTTTAAAAATTTACATAAAAAATTCTAAATAATAAAAAAAATCATAAATTTTTTATGAATATTTTTTTAACATTTTTTTCCGACATTTTATTATAATTTATCCTTTTTTTAAAAAATAAAACTTGCTATAATAAGTCATCAGGTCACCGGGTTTACTATAGGAAAATGCCCCACAAAGTTGGGAATATTCATGGTTAATCAATAGGTGGGATTGTTATCGGAAAATCATAAATAGTTTGGATTATTCTAGGTAATTTTTCCTTATTTATACTAATGGTCTAGAATTCTAGATTGTGTTGTATAGACTTGTGTGTTCAGCTTCACTCAATTTTTTTTCGTTGTATAAAATTATTTTTTAAAGATTTTTATCGAGTCAAGAGACTTTTTGGCCTCATCTTCCTTTATGGGTAAGAGTTATTGTCTTCCATTATCTCCCAGACCTTGATCATAGATCCTATAAGTGCGACACACAAGGTAGCATGATGATGTTGACCACCTTTTCTTTGCATTAAAAACATACCCTTTTATTGCCTTTTCGATGGTGATAAGGCTAGAGAATCTGATATAAATTCTTCTTATATAGGTATGGGTTACCGTTTTTCATCCCCTCATACCTTGATTATAGATATTATGAGCGGGACATACTGATACGATGATGATGACCTTTACATTAAAAAGATACTATTTTATTGCCTTTGCATTCGTGATAAGGCTAGAGAATCTGAAATAAATTCTTCTTGTAGGTAGTCAAATTCATACGAGTGAAAGAGAAACTCTTTAACGACTATTAAGTGAACACATGATTATCCTCTTTTGTTGCATTTTTGGCATGTTTATGCTTTCTTCCTTTCTAATTTTTTGTTTCGCAATCATACTATCTATCATACTATCTATTAAATAGATTGGAAAATTTAAGTGGCACTCTGTAGAAGTGCCTCCACATAGATATATTATCAGATTTGTTAAAATTTAGTTTGTCAAGATATCTTTACACCATATTCTTTTCTACTAAATAAAATTGAAAAAAAAAATCAAACATCTAATTAGTTTTTAAATGGAGCTAATTTAATAAATATAGATTTGCTTTACTATAACATGTATTTAAAAAGATAAGATATTCAAATAGTTTATTGTAAATAAATATATTTACCTAATTTAGTTTTTTATTTATTGTAATTATTCTAAGAAAATTAAAACATTATAATCACCCATTAACCTCTATTTATATGTAGCTAAAGAAACTAAGTGAGATATTGTTTTAATTATTTTTGATCGATTGAAACAATAGTGAATTTTTAATATACTATTGCATTATATATATCTACAAACATTTATACATTCGTGCATTGCACGTGAATACTTACTAGTTTACACGAAAATAGAAGTGTATATAAATTTTCGAATTAATTCACTTTTTGCATTTGTAAAATCAACGATCTTTTTATCACCAAAATAACTTTTTGAATGAGACATATAAAATTAAGCATGCTAATGGTGATAAAAAAAACCATAGATTAAAGGTTTTTCAGGAAAAAATAGAGCAATTCCATAGTTTTTCATGAATAAATTAAGTGGACCCTCTTTAATACAAAACTATAAACTTGATTCTAATATATAAATTAACTAAAAATAATATTTTAACAAATGACACCAAAATTCATAATTTTTATTCTCAATAAAAAAAAGACACCCATATTATTGCAATAATTTACTACAAAAAACAATAGTTGAAAATAGGAGAAAAAAGTACCATGTGATGATTTTTATTTTTTATTTTATTTATAATGGAAATTTAGGGCAATCAAATGTATACATAAATTAAGAATTCAAAAAAAAAACAATTAATTTTCATTATTCAAAAAAAAAAAAAAATTTCAAAAAATTATGACGATTATTCATTCTAGTTTATCGACAACTAGTAACTAATTACTAAAATATTATTTATACTTTTAAAAAGGTTATCAATGTACTTTGCACGAGTTCTAATCCACTAGTCTAATAAATTAAAGTAATATGCGAATATGTTATTGAAATGCCACGAGCAAGACATAAATAAGTTATTGTGGTTACGAATCGTGCATGACCGACCAAAAATTGAGGTATAACCATTAAAAAAAATTATGTCATGTTAAGTCGTTTATGTATTGTTCATTCTGCCAAATTGTGTGGTGCAAAGTCGTGTTTTGGATTGTACTATTGTGTTATGTTGGGTCCTAGGTAGGTTGATCAGGATGGTCAGCCTTAGGGGTGGATAAGAGAGGTTGTCAATTAAAGTTCTGAATTAAAAAAAAAATTAATGATTGTAAAAGGATCCATATATATAGGTGATAAATTGCAAAGAAAAAGAAGTCTAATGTGCTATTTCGTTCAGGGCATCATATCACACATAATATCGATCTTGACATATCCATGTGCCAATAAAATCAAATGGAGTCTTTTTTAGTTTAGCTTTCAACTGAGAGGTGTCGAAGAGTAGTCAACTCGTTTGCATTCCTATCTTCTCCCCAAAACAATAAATGATATGAAAAAAACTTATAATTCAATTAATTATCTATTTGCTAAAGATAAACTCATCTTTTAATTATTCTTAGAAAATATAATTCCAAAAAAGGTCATGTTATTGTGTTCCACTTATTAAATTACACATTTTATGTATCTAATAAATTTTGAACTTTTTACCTTATTTTTCGAAAGACATTGTGACTTCTAACATGGTTAACATAACACAATAAGGATTTTATTTTTTAACTTTTAATTTTTATAATGAAAAACTTAATTAAAATTTTTAAAAGTGTAGGAATGTTTACTCCTTTCCTTCATTATTCATTTCACCAATATTTATATACAACTCTATCAACCCTAGGTCTAGGCATAATTACAAATATAACCTTTAGCACACAATACAATATATAATACAATAATACTAATACACCCCCTCAATCGAAGCGGGAGGGGGGACGAACGCTAAGATTGACTCTAAATTCATCAAAAAGCACCCTAGGGAGACCCTTGGTGAAAATATCAGCAAGATTGAAACGAGAAGGAACATGAAGGATTCGGACATGGCCCCGGGCAACCTTTTCTCGCACAAAGTGAATATCCACCTCAATGTGCTTTGTGCGTTGATGCTGAATAGGATTGCCCGATAGATAAATAGCACTCACATTATCACAATATACCAGAGTAGCCTTAGACACGGGACAATGGAGCTCAAGAAGAAGATTACGGAGCCAGCATGTTTCGGCCACTACGGAGGCAACAGCCCGATATTCTGCCTCTGTACTAGAGCGGGACACAGTAGATTGGCGTTTGGCAGACCAAGAGATCAAGTTATCCCCATAGAACACACAATACCCCGACGTGGATCGGCGAGTATCAGGACACCCAGCCCAGTCAGCATCAGTGTAACACACCAAGGATGTGGAGGAGGTCGGAGAAATATGTATGCCCAGGGTTAGAGTTCCTTGAAGATACCGTATAATGCGCTTAAGAGCATGAAAGTGAGACTGGCGGGGATCATGCATATGGAGGCATATTTGCTGTACCGCATACGAGATATCAGGCCTCGTAAATGTGAGATACTGAAGGGCCCCAGCAAGGCTACGATATAAGGTGGGATTGTCTACAGGAGGACTATCAGTGGCACTCAATTTTCCCGAAATATCAACCGGAGTGAGGCACGGTTTACAGTTAGTCATACCCGCACAAGCAATAATCTCAGAGGCATATTGTTTTTGGGACAAGAATAAACCATGTGACGAGGTAGACACAGCTATACCCAGAAAATAGTGAAGAGAGCCCAAATCTTTCATCGCAAATTCAGAAGCCAGGAGATTAATGATTGACTGACGAAGAGTGTCAGAGGAGGCAGTCAGGACAATGTCATCAACATAGAGTAACAAGAAAGCAACATCGGAACCACGGTGGAGAATAAATAGAGAATGATCACACCTACTGTTGACAAACCCAATGGTATGAACATAGTCCGCGAATCGTTGGTACCAGGCGCGAGGGGCCTGTTTCAAGCCATATAGGGACTTCTTCAGACGACATACATAATCAGGGCGTGTATAGTCCCGAAACCCCATGGGTTGATACATGTAAACCGTCTCGTTTAAGGAGCCATGGAGAAAAGCATTCTTTACATCTAGTTGGTGGATGGACCACTTTCTAGATAAAGCCAAACTCAGAACCAGCCGAATAGTCGCAGGTTTGACCACCGGGCTAAAAGTCTCAATACAATCAATGCCTACTCGCTGAGTACTCCCATCACCGACCAGTCGAGCCTTATACCTCGCAAAAGAACCATCAGAGTTTGTTTTGTGACAGAAAATCCACATACATCGAATTATATTAGCATTAACAGGACGAGGCACTAACTCCCATGTATCATTACTAATTAAAGCAGTGTACTCATCAGTCATGGCAGCTTTCCAATGAAGATCATGGAGCGCTTCGTTAGGGTTGCGGGGTACAGGAGAGGGGGTAGTGATGGTGTTTAGGTTAAGAATCTTACGGGGTTTGAAAATCCCGTGTTGAGCCCTAGTAGTCATTTGGGGAGAGAAAAGAGGTATAGGAGAAGGGTTAGACTCAATATCACTGGGAGGCGGAGAACCAGATGCATCGGGGGAGACCACTGGTGAAGCAGGTTGGGAACTGGGAGGAGGATGTGGTAGGGGAGGACTCTGTGGTGTAGGTGTCTCAGGAACCGGGTGATCTGGGAGGTGAAGATAAGGAAGAAGAGGTGCCAGGGACCCAGACTCAAGGAAGTCATACTGAGTAGGGGCAGCTGTATGAGGTGTGGCAAATGGAAAATGTTGCTCATCAAATGTGACATGGCGTGAAATGATAATCTTTTTAGAAGAAAGATCAAGACATTTGTACCCTCGATGGTTAGGAGGATACCCTAAGAAAACACAGGGGGTGGACCGGGGTTGGAGTTTGTGTATGGATGTAGAGGGAAATAACGGGTAACACAGACAACCAAATACCCGTAGGTGATCAAATCTGGGAAGCTTATGGTACAAGGCCTGAATCGGAGAATTGTTTTGGAGAAGTTTAGTAGGTAGGAGATTATGGAGATAGGTAGCCATCGCCAAAGCATGATGCCACAAGCGAGGGGGTAAGGACGAGTGAAGCATCAAAGTTCGGACCATGTTATTGATGGTACGAATCTTGCGTTCAGCCTTGCCATTTTGAGCAGATGTATAGGGGCATGAGAAGCGAAAAAGAAAGCCATGTTTAGAAGAGAATTGGTGGAAAGACGAATTATCAAATTCCCGTCCATTGTCACATTGAAAACACTTAATACGGCGTTCAAATTGAGTAAGAATGGTGGTATAAAATTTTTCAAAGACAGAGAACACATCAGATTTGCATGCAATAGGGAAAGTCCACAGGAAATTAGTGTAATCATCCAAAAACAAAACATAATATTTGTGACCAACAGAACTCACAACAGGAGATGTCCAAATATCACTGTGCACAATATCAAAGGGCAAATAAGTAGTAGTAGTCGAAGCATAGAAAGGCAGTTTAGTATGTTTCCCAAGTACACAAGATTGGCAAAAAATAGAACTACTTGGTCTAGTACATGCAATCAAATTATTCTTCTTAAGAGCAGCTACAACATTATGTCCAGGATGCCCTAGACGACTATGCCATAACGTCTCTGATAGAGCAGCAAAGGGGGTGGATGGTGGAGCAAGTGAAGATGGTAGAAGAGGATACAGGTCCCCAGTACTATTACATCGCAGAATCGGTCTCCCCGTGCATAGGTCCTTCACAGAAAACCCAAACGGATCAAACTCAACAGAAACACGATTGTCACTAGTAAAGCGCCGAACAGAAACAAGATTTTTGATAAGTTTAGGGGCATGGAGAACATGATTCAGGGCTAGGGGAGGGTAAGGGGGATGAAGAAGCGCATTGCCATGACCAACAATAGGAATAACATCACCACTACCGACAAGAATACTATTGTGACTGCTAGAATTAGTATAAGGGGAGAGAGTACCTGCCGACGATGTCATGTGATTGGTCGCTCCTGTGTCCATATACCAAGTCCCATCTGGAGGAGTGAGAGACATAGTATGAAGAGCAGCTGTGATATCCGTAGGGCAATAGGAGTGAGACGACCCTGGTGAAGTAACAGACTGAGTATGATACGCCTGTGGACGTGGGCCCAAAACACCAGCAGAACCCGAGGGGCGTGGCAATGGCATGGAACTCGATGGATACGGACACGGTGGTATAGACCAAGGTGGGTAAGACCAAGGACCCCACTGAGGAGTCATATTGGACCATTGAGATGTCCAAGGAGGCTGCCTAGAATGTGGAGCATGAGATGACGGGCCACGACCACCCCTACGATGAGAACCATATTGACCCCGACGTCGGCCACCACCACGACCCCTATTCGGCTGGCCCCGCATAGAATGGCTAGGAACATGAGAAGGTCGAGAAGATGAGCGAGGAGGAGACACAGACTCCTCTGCGTGGTGCTGAGCCGAAAACAAAGCCGTAGAGTCATTTTCCGCTTCACGTGCCGCCTGGTGATTACGTCTTGTTTCATGTAATATCAGTCTGGAACGGGCTAAGTAAAAAGATGGCAGTGGGTCCATTTGTTCCAGAGAAGTGGCAACATCATTATATGTTCTTGGGAGGCCCTTGATCAATTGAAGAACAAGTCGATGATCGGACACCGGAGCACCGACGTTAGCAAGCTGGTCAGCCAAACTCTTAAGATGGAGGCAATAAGAGCTAACATCAGTGAATTGGGACAGTTGAGTTTGAGTGAACTTATCCTCCAAATATAGAGCACGAGTAGCTTTGTTGTCTTGAAATAGTTCCCGTAGGTCTTCCCATGCTTTCTGAGCCGTGGCATTACTAGAAGGAGAAATGATGGTGGTAAGCAAATCATGAGAAATAGTGCCATAGATCCACTGTAGAACACGAGAGTCTATGCATTCCCAGTCAGCTACTGATTCGGTCTCATGAGAAGTGCCAGAAGAAGAAGAAGAAGAGGTGGACGGTATAATATGATGGAGGACCCGGTACGCCTTGCAATGAGTAGTAAAGAGATGGGACCAGGTAGAATACATTCCTTTTTCCATTTCAAGAGTGATTGGAACATGGTTTTGAATATTCGTCACCGTCATGGCGGGATGAATGGTGGGTTTTGTGTTGTCCGCCATTAAAGAGAAGGGAGAAGATAGGGACGAAGAAGATGATAAGAGTAAGAATAATCTGGGCAGAAAAAGGAGAGAGAAGAGAGGAGTACTGGGCAGTAGCAGGAACGAAGAAGAAGAGTAGCGGGGATGAAGAAGGTGGTGAGGTTTGCAGCAGAAAGACGTTGTCGAAGGTAGCAGGTACGATTCTTCGTACAGAGAAAAAGAAAAGGCCAGGAGAGAGAAAATTTTGTGGCGGCTGATATTTTTGAGGAATATTAAAACCTAGAAATCTGATACCATGTAGGAATGTTTACTCCTTTCCTTCATTATTCATTTCACCAATATTTATATACAACTCTATCAACCCTAGGTCTAGGCATAATTACAAATATAACCTTTAGCACACAATACAATATATAATACAATAATACTAATAAAAAGTAAAAAATGAATATCTTGAAAAATTGAAACTCGATTATCGGTAGAAAACTTTAAAATTGATAAAGATTATAAGAACACTAAAAAAAATATTTTATAAAGTAATATGAAATCAAAAAAATGTTTTATATTAAGAGGTATCCTAAACCTTAAACTAATAACAAAACTAATAACAAAAATTATTAAAACTATCTACAAAAATTCTTTTTATTTTTTAAAACTACCTAACAAAAAGAACCAATTAGTTGTTGCAACTAAGATATTTTGACAAACCAACCATTTTTAGTAGGTAGTTTTTTGAAAAAAAAAAAAAAATAGTTAGCTTTTGATAAATAATTATTTTAGTTGGTAGTTTTAGACCTTTAAACTTAGGGTAATATAATGTTGAATATAGTGTTTCGTAAGTTAGTTAGCTTATTTTAATAGTTATTGAGGTAATTGTTCTACTTAGTGGATTAATGGGTAAAAGTAATAGAATTATGCTTCCATACTTTTAGTTAATTGTAGTTATTTTCAAGTACTATAGATTAAATTATAGTCACAGATTAATTGAATATCACAAAATTTGCATACTAGACTTGTTTGTTACTGTTTTTTACCTTTTATTATTGCTTTTTATCACCTTTTTTACCATTACCGTTTTTTAGTTATCTGTACGTATTCTTTTTGTTGTGTATGTCACTTACTTTGCTTTCTGCTAGTTGATTTCTATGCTTGGGTAACATGGGTGTAAGATGTAAGATGCAGGATTTCGGTTTTTTTGCAGGTTCCTCCCTTTGAAGACCCTTTTTGAGTCGGAGGACTCTTTTGACCGCTCTCTCTTTATGGGTATGAGACGTCGTCTATCTTCCCTCCTCAGACTTTGAACATAGATTTGTCTATGAGCGAAATATATTGGATATGAAGATGATGATGAAAATTAGCAATGTAGTCATTTAATTGTATCTTCAAATTTCTCTCTTCTTTGTATCATAAAGGAAAGAATTATCGTTTATAGTTTAACTAGGTATTTACCCGTGCAATGCACGGATTCATAAATATTTTTTTCCCACCAAAAATATCCTATTAATATGAAATGCTAACATTTTATTAAAAATTATAAAGTATTAATATTAATTATTTGAAATTTATATAAAGATGAGCAAAAAATAAAAGTCAATTGGAGTCATCAAATTTAATTATTTAATAGTTTTCTACCGAACATGGATATAAATGTAGCTTAACCACAAAAAAAAAACATTTCATAAACGCCATTTGCTTTATCGGGGACATCAGGTTGCCGACGATACAGCAATAACCTACAAACAATGATATAAATTAGAAAACATTTCTTTTGTATGAGTTGAATAAAAAATTATAAAAATATATAGGTCAATACCTCATATGTTTGAGAAAACTTCCTTGAACACAACGTTATAAGTAGTAGTACATGTGATGTTTTTATTATCACATATTAAAATCTTTAGTCCTCTTCTGCTTGTAACACGTGATACAGCCACATATAGTTGACCATGGCTGAAAACAGGTTTTGGCAGAAATAACCCAACATTTGACAAAGATTGTCCTTGACTTTTGTTAATAGTCATAGCAAAACATATGCTTATAGGAAACTGCCTTCTTTGTATCTTAACAGGTAGATTAGCATTATCAGTTGGAGTAAGAGTGATACGTGGAATAAGGACAGTATCTCCCTCTTTACATCCTGTAAGAATCTTAGCCTCTATAATATGTTCTCCCAGACGACTTACAATCAGCCTTGTGCCATTGCACAAACCAGCTGACTGATCAATATTCCTAAGCAACATAATTGGCACACCTTTTTTCAATCTGATTTCATGATTCGGTAAACCAGAACATTTTATTGTGTTTAGAAACTCAACTGAGAATGCATTGTTTTGATTGTTGACGAAACCATCTGCTTTGCTTATAGAATCTGAGCTCAAGTACACTTTTTCCTCACCGTGTATTAGTGACATTGCATAATCATTAACTCTGCCAACAATTTCATTTGTAGGGGCTAGAACAGCCCTGTCATAGAAAAAGCTTCCATCGCTCACTTCGCCGATTAGATTACGATATGTGCTATGAACAATTGACGCAATAGGATCTTGTACATTTTCCAGCAAAATATCATCTGGGATGTCAATCATAACTTCACCATCATTCGGTCCTCCAAGTTTCCCATCACCAATTTTAAGTATCCAATCAGCAAATTCTCTTATTTCATCAGCATCACTTAAATCATTACGGAGCCTCATGTTTTTGGTTAATCGCAACACTTTACATGAGTTCCATAAATATGAGGAATTAATAGCTGCAAATACAATATCTTGTCGAGTTCCTTTCGGAATGACAGGGAGTATCTGACGAAAATCACCACCAAATACAACTACCTTGCCTCCAAAAGGGATATCTACGGGGAGTCCATCAGCACCACGCAATGCATCCCGCATACTCTTGTCCAAAGCTTCAAAACAATACTTGCTCACCATAGGTGCTTCATCCCAAATTATCAGTTTGGTTTTCTGTAAGAGTCCAGTTAAGTCACTTCCAGGTTTGATACTTGAACACATGGAATCTTGAGTGACAGTCAAAGGTATACCAAATCTAGAATGAGCAGTTCTTCCCATGGGAAGTAGAAGCGATGCGATACCACTTGAAGCAACGGGTAGTACAATATCTCCCCTTGAACGAATAGCAGCGCACAATGTTCGCCACATGAAAGTTTTTCCAGTCCCGCCATGACCGTATAGGAAAAATACACCTCCTTTGTCAAGGGCAATTGCACTCATAATATCATCATATATGCTTTTCTGCTCAGACGTTAAACATGAATATAGTTTTTCATGTTCAACACGCATTGCTTCTTTGTCATACCTAAATTCCTCCACAATGAGCTTATTACCACCATCTCTCACCAACAACTCATCTGGACATAGCTCATTTGAGAAATTGCGAAGTGTTGTGCCATTATCTTGTAAGATTTTCTCTATCTCCATTAAAGCATAGTTTTTCAGTTGGGTTTCATTTAGCTGCAAATCTGAACATACAATAAATTATTATAAATTACAAATTGTTTATGTTTCTAATTTAAAAATTTGTAATATTTATCTAAATGTAAATTTTATTACCATGTATTCCGAGAATTCTCCGCTGCTTATGGAGAACATCTTCTGAAATAACGTGCCAGGTTTGATTCCAAACATACTCTGGTCTTGAAATACTGTTGGAAGTGAGTAAGACTGCAAATAATTTGCGTAGATAATGTCCTGAAGCCCAAAAGCTTGCCTCCAAAAGTCCATCAACATATTCTTTATCGTCGTCTAGTAACCCCATTGCATAACATGCATCTTTAAACGTAGGATATAAGATCCCATTCACAGTCCGTATATCTTCGTAACATGTTGGACCTTTTACATAGTTGAGTAGCATTCTTAGATAGTATCTCTCTCCGCTCCCTGGGTATGCGTGGTAGAGGCGACCGATTGAGAACCCTCGTTGGCGAGGACGCCATTCACGTTCCTTTTTTTTCCAGACATATGTCCCTGGAAATTCAAAATACCTCAATCTTCTAGCATCAGGATACTTTGCATTGCATTTCATCCATTCTAGGAACATTGAGCGATCAACTGAAGTCTTACTGATAACATCATCAATAGATTCTTCCTCGGTGAAGATAACTGTTTGTTCATTAGGCAAGTGGAAACTTAGCCTTTCAACGGAAGGGTATCTAAAATGGATTTCATTACCGTAAATTCTCCATGATGCCTCTGAAGCTGAAACATAACGACAATCATAATATTGTTGGATCTCATCAACATTTAAAGTATCAACACTATCATTTCGATTACGTATAAAACCTGCAGTCACTCTATCATTTCCCTTGTTAATGTATTTGAAAAGATATTTTACTGCTCTTGATTGGTTACACCACTCAACATTGATATGTGCTTGATACTTCAAAAGTAGTTTACTGTTATAAGGTACAACAAAACGATTATCAATGACTACACCGTTCTTTTTAACTGAAGCACCGTTGTTCCGCCTTCGATACACAGGATACCCCTCATCATCAAGAGTAGTTGATTCATTGTAGCGTTTAGGATAATGTTTTGAACATTGTCCTGCTTGCATACATGGGGAGTTTTTGTTGGCATTACCGCATGGTCCATGAATCATCTTGTCTTTCACAACCTGATAGAGATGAGGGTGTTTTTTCTTGTCGGGTATCTCAGCAGAAATCAAATCATCAATATCGTCTAGATTTGGAATCTTGTGATCTCTATGCAAGAATAAGACAATATGTGCATGTGGCAAACCCCGCTTTTGAAATTCAATACTATATACAACTGCAGAAATGAAAAGTACATATTAAACTTTGAATAATATATTTAAAAAGTGGTAATTTCTTGCCAAATATGTCTCTTGAATAATAATATATTTAAACAAAAAAAACTAATATAAATTTAAGTTTTTATTTAGTATATAAAATATTGATTAAATAAAAATAACTAACCTGCATTTGTCTTGCCAAATATATGTCTCTTTGTGAGATCGTCTAACAATTCATCCAACTTCATCTTAAAAACTCGGCAAATTATGTCTGGTCTATCTTCGACACGTAACCCTTTGCTGTCAGCGAACCTTGTAAGTTCTGGCCATTTTGTGTTACATGTAAATGTAATGAACAGATCAGGATATCCGTACGTCTTACAAATACCCATTGCATCGTGATATAGTTCACTCATGAATCTATCTCCTCCTTGAAATGTAGAAGGCAAGATGACACGACGCCCAGACACTGTGGATTCATTGTTGCCTGATCTAGCGCACTCAATCAAGTTGTCGTAATTCTCAGCACGTAATTTTTTCTGATTCCTCCGAATGAAGAATAATCTTTCTGACTCAATCATTGTCCAACCATCAACAATAAATTGTTGAAGTAATTTTCCGGCACGAAGAATTGTATCAGCTTCACCATCACGATCCATTAATCTATACGCAAACCACTCACGCATAGTTAATTGATTCCTTCGTTTACCGATGTTAGAACTTTCACCATCCTTTTCTCGGTGAGGGATACCAAGCCTATATCCATCCTCCCCATAAGGAAAAACAAATGGATATTGAAGGGGTAAATATGCTGGATGTAGCTCACTTATTTGTTGTAAATGGCCTCCTTTAAATTGAACAACAATGTCGCGTTTTTCAGCTGAACTCCCAATATCACCAACAATCAAAACTGCAATTTCAGAAGCAGTAGGGAGGTTATATTGTCGTCCGTCTGAATTTCTATTACCTATCAGCTTAAGGTGGACATGTGTGTTTTCTGTATCTTGAATCCTATCCCTAGCCATTCTGTATATCTTCACATAAGGGTTGTTTTTATCTAGCATCTTCTTCAAATTCTCAATGATTTCATCATCATAATCTGCATTTCCACGGGAGCTGGAAAAATAGCTTTTAAGTACACATGTATGTAACGATGATAAATTGCATTTTGTATAAAATTTTGTTAAGAATTACACAAAAATTCTTTTAACTTATTTACCTTAGAGCAAGCTTTCGATTTGTAACCTCGTTTTGTGTGTCAACTATATATAGTTGTTGAAATTTTGCAGAATTACCATCATCTGGCAATAGACTTCCAATGCGATGATAGTTTTGTCCTCCTAATTTAAAGCAGTATGGTCCTCGACCTTGGTTCACACTTTTATCAATTTTTCCGCCCATCGACGTGAATGCAAACATCATGTTGTAAGCACGTACATTTTCCACAAAATGTAAGCTACTTTCACTATTTCGACTCAGAAGTTGCTTTAGATAAGAAGGCGGCTCTTTTAGAGGAAGTAGTTCAATTTTTCCTTTCATACAACACATCGAGAATTTTACAACATCTGTTGATCGATCAGCACGAGTTCTTTCCATACCCCACATTTTAGCACCACATGACACACAAACAAAATCTGGATCACCACTGTCCCAATATCCTATTATATAAAAT
Source organism: Amaranthus cruentus (assembly GCA_019425755.1). Lineage (NCBI taxonomy): Eukaryota > Viridiplantae > Streptophyta > Magnoliopsida > Caryophyllales > Amaranthaceae > Amaranthus > Amaranthus cruentus. The sequence continues at coordinate 19,929,477 of CM033455.1, forward strand.
AGTTATCCGTTAAAAAGTATCAAATAATAATTAATATTAATAAATAACTTCATCAATGTTCCAATATCCTGTTACATAAATTAGTTATCTATTATGATAAAAACAGGCATAAAGATCATATTTTATCAACAAATTAAACAATTCATAGATTGGATTTAGTAAATGAAATTATCAATTGATCTAATACCTGATTCACAGTTGTCAGTTGATTGTGAGACAGTCACTTCAGTGTCATCAAATGAGTCGTAAATTATGTTGTTTCTCTGAATTGTGTATTTTCCTGGTTGAGCAAGTCTTATTGGTGTAGCATTGGATGTTGAACACACATTTTGAAGAGCAAATGTTTCTTTTAAACACTCTAAATTATTGAATAAAATATAGTATAAGTATGCATAATCATTTATTATGTGTACAATACAAAAGAAAAATATAATAACTTACTCACCATTTGTTATGTTACTCCAATGTGTTTGGCTAGAACTTGGCGACGTATCAGAGCAAATTGTTGATGTTGAAGGTTTTTGAGTATTATAAGTTTTGACTCTTGAAACTGTCATAATTTCAACATAATTATTAACCATAACATTGATAATACATACATGCATACATAATATATATATATATATATATATATATATATATATATATATATATATATATATATATATATATATATATATATATATTGTAAAATTAAAATATTACCATTTGTAATATCTGTGAATGGTTGTCTTATGGGTATAAGTGATCTTTCACACTCTTGATTTTGGCCTACAAATAAATAAATAAATAATACATGAACATATGGTGAATATAATACTCAAATATTGACCCTACAAAGATAGAATAAAAATTAACCATATAGAAATAAATACCCATAGGCAAGTTACTAAATTTACCTATGGAGATAAATTGTTTCGATTGTGTCGGTATAGATAGACGTCCCTTTTTTACTGCAAAGTTTATTACATCATCAATATATATTGTTAGCAAATTCATACATATAAAACATAATTTTACATTTGACTAATGAATTAATTATAATTTAAATTCATAAATTACCTGGAGAATTTTTATTGATTGTTTTTTTCTTTTTCTTTTCGTCGAGTATTAATTTCCTCTTTAATCTTGCAGTTTTAGCAAGATGATTTTCTTTATCCATTGATGTTCCTACATAATATTAATTGAGTAATAGTAGTAAATATTTAAAAATTAAACAACATAAAAACTAATTTCTTTAATAAGAAATAGATAATTATCATTTAAAAAAATATTTTAATTGAATAAAGTGTCTACTTTATTAATACTAGACTTGTTTGTTACTGTTTTTTACCTTTCATTATTGCTTTTTACTACCTTTCTTACCATTACCGTTTTTTAGTTATCTGTACGTATTCTTTTTGTTGTGTATGTCACTTACTTTGCTTTCTGCTAGTTGATTTCTATGCTTGGGTAACATGGGTGTAAGATGTAAGATGCAGGATTTCGGTTTATTTGTAGGTTCCTCCCTTTGAAGACCCTTTTTGAGTCGGAGGACTCTTTTGACCGCTCTCTCTTTATGGGTATGAGACGTCGTCTATCTTCCCTCCTCAGACTTTGAACATAGATTTGTCTATGAGCGAAATATATTGGATATGAAGATGATGATGAAAATTAGCAATGTAGTCATTTAATTGTATCTTCAAATTTCTCTCTTCTTTGTATCATAAAGGAAAGAATTATCGTTTATAGTTTAATTACTTCCACTTCTTGTTTGTTAGTTTAATACTCCTTTCGTTTCAGTTTACTTGTCTCATTTTCTTATTTGGTATTATCATACTACTTATCCCATTTTCTTTTTTTTCTTTTCTTTTTTTTTTTTCCTAAACACCCCCACTTTTCCAATTCCCAATACCCAACTACCACCTTTACAATTAATTTAATCAATTAAAATACCCAACTACCACCTTTTTAATGGACCCCACTCAATCCTTAAAATCCGTGAAAAGTCAAATGGGACGAGTCAACTGAAACGGAGGGAGTATATGTGTTTCCACGATATTATATATTATGTTGTAATGTTGTTTTGGTTTTGTAGCCTACTCCATATTATTAAAATTAAACCTTAGCAATGTTGTAATGTTGTAGCAACTATTGTAAAGGCCTAAAGGATTATCCTTTATAATTTAATTACTTTCTTTGTTTTATTTTGTTAGTAATGCATGTTTTTATGTAGTTTTCAAGAATAATAATAGTGACAACTAATTGTTATAAATTATTGTATGAGACAGTCTCACCGAGAGATATAACTGAGGTATTGATTAAATATTCATCTAATACAATGTAGTTGTGTAAATAGGACGTCGACCTTAGATTGTAGCACACGGCGTTATTAGACCGTTGGTGACTATTCATAAAATTTGTAGACTAGCCTCACAAACTAACACAATGTACTTTGATCTCATTTATGAGCACTCGAGAAAACTTTACAAGAGATTATCCATCCTAAAATTGCTCTCCACCGAACAAACTTAACTTTAAATTCTTAACAAATTACTCTTTTAAAAGAAAATGCACCTTAATGTAAATAGTATATCAATTTTTTAAAACTCAATATGGAGTATCATACTATGAAACTTCCTTTTTCTTAAGCTTCCCTTTCTTTAACTCATTAAACCTCTCTACATTTGCTTAACCCTTACTATTGTAGCCCAATTAAAGAAAATTGAGTCTTAACCAAGTTTATTTTAATCTTGATCCCATTTCTAAATGCCCATCATTAGAACACTTCAATTATTCTTAACTTTAATTGCATACCATTTCATCATGAGACGGATCCGTATAATTAGTCTATTTCTCCAAGTATTTACAGTTCAGATTCAAGTGATCGATTACTTTAAAATTATACTTGTTACTTTAAAAACTATAAAAAGTGACCACTTTAAAATCACAAAATTCTTACGTGAGACGGCTTCACCGTGAGATGTTGCCTACACATGTGTTGAACTAATAGTCCAATAAATATTATTATTAGCATATGTGCTCTTTTTTTAGGTCGTCTCACTGAGAGACCGTCTCTTATATAGTAGCTCCATTGTAAGTGATCTTTTGTTATAAGTGATCCGTTTTAAATGTACAATGAGTCAGCCTAATAATTGTTTCAAGTGAAAATTTGTGATGTTACAATGTATTTTAAAGGAAATAAGCAAAATGAGAAATTAGCTTCTAAAAATATCAAAAAGCTTAAACCCAAGGACTTAAAACTCTTAGAAAATTTTGCTAATATGCTACATTTAGAGAAAATTAGTTTTTAATAGTGCAATGGCTATTTGGAGTACAAATAGCATCAAAACGAGGATGAAGCCAATTCAGTTGAGAAGAAAGAAATTGAACGCAAGTACTATAGTATGTCAACGAAAGGGTCAACAATAAAGTGTCAATAGGCTCAAAATATATATTAGGTAAATAATTTTTAGGAAAATTTGCTCAAACTAATCCCAATATTATCAGTCGTTAGCCAAAAATAACTCAACTATCAATTATCACCCGTTATGGTGGAACAATTTAGTAAACCTCGGGGTTACCGCGTGGATTTTTTAAAAGTTTTGGTTACCACGTGGAAAACCCAAAACCTCAGGGTTACCATGTGGAATTTCCCAATTAATATTATGAAAGTATGCGATTAGACGATTCAAACAAGATCCCACTTGACTATATTTTTGCTTACACATTAACCGCAATATGCAAAATAAACTTGAACGATGAAGTGCTCATATCTAAAATGTAGCAAGCATTTGAGTAGAGGAAGTATTAGATAAGGTACAACAAGTCAACAACCAAGAAGAGATAAGATTGTCACAAGTTCTTCAGATTGTTACCTACTGCCGACAACAAAGCACTGAATGCACAAGTCACACTTATAGTCTATATGCTCCGTCCGTTTTATTGAATTTGCATTATTTTTCATGTTGGTCTGTCCCACTTAATTTGTATCATTTTTATTTTTACAAAACATTAACAGCCTATGACATAACAACATGTCACTTCACATTATTAACCAAATAATTTAGGAAAAATTATCAGAAATAATACAACCTTTTACTTATTCCAAATAAAAATAAAAAATAAAAAAACAAATATATTTGAAATATTTTTGCCGTGAGCGCCTTGTGGACTACATCTCCGAAAAAATTTCTCAAATTTCCAATAAATCACAAAATCCTAATTTGGACTTTTAGGTCAGCTTGAATCTTTGCATGCGGTATTGAATTAAATAGCTACTCTCGTAAGAGAGCGTCTTTCAAAGATACGACCTCAAAATAAGAAGTCTATATTTTTATTTTCTTTTAAATTTGTGTAAATTGAATTATTTAGCCTATATTTCTAATGCGTCTGTTGGAGAGACCGTCTCTCACAATTTGTGTTGTTAAAAATAACTTTTGATGTTTTTTTTTAAATCACAATAGAAAAATGAAAATGATATTGTGTCGTCTTATAAGGCTGGTTAATCTGAACATGTGGTAAAATTCTTATTTTTTGCACCTTAGTTTGTTAACAAAAAATAATTACATTTAAATTTAATACTTTTACTTTTACGGTTTTATCCAATCAAATCTGACTCAACTCATACTTGTGATTTACTGACTCAATCGTATATAAACCAAAGCTCACATGCCCTTTACTTTAAGTCATTAAATTCAAAAAGGGTTTAGATCTTATTTTTGAAATCCGATAGATCAAGCTTTGTTCTTACTTCCAAAAAAGTAATTGGTATGGGTCTAATATATTCAAATCAAATCTGGCTCGTTGACATTATTATCTAAATTGTGATTCAACTCATTGACTCGGAGCCAAATTACCAAAATAGAACCGGACACATGACTAATTTAGCAAACAATTCATATCTTGAAAAAAGTCATATAAATCTAACACTTTATGACAAAGAGTGTATTTATATGGAAACAAATACTACAAATGCATATATACGAACTTGAAATAGTTTGAATTAGGTGTGAATAAGGTCCGGTTTGGTCTGGTCTGACGCTAAAATCAGACCGAATTAAAAATTTCGATCTGAAAATTTTCCAGACCGGACCTGACCAAACCGTTTTAGAATGGTCCGGTTTGGTCTGGTCTATGGTTTTTCATTTTTATATTTTCATCCAATTTAAAACATGTATGTATGCAAATATTTGACACCTACAATTAATAAATATAATAATTTGTAATTAGTTAATAACATTAACATCATTTAAGTATATATTGCTATATTAAAATAACTACATCTTAAAATATATAGGTAGCAACTTAGTTTTTTAAATACAAAATGATGATTTTCGATGATCATAGTACGGTTTGAGTTCCGGTCTGGTCTGAAAAATAAAAAAACCGAGACCAAACCATAACCGTAATTTAATTTGAAAAAAAAACATACCAGACCATTTAAACCGTAGACCAAACCAAATTCCAAAATTCCGGTTTGGTTTACGGTTTAGACCAAACTTTGTTCAGCCCTAGTTTGAATGATACTCCCTCCGATTCACAATTATTGACTCATCTTGTTATTGGGTAAGTTCGCCTCAAATGTCTCATTTTTATTTTTAGTCATGATGTCTATCCTAAATACCCAAGCAATGACCAAAATACTCATACTTTTACTACTTATAATATTCTAACTATCACATTTACAATTGATTTAATCAATTAAAATACCCCAACTACCACCTTTCGGTGGACCCCATTCCACTCTTAATATCTGTGTCCAATCAAATGGGACAATAAATGTAAATTGGAGGGAATATAATACTTCCTCCGTTCTGATTTATTTGCTACCATTGCATAGGCACAAAGATTAAGAAGTTATTGTGCAATGATGAGCATTAGGTGGAAAATTTCTTTTTTGGATTTTTTTAATGTTATTTGTTGGAAAATGAAAAAGAAAAATAGGAGTGATTAGATATAGAGTAGGATAAAAATAGGAGTAGATATAACTTTAAATGATTGGTTTTTTACTAAAAAGGGAAATGTAGCAAGTAATATGAAATTTCCCAAAATAAAAAATGTAGCGAGTATTATGGATCGGAGGAAGTATTTGTAATCTAGGAACAATGAGAAAATAATGAAATTGTTTTCTTGAAACCTTATCTTTAGGTGAGTGGAACCTTTTTTGTGAGATTTTTACTCTCATTGGTAAAACCCACAAAAAAATTGCAAATATTTCTAAAAAAAATTCTAGGTGAGTGAGAATGTTTGGGTTTCCTCACAAGCGTCCCACCATTCAAAATATATTTTAAAATAAAAATGATAAATTTGATTAGTAAATATTTTCACACAAAATTTAATATGATAGAAAGAGAAAGTGTAGAGAGAGATTGGAATGAAATTTTTTTATTCCACACAAATGTTTTTGTTTTTAGATTAAAAATTAATTAATGTTCTCCACTTTGAGGGCAATTATTTGTTTTTTTTTTGAGAGATAATATATGATGCATACACTCATTAGATTAACAATTAATCTTCTCCACTTTGAGGGCAATTATTATTTTTTTTTTTTGTGTGTTGTAGAAATTGTTTAGCATTGTATTTTCTTCAAGCAAAATTTCTTTTAACAACGAACATACCTTATCGTATAATCTTTTGGGCGTACGAAAGTTCTTGAGATTTATTAGTCAATTTATCATAGACATCTTGATGTGATTCTTACGTTTAGGATACATTGACGTATGAGCAAAATTAAATATGTCAAAAAAAAACTTTTAGAATTTCGTGTTTGGATCTTCATCGACATATATCGGTTGTTCTTTTTCTGCACTTAACTCTACAATACATTAATTTTCTATCATGATGTAAATCCATTTTTATAACCTATAATGTAATAAATATATAGTCGACTAAGAAGTAAATATGAATGTGAATTAATAACCATGCAATAACAAATTAACAGCAATACAATTATATCAACAATGTATTTCATTTATATAAAATTAACTTTAAAAAAATTAAAATTTTATTAATACATAAATAAATGACTAACTTGTTTCGGAGCAAAATACAAATAATACAATTGAAGAATTTTTATAAAAAAAAAATATTTCCGAACTTAGTTATTTAGGAAAATCGACAAAGTCCAAGTTTTCTATAAAAATATTGCGATTGATTCGGATTTTAACAAAATTATACTCCCTCCTATTCAAATTAAATGTCTACTTTCCTTATTTAGTAAAGTCACTCTAATTGTTCACTTTCTATTTTTGGCAAAGATTTTTTACCTAAATACCCCTAACTACCCCAACTTATATTATTTAAAATACTCCACCTATCACCTTTTCAATTATTATAATCACTTAAATACTCCACCTACCACCTTTTTAATTATTATAATCACTTAAAATACTCCACTATCATTTTTCTTAAAATGCGGTCCAAACCCAAAGTGGACATTTAATTTGAATCGGAGGGAGTATATTTTTTTTCTCCTTAGCATTTCTAATAATATAGGAATCAGCTACCCTCCCTTATTTTTAAGGAACAAAACTTTTAATTTTGAAATTTTACCATTTATATTTTTTATGTGCATTTATTATATGAAATGGCTTCTTAAATTTATTAACAAAGGTTCAAGTGAAAAACTATCTTTTCCTGTCATGATTTGCAAAGGCATCCATCTAAGAATACAATAAATGTTATAAACTATTAGTATTTACTTCATTTCATATTGAAGACTACATTTAGAATATTTTATAGAAAGAAAGAAAAATTTTAACATGATTATATTTTTTATGAATATATATAAAAGTTAATATATATTTTTAAAATTTTTCATAAAACATATTTATAGATATTATTACTCGAAATTTACTTGAAAATTATGAACCATGTCATGCATTAAACTAAAGAAGGATAATCTGTTAGTCTTTTAGACATTTGCGTTACAATATCACAAGTTCACAACATTGATAAAGCTAAAAGAACATTACCACATATATAATTGTCCAAAAACATATATGACTAACAAAATAAAATGGAAGAAGTATTTATTTAAATTAATAAAGTCGATTACAAAAATCAAAAGTACTTGACGTGAAAAAGAATAAGTGAAAGACATTTAGAAATTGAGGAAAAAGAGAATATAAATATTACCTAGAAATAAGAATTAAGATAGAAAATAAAAACAATAATAGTTAGGTAACATATTATATGAGGTACCATGATGTGTTTGCTTTTAATTTATTGTACTTTCAACATTAATTAATAATAATGAAAAAGCTTTAAATCTAAAAAATATATAAATTATTGAAATAGCGTTCTTAAAACCAATTTGGCTTAGTATTCTCCTTACCAATTCATAGTTTGACATACTCCTTTTATATTTTTTTTTCAAATGGTATGGTTTCTTCCAAAAATTCTATGTCAATAACATAGTTTAAAATAAAAAATGGTGCAACTACGAGCAAAAAACTAGAACATTACTATATTTCATCACCTTTTTTATTGCATCATCATCCATTATTACTTTTTGCCCTTAGTAATATATCTTAAGTCTCTTTAAAATAAACTCTATCTGCCAAATCTCAATGTCAAAGCAATATAAAAGGCAAGGTAACCATTTATTTTCATTATTTTTGTAATTTTCTTAAAATAATAATAATAATAATAATAATAATAATAATAATAATAATAATAATAATAATAATAATAATAATAATAATAATATTATTATTATTATTATTATTATTATTATTATTTTAAAAAGAACAAATCAGACAAAAGCGCATCAACGTATCCTTGGTTTTTAATACCAAAATTATAGGAGTATAATTTACATTTCCTCAATATTTTTCCTCAAAATAAAAAAAATAAAAAAAATAAAACATGAATATGAATTAATGTTCCTTTAAATGGCCATATCTCACAATGTGTATGACTTGACCAATGTCGAGTCTCACATTTAGTGAGACTTAACCTATGTCAAGTTGTGCATTTTATGCAACTTGAACAAATTTATCATTTTTTAATGAAATTAATCTGAAATTAACTGAAACAATTTAGATTTTTTCCTAAACTACTTAGAGAAATCTATATAAATTGCATTTATTATATATTTAGTTTAATGAATTTTAAAAATCAAAACTTTTTTAGTGAGGGGTAACGACAACTTAAAGTATAAGTGTTACTAGTCCATGATTCCATGGTTCTCAAGAAAAGAAATCTACCAACAAAAAAAAACATCATCAAATTACTTTGAATCACCTCGTGACGTTAATGCGAGATGATGAAGATGTCGACGTTAATGCGCATCTGAAAATGCCAGTAAAATGCCAGTGTAATTAGAAAATGCGCATCTGAAAGCTTTGCATTCCTCGTGACGTTAATGCGAGATGATGAAGATGTCGACGTATACTTGTGATTGATCACATGCGAACTTAACGTTTGTCATTATATTGATCGTCTTTATCGATTCTTCTTGCATTTTCAACACTACCAAGAGCTTCATCATGCATTAGTACTTGAAACACAGCATAATGATGATTCAAGCTTTTCTCACCTTGTAATCTGTATACACTGCCCAAAGCACCGGTACATGGATTCGGAAAAGCATAGAATATACGCCTGATTCTTTGATGCACAAGAGCCATGGCACACCTGGAATCAAATGGCTCAGTCTCCATAACAAAAAATCAACTAAGGATCTTATGTGATACCTAAATTCCTACATCCTTCCTCTTAAATCTTAATCCTTAAATGAGTTCTAGAGGGAATTATATGTAATATCGTTGCAGAAGGAAGACACTAATGTGTGTAAAACAATATGATAACTCGTTGCTTTAAGTCTATTCTTTTCTCACAACAATAGGTTCTTAAGGAAGATTAATTGCTAGAACTTACATTGCACATGGTTCCCAAGCAAGATAAATATCATAACCAGTACACAGGTAAGGTCTTTCTGATTTGGAAAGAAAACCGTTTGCTGGAGCATTTTCATCATTTTTCACCTGAAGCAGGGGTAGCGGATCAGAACACAAAGTTAACTTAAAAGTACAACAATCTCAGAATGGAAAATAAAGTTGATGCCAAGCAACTAAGATATCGTTCAGCATGAAAAATGCTGATGGAAATTCCATGATAGTGAATAAGATAACTCACATCACTTAAATTTGTCTTCTGTCGCTTGACCGGTGATCGTACAACTGCAGCTGCATCTAGGTCCGATTGACAACATTTCTCATCAGCTTTTTCCATAGTAGGGTAAAGATGTCGATCCCTAGAAGCAGAATACTCGATGGCAACCATAGCAGCATGTCGCAAAGGGTTCCAAGAACAAGACATGGGTGATGACGAATGTTGCTGAGACCATTGCCATGGATTTAAACAAGACACTCTGTTGCGAGATGTTTCGAGATCACAAGGTGAACCATTCAAATTAGAGGAAGATTGATTGGCAACATCAAGAAATTTTGTGCCTTCCGTTGAGTCTAGCAAGTGCGCTTCATTTCCATCAAGATGCATGTTCCATGAAGACATTTCATCACAAGCACTTGTAATTACTAGATTTGAAGATGGATCCACAATAACCGCAGCATTAACAAACTGCTTGAACAAAAACGATGGTCCATAATTAAATCCAAATATATATTCTGCTTTTAATAAAGATGTACTAAAAAACTTAAGTCAGGCTTCTCTAACTATTAAACAGCACCTAGTCAACTTACACTAATCTCGTACAATCTAAAAGTAACCAGTTAAAAAAACCAAAACTGTAAAAGTTGAAACTGAATTAATAAATCAGAAGTAAATATGATGCCTAAACACATAGCACCTTAGTGACTTCACTGCTATGTTATTATAAGAACCAGAATCCAGATCTAAGATGTTTTTCACATGATACAGAATCTACCCAAGAAACCATATCAAAACACAAGCTGGTGAAACTAGATGTTAGAAGCTTGTACAGTCTCATTAGTTGAGGAAATTTCTGTTTTTTGAGTATCAACTCAAGAAAATGCAAATGTGGAAATGGCAAATATGATATATCAGTATGACCAATCCTCCCTGCTCCAACACACACATGACACATGTGTACTCAGCCGTAGATACATGGAACAAGAGACGTAGCCACGTTCTGCGATCTGGGAACATCCGTCTCCAATCACCACGAAACACGATGTAAATTGCTCAAGGTGACCCAGTGTGGGAAACCCTGTTAGAAAGGTATTTTGACCTTCATTTACAAGTTACAGGAAATAAAAAGGAAAAACTAAGATGAAACCGAAATCTAAAGAAAATTCACTTAAAAAATTCTCAAAACAATAAAAATCAATTTAATTTAATATTGGTTTCAAATATATTTTTGATACATAAATTATCTCGTATCCAGTCGTTCCCGAATCAATCTAGGTTGCGTTTCTTGTTCCCGTTTCCGTTTCCCGTTCCCGTTTTCCGTTCCGAACCAAATGTCGTTCCAGATACAAATGTACACAAAATAAAAAGAACAAACTATCAAACAAGAAACATATATGAAATCTTGACAAAAACACACACGTCACACAAAAAAAAGGCACCAAACACGAAACATGTATGAAATCTTTACACTTCTAATTCCAAAAGCAGCTTAAAAAAATTTCCTAAGTACCTGACTATTGGCAGATTTTGACAACTTTAGCACAACATTCATATAGTTGAAAACCATTTTTGAGTCTTCCTCATTAAAACCAGTGATGCCATCAATGTTGCTGTCACATGAAAAGCAAAAGAAATTGATTTACAAGAGAATGAGGAACAGATGTTTAACTTTCAATGTTCAGATATACATTTGATAAAACGAGTAGGCAAGAGTTCATGATGTTAAGATGAAGATAACTGTCACAACAGCTAATGATGCAAGAAGTTTGAGTATTCGACCAACTTCAAGTTTTGATATAAAGCATATTATATATAACAGAAGAAAGGGTTATTAATTAGTACTTAAAAGGACCATGGTCCATGGAAATAGAGATCATGGTATCTCCAAACTGAAAAAAAATTAAAAAATTAGCATCTCACTATGTAGGTGGATGAAATGATGTAGGCCATAGTTTACATTGTTCTTCCCACTCCTCCTTTGTTGTTGCGGCATGTTTGCAGACCTATAAATTAGAGAGATAACAAAGAGTATAATCAAGCAATTTAACCTCTTGATGAAATCATTTAATTTTTTATCTTTAAATCTTCTCCTTTTTGTCCCTTATTTCGATAGGGCCAAAGATTTATAGTTCTTTGCTTTTGAATTATAAATAAACTCATTAAATCATGTGCACTTCTAATTTATGTGAAGTTGTTGATTGCTTACTAATTACGTCAATCAAAAGAAACCTCTTTATTATCACTAACAAGTGTAAAACAAGGGTAAGGTTGCGTACATCACACACCTCACTCAAACTCCACCCTAGGTGAGAGCACAATAATAGCATTGGGGCAATGTAATGTTGTGGTTGTTGTAAATCTCCTTTTTGTCAAATAAGGATCTAACGAGATTGACAGCAATGAATATATCGCCAAGTTAAATTGTAACTATGTCATTGATTCAATTGTTAAATGTTTGAATTGTGGCATAGTATAAAGAAAACTTTTTGAACATTAGTCACCTACTTGAGTTACAAAGGGATTCAACTGATAGTAATTTGTGAGCTCCTGCAAATCCATAGGCATGCTATCCAGATCAACGCCATTGTCACCAGTTAGACACAAGATCACGGATAATTGGACTTTCCCTATGAAGAATATTATTTCAATTACGAGAGAAAACACTCCATGTAGAATCCAATATATAAAATAGCAAGTATCAAAGGTCCAGATAGATCCATGTATGATTATAAAATCTACTAACAATCCAACGTTAATGTTGCATATAAAAAATGCAATTATATGGAAATCAGCATATTTGTAATTATAGCAACATGATTAATTCACCCATGATTATGGAAAATATAGGAAAGTATTGGCGTATAAGTGGAACCATTGTAATTGTTCCTTTTACACACAAAAACAAACACAATTAAACCCTAAACTTGTGTCATTACTTTTACATTGTTATCAAAGGCCGAATTGACAGGAAAAGACGAAAAGAGGTTTCATCATTTATAACAAACCTTACCTGAAATGGCAAATCCATTGAAAAACCCAACTGATGAGATCAGTGCCATAAATCGATTCTTGCAACTTGCAAATAGTAGCAAAATGGCTATAAAAACAATCCAAAATCAAAAGTTCAATCCAATTGAAACCCTTCACCATAGCTGGTCGGAAAAATCCTCATTCTAGCGAGGGGATGGAAAATCTTACCACGCACAGTCAAGAACTAAGGCACTTGAAGAAATGGCGGCTCAGTTAGTGAAAAGGGGAGAAAGAGAAAAATAGTAAGACCAACACGAAAACGAGGGAGGAAGAAAGTTTTTTGTCCAGTCAAGGAAAAAACACTATTAAGACAAAGGAAGAGGATGTTGCATTCACCATTCCACCTCCATGACCTTACAACTCAAAAGAGGAAGAATGAATTTGTGATTGCTAATACAATGACATCTGACCCTATCAATCTAAATAATCCTACTAAACCCCAAAAACTCACATCAACACTAAACACCCAATGTAGCTTGGTTTAAAAATGTGCGCCCGAGGTGCACCTAAGAGTGAAGTGCACCAAGGTGACCAGAAACACGCCTCAAAGACTCAAGGCGCAGCGCAATACAAGAGGCGAGAGAAGGCAAAAGCCTCGTGCTCTCGTGTACATTACCTTCTATTTTTGCTTTATTTAGTTTCAGATACTAAAATACTTACTTTTGCTTGATTTATTGGATTTAAGTTAAAGAAATAGTTGTTTATTTGAATTTAGAAGACAAAAAAGCCCCTTTCTAGTCTTTTCTTTGAAAAGTGTGCCGCCACTCTTAACCAAGGTATTCTTCTTCCCTTTTTTGTTGTTCTATTTTCTCTCTATTCTTCTTTTTTCCTTTTGATTTCCATTGCTTGTCTCTCTTTCTGTTTTCTATCTTTTCACTTGTTTCTTCTCTGTGAGATTGTATTTTATAATGCTTGGATGTCTTTCTTTTTCCTTTTTTTTCCTTTTTCTTCTTTTTATTTATACTACTACTCCTATATTTTATTACAATGATTCATTAAATATTTAATTACGATGATTCATTTAATTTTGTTTATGTTTGTCTTGACTTCAATGTATAATGAATTATAGGTTGAACAATAATTTCATCAACTCATATTTCATCAACTCATTGTGCTTGACCAGCACCTGTTGAGACCAGACCTAAACCGAATCGGAACTGTTGTATTCGGTCCAGGCTCCATGTCTTACTTGTTCTTCATTTTGGGTTTGCATTCCAGTCCAATCTAAGCGCCAGAAAATCCATGTTAGACTCGGATATATATATATATATATATATATATATATATAACTTTGAAAAGTAACAAAATTTACAATTTTTATGTATATACTTATTTAAAGAGCTTTATATTTCAAATTTCTAACACAAAATAATTTTTTAACTCAAATATTTTACTTTTATAATAATTAGTTTGCTAAATTACTTTACCTTCCATTTTTCAATTTAATTTTGGTATAAAAAATTGTTTCAGTCTAACCGGACTAAATCCGGACTAGACCGAGAGGAAATCGGGTTAGACTAAGATCGAACTGGATGAAACCGATGCGGTCTTCAGTCTTAGCATATTCAAAAATCCGGTCTTTCGGTCCAGGTTTGGACCGGTGCACACCCCTAACTTCATGGATACAATGTCTCACCAACGTTGTGCTTTGCGTACTCATTGATCGGTCAAAAGTTGGCTCTGGATGTTGTATCCTTCTTTGGCGTATATAGAACATCTTATGTCTCTTTAACTGGTTCAAAATCAATATTCAATTGTGATTTGTGACGCATATATCTCGGCTAAAAATCAAAAACACTCATATCCAAACTAGCTTAAGTAGAGTCTATAAATCACTTATATTAATCCAATCTGATGTAAGGGGTCTAGAACCCGAGTTTGATACACATGATTTCCTATTCCATGTGACCTTTATTGATGATTGCACTAAAATGAGTTTTTGAGGTCTTTGTTTCTTTCTATAAAATGATCCAAATTCAATTTCAAACTCAAGTTTGAATTCTTAGGTCGGAGGGAGTATATAAACTTGGACGAAACAAATTTTTTCTAATCAAGGGCTTATTCGTCAAACTACTTGTCGTGATAATCCTTAACAAAATGGAATAATAGAAAAACCGAAGTCTACTTTAGATTACTCTTGCATTATAATAGATTTTGAGTTTGTACATAGCATTGGTCTGAAGCACTTGCTTCTCCTAATTACTTAATCAATTGTCTTCCGACTGAGAGTCAACATAAAACTCCACTATCGACTACAAACTCTGAAAACTCACTGCGGGTGTTTGGCAAATGGTTGATCGCTGGTAGCTGATAGCTTATTATAATGGTTGATTTGACCAACTGATTTTATTTTCCAATTATATTGTATATGTCCATCTACCTAAGAAAATTAGAAATAAATTTAGAACCAAGGGTCGTTAAATGTGTCTTTGTAAGATAAAGGGTTAATCAAAAGAGTTATTATCTTGATCTATTAACAAATCGGATGTATACAACCATTATACCACCATGGACTGTGATTTTGTGACTTCATTCAGAGTTGAGACTGAATATTACTTTAGCCATCTTAGATGTTAAGAGGAAAATAGCGTAGAGCCGTAGACGATATCCTATCCTACAAAGCGAGTAGGCAATGCCACCCAAACAAACACAAAGTACAGCAAAATCAACCATTGGAGAATACTTGACCAGTTCGAGCATTACAATGTCGAGGTAATTACTTATGATACTTTTGAATCTACACTTAAGCTAAATGACATTTTGATCTTGTTTCTCAACCGATTCCTAGGGGTGATAGTGAAGTTTTCCCTTCAAAAGATGTCTCTTAAGTACATAAGATTATAAGATGGTATAAATTGCCTCTGAAAAACGCAAGGGAATTCATCCAAAGCGATATGACCCTGACTACGAAGTTCTGAGCCTAAAAGGCCAAATAAAGAAGAGTTGCCTCAAACTAATGGAATAAAAACTCCCCTTGAACGTTACATAACGATGTTATGTAACCTGTTTGATGAATTTTCATGACATTGACCGCCGTTACATTTATTTGTCTCCATGTTACAATTTTATTAATATTGAAAACTTAAAGGATAAATTACCGTGAATAATATGAACTTTCACTAAGTTTCAAACAATAATACGAACTTTAGGTTAACTATGAATAATACAAAGTTTGATGTTATTTTTCCAACAGCATCCATTTTTACCAGTTACTTGTTAGAAAACTTTTCTTTAATTTTTTTTAAAGTAATTAGTTTAACCAACCTCCGTCACATGTCTTTACTACTTCTTATTTATCTTAATTGATGTGTTTCACCCAAATTCATTTACAAACAAGAAAAAGAGGAAGTTTGATTGAAGAAGAAAGAGGGAGGATAATCAGGCAATTACAACCAGTAAATAACGAAGCAAATGATAAGTTTGTTTATCTTAATTGCTGTTTTTTTACTCATTATTTTACAAACCAAAATTTGGAGCTCTTTTATACCCAAATTATTTTACAAATCAAAATTATTGTTTACTTTGAAGTTGAATTTTAACAGTCAAAATTGATTCAATTTCCAAATTTGTTTGATTGTATGCTAATTACATTGATTCAATAACTTTGAAGTTTTCTACTCCAGAAAAAATATAAATAAATAACTTTGAAGTTTTAGTTTGATGGGTTGTTAAAAAAGAAGTTGAAGAGTTATTGTATGTTAGTGGATGTGTCGAATATATAAAATGTTTTTGAGTTAAAAAACAATTGTAGAGGAAGATGATGGGATAAAATGTACAAAAAAAATTAAATAAAGAGAAGATAATAGTTAAACCGAGTGAGAATGGAAATTGGTATAATACATTTCAAAAAAAAAAAGGAAATGGAAATTGGTATACTAATGGTGAAGAGAAGAAATTAGAGGAAGAAGATGGTATATGGTGAAAGGATGATGTTGTACTAATGGCCATAATATGACTTGTTTAACCAGTTATAAACAAGTAAGGCATGCTGATGGAATAATGACATCAAACTTTGTATTATTCATGGTTAATCCAAAGTTCGTATTATTGTAGGAAAATCATCGAAAGGTCGTATTATTCACGGTAATTTTTCCAAACTTAAATTATAGTTGCTCATTAATTTTGGATTTCAAGTGCCTCATGGCTATGCTAAAATCAATTGTGTTGTGAAAGCTCAAGATTCATATCTCTTAACATAAAAAATAGATAAGTAAGAAGAGAAGTCAAACAAGTTTGGAAAGGAAAAAGAGGCCTACCATCAAAACAACTCTTACGGACTCGCTTCACATGTCGAAGATTTTCCAATGGGGTAATCTGGTTCAATTTCCTACATATTTTTTTGCATTATCTACATCGTCTTGAGAAGAATACAAGAAAACAATCACTATTATTAATTTTAAGACAAAAGTTTAAGAATTCACACTAAGAAAATAAATTACACAAGTTTAATATATTTGCACATGATAATTTTAATCAAGGTGTAACACATGGGCAACCGGCTAAACCGGTCCTAATCACTTATCAAAGGAAATGGGTCAAGAAAGGGGTAGCGTTTAATTAGAACAGGTAGCGTTTAATTAGAAATAAGTTGTATTTTGTTTTGTCCCATACCTATGATGTAGAGATGTTATAATAAAGTCCCATACCTATATATAGGGACATGATAATCATTTGTAAAGTTGTCAAATAATCAATAAAGAGGAATTATTCTTTGAGGAGCTTGGGAGTGGCTCGAACACTTCCCCACATTGTTTGTTTGATCTCTATAATTGGTGTTTTAAAGAACATTTGGGCAGAATTTCACTTGTAACAGAACCATTCTGTTACAAAGGTATCAGAGCAAGTCGATCTTGAAGATAAAGAATGGCGCAAGAAGGTAATGAAGGATGGGAACATGGGCTGTCCAGTTTGAAGGAGTCAATAGCGGTCACCATAGCCAGCCAAATTGGGGCACTGGAAGGGAAATTAACTCGTCAAATGGCTGAGAAAATGGATGCGTTAGACAGCAAATTTTCCAGACGTATGGACAAGACGGATCAGATTCTATCAATGTTGGTAGGAGAAAGAACAGAAACTGATGGCAGGAAAGGGGGAGAAGACAGGCGGCATTCTAGGGTTTCTGACGGCTGGAAATTGGGGGAAAATCAAATTGGGGGGAAAACTTGCACCAATCAACAACCCAATCAGTGGGGATTGCCGAAAAAGGGTCCAGGCAGAGGGGCACAAAGTTATGGGGCTGAAATCGATGACGAATTACCTCCATTCGAGGAAGAAGACAGCCGTGAGATACATCGCAGGAGGCGGCTGGAAATTTCAGAAAGCGGGGAGAACCGTGAGGGGCGCAGGGAGAAAAGGATGGAGCACTATGTAAGTGATGAGGAGACAAGAAGCAAGAATTCTAATTGGAGGAAGAGGAAATTAGAAATGATATTGAGGTAAATGATAAGTGTAGCAAGAAGGAGCTTAGTGTTTTGATCACATATGACGAAGAGGATGACGATGAGGAGGTAAATGATATGGAGGATGAACCGCAAGATGTCGAGGAAAGGGAACCCATGATTTCGCTAAATTCGGTAGTGGGGATTACAAACCCCAAGACCATGAAGATGTTGGGAAAAATTGGGAATGAAGAGTTGGTTGTGATGGTAGATCCCGGGGCTACGAACAACTTTATTTCTACTAAAGTGGTTCGAAAATTGGGGATGGCGTGTGAAGAGTGCGAGAAATTCGGGGTGATCTTAGGGAACGGAGACGAGATTTTGGGGCAAGGAATATGTCGTAGGGTAACCGTGCATTTGCAAGGGTTGGTGATAATCCAAGATTTTTTGTGCTTAGAGTTGGGTAACTCGGATGTGATTCTTGGAATCCAATGGCTTGAGACTTTGGGCCCGGTGACAACTAATTGGAAAACGCAAACCATGCAATTCCGATGGGAAGGAGATGTAGCTAGATTGAAGGGGGACCCTTCCCTTAGGCGCTCCAAGATATCACTTAAGGCAATGATAAGGGAGATAAAGAAAGAAGGCGGCGGCATACTGGTGGAGTGCAATGGGATCGAACAATGCTTGAAGGAGATCCAAGTACCGGGCAACTTAAAGGGGGTCCTTGAGGAGTATAGTGATATATTTCAGCCGAGGACAACATTGCCGCCCTCACGTAGTCACGACCACGCCATTACCTTGAAAAAGGGAACCGATCCAATTGATGTGCGACCCTACCGTTATCCACATAGTCAGAAGAACGAAATTGAACGCTTGGTGCAATATATGTTGAAAGCCGGGATAATTCAGCCCTCCATGTAACATTCGAGAAATTAATAATTTAAGATGAGTGAATTTAAGAGAATTATTAGTACGAAAATGACCTTAAAAAAAAGAAGAAAAAAAATATATATATACATGATATATATATACTCTCAATTTAATTTCTTTTAACCCTTTTCTTTTAATTGGATTAAAAATACCCAAACCCTTCTTATGTACTCTTTCATTTTTTGCATAACCCCAAAATCACAACCCTTTTCTCTGATTGTTTCGCAAGCAACCATGGAGCCTTCAACCATGGATTCTTCCTCTTCTTCCTTGCGGCAAAAATAGGAACCAAGCATAGCCCATGGGAAGCAACGAATCGCCGCCTACTAAATTCCTCTGAATCACAACAATGACGGCTTCCATAACTATTCTTTCATCCTCTTCTTGATTTCTTTTAAAGGTAATTTCAAAGAGCCATGGACTGCCCTTTTCTTCGCCTGACAGAAATTTCATTCAAAATCAAGGACCCCATGTGTTCTGTGTTTGCGCCTAATTCTTGAACAATTGCAAGCAAGCATCTGAATCTTGAATTCCCTATCTTACGCCTAGAATTTCCAAAGCAAGGTAATTTTTGTTGTTTTTCCAATTCTTTTACACTTCATGTATATATACTAGTATACATACTTTTTCTCTTTTCTTTTCATTTGGCCTTTCATAATTTCATTAAGCTTTCTCAACTCAAGATCATTACAGCCATGAGATTAATTAATTGCTTCAAGATTAGTTGTATATACTTGTTTTAATTAAAAGGATGAGATTAGTGTTGATTGGTATTATACAAGTGGAAAATTGGAATTAATGGACTTTATTGAGAAATGTTTTTTTATGGTAAATGTTGGGTATTATGACATTCTTGGATGAATTAAGAGATTATTGTTTTTTTAGTAATATTAATCGGAATATATAATACCCATCCTTGTGGTTAATTATATATATATTTTGGGAATAGTTATTGTTGATACAAATTTTAGAGATAGGATGAATGATATTCGTAGGAGACTTTTTGGGTAAACATTTATTATTGATGAAATATTAAGTAAATGAAGTTCTTGAAATGGATTACTAGTTTTCTTTAGAAAACCATCGATTATGGGATAGAATACTTGTAGGCTATGTTGATTAGACGATTTAATATTCTTGATGAGATTAGTAGATTCTATTGGGTATTCTTGAATAAAAAGGACGTTATTTTAATTGGTATCCTTAGGAGGTGTTGAGATTGATCATTTATTGGGAATGCTTAGGAAGAATCTAATGTTAAATGATTTCTTAGTCTAGATGGATTATTGGTTCTATATGAGCATGGTAGATTATGGGCTTGAACGATTACCTTTCGGTCTAGGAGTATGCTAGAATAAATCTTGGTTTAACCTACAGTCCTAGGTGGAGATGTAATAAGTTACATGTTAGTTTAGTTGCTTCGTACGCACCCTGGTGACATTGTTATTATAATGCTTCAGGATATGATTACGTCGAGGAGCCTTCTAATGGATTGCGATGAACCGGTCTCGACTCGTTAAAAGCACCGTTGAAGGTGAGTAGTAGCAGTCCCTTAAAGGGTCTGGCCAGACTACGGTTTTGAAAATGATTTGTTTTTATATATCAAACTGCTTTGAATTGATGATTATTGATGATGAACTGGTTATGAATGATTATGATATGGTCAATAGATCGGGCTCACGAGCTGGTCATTGACGGAGTAGAGGGAAAACCTCCCTTACTCCCTATATTTGAGGTGAATTGTCATTCAAATATTGACTAGCCTCACCCGAGAGTGACATAGCCTTAGAGCTATGGGTGTTCCTCTCAACTAGACTCCCTGTGCGCACATAGATCTAGGAAAAGGATATTGCTTTTAGACCGATGTTTTGAATAACTGTGTTTTGTTGTTTTGGATTGTTACTTC
This sequence comes from Amaranthus cruentus, assembly GCA_019425755.1. NCBI lineage: Eukaryota > Viridiplantae > Streptophyta > Magnoliopsida > Caryophyllales > Amaranthaceae > Amaranthus > Amaranthus cruentus. The sequence continues at coordinate 19,950,822 of CM033455.1, forward strand.
TCATTCAGTTTAATCTGACCCCCTATAGTTTTCATCTTTTAGATTGTTTACAGATCGGTACCAGCCGGGAACGACGGGATAGAGCTGAGATGATTAGAGTATTCTTGGAAAATATTTTGGATTCCTGTATATATTGAAGTTGTAGTGTCCGTATTGGACTGTAGAGTATAGTAGATTTGATTATGATGACTATCTTGGACTTTTATAGTTAATTATATGATTCTTTTGGGCTATGGTCTAGGTATTTGAATTCAAATTAGTCATTAAAGTTGTATTTTAGACCTCGTGACCCTTTTTTTTACGAGCTATGAATCGAAATTTGAGATCTTTGGGTTAGTAAACCCCGTGATGACTTGTCTTACTTAGTCAACGGTAAGCCGGGTTGTTACACTCCATTAGTCCATTCTCGAGCCCGGTAATCTTGGTAAAAAAGAAGGATGGGTCGTGGCGGTTTTGTGTCGATTAGAGGGCCTTAAACAAGGCAACGGTACCCGACAAATACCCGATTCCTATGATCGACTAATTGTTAGATGAGTTACAAGGGGCAACAATTTTGACCAAGCTCGATCTTAAGTCCGGATATCACCAAATACGCATGCGACAAGAGGATGTGCACAAAACGGCCTTTAGGACTCATGAGGGCCATTATGAGTTTCTTGTAATGCCATTTGAGTTGACTAACGCCCCGTCGACATTCCAATCGTTGATGAACGAAATCTTTAGGCCATTTCTACGGAAGTTCGTGTTAGTTTTTTTCGACGACATATTGATATATAGCAAGGCGGAAGAGGAGCATAAACAACACGTGGGGTTAGTTTGTGGTCGACTACGAGAATACTCTATGGTAGTGAATGGGGGTAAGTGCGAATTCGGGGTGCCAAAGGTAGCTTACTTGGGGCCAGTGGCGGACCTAGAATTTGAAACATGGGGTTGCGAGTTTAATAAAAGCGTCTTATTTTCATCAACAAGTAAAGCATAACTTGAACGACTACAACATAATTAAGAAACTCATCTTAAATTTGATACTTTATAAGTTAATTAAAATGATAATTTTTAATATTATTCACGAATAACAATCAATGAAATCTTACGTAAATACAAATACAAATTCTAATTTTGAATTGAAATTATATTAATTTAAAGCAACTTATGATTTATAAACAAATAATACCCAAATCATACACAAATAAAATTGATTTTATCATAATTTAAAGCAAATTAAAATTAAACCCATATCAAATCATACTCAAATTCACAATACAATAGTTAATTAAATTCTATAAAAAAATCTAAATTCTAATTCAATTTTAATAATTTACCTAATTTATAATTATGGGGGATTGGATTGTGGGCTATGGACTATGGGCAACAATAGTGCATGGCGGCGGTAGTGTCGACAATAGTGGTTGTGGGTCGGCTACTAGCAAGCGACAAGCCGACAACAATGGTGCTTGACAGCTTGAGAATTCTAAAACAGAGATTGGAAGGAAGAAGAGTCGAAAATGGGAGAATTAAGAAAACTAATAGTCATTAATTTCCTTTCTTTGATAGTCATTAAGATAATTGCTCTTATAAAGTATTAATGATGTTAAATTTTTAAATCAACAAATGTGGATGTTGAGCCTAGTGGTATTGAAATGGGGTTAATTGTCCATATTTGGCAATAAGTCAAGGGTTCAAGACTTACATATTACTTTCTTGATTTTTTTAATGGGGTTGCATCACCTAAGCTAGGTCCCCCACTGCTTGGGGCATGTGATTTCAAGAGAGGGAGTCGCCGTCGATGATGAGAAAGTTAAGGCTATGGTATCGTGGCCAAGGCCCAAGAATGTCAAAGAAGTGCGGGGTTTTTGGGGCTCACAGGATACTATAGGCGGTTTGTCAAGGGTTATGCTCAGATGGCTCAAGGGCTCACAAGGTTGCTACAAAAAGATGCATTTACTTGGGATGCGGCGGCTGAAACGGCTTTCACAAATTTGAAGTTAGCCATGACTCAAGTGCCGGTGTTGGCTATGCCAAATTTTCAAGCCTTGTTTGTGGTAGAGGCCGATACATGTCACTATGGGGTGGGGGCCGTTCTTTTACAAGAAAAGCACCCTATAGCGTTTTTTAGCAAGATGTTGGGTGAAAGGGCAAGAGGAAAACCGATATACGAAAAAGAACCCATGGCAATCGTGTTTGCAATCTTGAAATGGAAGCATTACTTAATGGGAAGGCGATTCTTGGTACGTTCCGATCAACAAAGCCTTAAACACTTAATGGGGCAACGGGAGGTTAATGGGGACTACCAAAAATGGATGATGAAGTTGTTGGCCTTTGATTTCGTGATTGAGTATAAGCCCGGGAAAAACAATGATGTCGCTGATGCCTTATCAAGAAGACCGGATGCGGAAATGGAATTTGGGTCAATGTTGAGTTCTCATGGGATAGATTGGCAAGTGTTGCAAGAAGAAGTGAAACGGAACAGCACCTTGAGGAGCATTCGACAAGGGCTAGAAAAGGGAGAACAAACCACTGCGGGTTTCACGCTTGAAAACGACACCCTTTATTTCAAGGGCCGGTATGTCTTGGCTCGTTCCTCACCTTTTATTCCAATACTCTTGAGGGAATATCACGATTCACCCTATGGGGGACATATGGGAGAACTCAAGACTTATCTACGGCTAGCACAAGAGTGGTTTTGGGAAGGGATGCGACGACAGGTGATGCAATATGTTCGTGAGTGTCAGGTGTGCCAACAATCCAAGTCCACAAATCAAAAACCGGTCGGATTGCTCCAAAATTTGCCCATTCCCACACAAGGATGGGAACACATTACTATGGATTTTATAGAGGGATTACCCAAATCCGGGGGTGTGGACACCATTCTTGTAGTAGTCGATCGGTTGACAAAATATGGGCACTTCTTGACATTACGACATCCGTTTACGGCTCTACAAGTAGCGGGGTTGTTTGTTAAAGAAGTGGTGCGACTTCATGGATTTCCCACGTCCATAGTCTCGGATAAGGACAAGATTTTCATGAGCACGTTTTGGCGGGAGATTTTTCGACTACAACAAACCCAATTGCTTCGTAGTACGGCTTTCCATCCTCAAACCGATGGCCAATCGGAGATCGTTAACAAGATGGTTGAGACATACCTTCGATGTTTCGCCAACGGGCAGCCCAAGAAATGGGCCATGTGGATTCATTGGGTAGAGTTTAGCTACACCACATCAACACACTTATCCACTAACATGTCTCCTTTCCTTGCATTGTATGGTTGGGTTCCCCCACATGTGGTTAGAGTACAACAACCCGCGACTCCGGTAGATTCTTTGGATCAACTACTACAAGAAAGGGATATTATGCTCGAAGAACTCAAATTTAATATGATGAAGGCTCAAGTAAGGATGAAACAACAAGCCGACAAGAGGCGTCAAGAAGTAGAATTTCAAGAGGGAGATTACGTGTTCTTGAAATTGCAACCGTACCGACAGCGTTCATTGGCTAAACGGCCAAATCATAAGCTGAGTTTAAGATTCTATGGTCCCTACAAGATTATTCAGAGGGTAGGCAAGGTGGCATACAAGTTGGAGCTACCTAATGAGTGTCGCATACACCCCGTTTTCCATGTATCGCAACTAAAGATGGCGGTAGGGGCAACATCACCATCACCAAACAGCCCTCCCGTCAATGATGACTTAGAATTCAGCGCCCAGCCTCGAGACATTTTGGAGATACGAAAGTCTTCTACCGGGTCCGATGAAGTGTTGGTTGCTTGGGAAGGTTTAGACCCCACGGATGCTACTTGGGAGAATCGCAAGTATTGTAACACATGGGCAACCGGCTAAACCGGTCCTAATCACTTATCAAAGGAAACGGGTCAAGAAAGGGGCGGGTAGCGTTTAATTAGAACGGGTAGCGTTTAATTAGAAATAAGTTGTATTTTGTTTTGTCCCATACCTATGATGTAGAGATGTTATAATAAAGTCCCATACCTATATATAGGGACATGATAATCATTTGTAAAGTTGTCAAATAATCAATAAAGAGGAATTACTTTGAGGAGCTTGGGAGTGGCTCGAACACTTCCCCACATTGTTTGTTTGATCTCTATAATTGGTGTTTTAAAGAACATTTGGGCAGAATTTCACTTGTAACAGAACCATTCTGTTACACAAGGAAGATAAAATTACTGAAAATTCTTCTTAAGTGGCTTGAAATAATCTTGTTGAAGTTGAATCTTTCTGAGGTTCAAAAGTCACAGCTACTAGAGTAATAATCAAGAGCGTGAAGTTGGAAACCAATCTTATATTGATAAATGTTTGGCTAGTCAGAGTTGATTAGCTAGATATCAATTGATGTGGTGAAGGTGTTGAAAAAGTTGCTCTCAATTTAACTTCTTGTCCCAAGCGCCTTCGATGTTCTCAATGCACCATAATACCTTAACCAACTTAATCTCATTGTTCGAAGTACATTTAATTTCAAAATATAATGATCTGGTTAGGGTGAAGAAAATTTCATTGGAAATAAAATACAAGATAACTATATAAAACTCGGTCAACGATAGGGGTGGGACTAACTAATAAGGCAACTTTAAAATAGGTGGTTCATATTGAGATAAGTCACATAAACCATCTTAGTGAGATAGCATTACTTATTTGTGAAGAATATCAATGTGAATATGTGATAGCCGATAGGTTAAGGGTCATTACTTAAATTGATACAAATTTAAAATGGTGATGTTTGCAATTGGGCCAAGCCAAAAATGGTTATTATAACTTGATTGATACTCAAAAGTTAAAACCTACTCTTACTAATGTATTTTTCTTCTTCCTTTTTTGGGGGGGGGGGGGGGGGGGTTAGCTATGTGGTATTCGCAATCCTTATAGCATGAGGAACAATTTCAAACTAAACACCATCATGTTACTAACAATATTGCATAATACATAGTCTTGGACCCTATGATATCAACATTTTGGTGTCCCCACTCACATCATTCATGCATTTCGAGTTTGTAACTACACAACTAAAGTTCAAGCAAATCTGAAACCTATTGGCTATTAAACATTTTGGCTCCGAATAAACTGCTACGGTTCGTATACATTAAGCAATCAAAACTCAAATTACAAATTAATTTTGAATGCTTACCCCACCTTGAACTTAAATTATGATACTTCATACTCCAATATTTTAGTTTAAATACTTAAAAATAAATGTTTGCATATTGGAAAACTTGTAAGTTGTAAAAATAATACCAACGACATATATTGGCATACCTCACTAAAGTGTTGGCGAGTTTTGGATCAATAACCGATGCAAAGACATCAACTGTAAAATAAACGGAGTAAAATTTGAATGGTTAGCAAAATATAAAAAAGTCCCAAAAAATTACAGATTTAATCCTCAAGATATTAGGAATGCAAGTCAAAATCACTCAATACAGCCAAGATTTACCTACAAGCCCTAGGAGGATAGGACTTTCAGCCTTGATTAGTTGAGATTTAAAGAGCATTCATTAAAACCAAAATTGCACAGCCATGATAAACCAATGGGGACATAACAAATGAGCGAGAGAGGGAGAAAAACCTGTAGGTTGATGAGACGGTGAGAAAGGTGGTTTTGCCGGTATATGGATGATTTTCCCATAACTGTTGACCATCTTCAAATCCAGATCCCAGAATCAGCACTTTCACCTTTAAAACCTGTCAGTATTGACGATCGGTTGGATGAGCATATTATCTAATTATACATTAATATGAAATGTACTAAAATTTAGGCTTGAAACCATGACATGAATGACGCCAGTGGCGAATCATGGCGAGTTTTACCAAAGGCAAAATATTTGCCCCCTACTTAATAAGAGGAAGCTCACTTATGCTAAGCGAGTTGAAAACAACGATAATGTGTTTTGGTGCTCATCAAATGGATAACAATTCAAGCGAGGTTGATAGGGTTTCATAATCTTGTAAGCTGCTCTTATTTCGTCATGTTTATCAATTGGATACTCCCACATTGGTGGACGTAACACTGGATCTCATTCTAAAGAAGTGATCTAATGTTATCTATGTCAATATTCTTCACGACATGACCTTCTTCATCTCTTTGATTTGGAATATGATCGTAATTAGAAGGTGAAATTGTTTCATTTTCTGTTCTCCTAGTTAAACTAGGGCTTTCTATAAAAGTTGCATTATAAGCAACATGATCTTTTTCAGGCTCTTTTCTTTTATTAAATAAGAAGGTTTAGGTAATGTGTTTTTTCTTACCCATATATATAGATTGCTAACGAGTTAACACAATTACATATTGATTCACCCATTTCAATAACTAAAAAGAAATTTCCACTTAATTTTGTGGAATTTATAAATTTAATTACCAAAGTTCAAATCTTTAGTACCATCATTGATTATTGATCATTTGACAAGAACTTAAGAATTTAGTACCTAAATTGCTATCTTTGAAATGCACATATTTCATATACTACACGAAATTGATTAAACTTAGATTTAGTAGCTAAATTGCTACCTTTAACATCAAATCTTTAGTACCATCATTGATCATTTGACAAGTACTTGTGAATTTTAATTTTATAATAATACTAAAAACCCTAATATCAACCAATTTTATTATAATAATAATAGTAACATATAATATACCAAAGTCAATCCTCTGTAATCAAAAAAGGAAGCAAGGAACACCATTAATCCCCATTTTGCTCAAATTTCAAACTGTAAATTGGTTATCATAGGGCATACCTGATAAATTGTGGGCGTTGGTGCCGACTACAGATCACAAAGAATTTTGGTTGGGCGACTCGACTCGATGATGGCAGATGGAATTGATTGCTAGATGAATTTACTGAATATGTCGAGAATTGAAAAAAAAAAACATGTGGAGTCAAACAACTAATGAATTGGAACTTGGGAGATCTTGGAGAATAGGGAATATTAGTAATGAGTAATCTTGCCACAAAGCAATTCAACCCAATAATTTTTTTTCAATAACATATGACAGGGATCCAATCAAAAATCTAAATTTACCAAATATGGACTACTAATCAATTGATACTCTAATAAATTCCAAGAAATTAAATATAAAACCCTAAATTGAGTAACAAATATGGTATAATCATCAATCATGAATGAACAAATAATGTTTAACAGTTAACATTCAATGAAATGAAAAATCTATAACAATTGCACAAATTTAAAACTTTATGGAAGAAGGTGAAAGTTGTGCGGCAGGTTCGGTGGGCTGCCAGGGTGGAATTTATGCCGGACGGTGATGGAAGAAGGTGAAAGTTATTGGTCAGTGGCTGGCGGCTGCGACAGGTTTTAAGGGTTTCTTTATTTCAAATAACAAAACAGAAATTTCAAATAACTCCCAAATAGTGTCATTCCAAATTACAACACATTCACATCAATTTCTCTTTATTATTCTATATCTAACTTCTATTTCAACCAACAACAAGATTCAAGCACGAATAATCAACAAACATGAATTTAACATTTTCAAAAATTTGATATGAAAATCAATAAGTTCTTAAAGATGAATTTGGTGGTTGTGTACCTCAATTTAAAAGAGAGAGGAAGATAGAGAAGAAGAACCACGAAGATGCTTATTAAAGAATGAGATGCATCAAAAAGCTTATGGAGATTGTTAAGTAGGAGCGAATGGCGTGAGGGTCGCTCCTCGGAAACGCGGCTGCCGGTCAGACGCGAGAGAAGGAGGTGTCTGGGAGTGCGCATTGAGGCGGTCGTTGCCGGTGGGCTTCTGGTGATGTGTGTCGGTTTGACATGTGGAATTTCTAAGTGTGGGATAACTGGGATGTAACACCCCTGAATTTCCGACCCTTTAAAAGAAACCAAAACTGTAAAGGACGGGAGGAAATTCGGGTGTTACATAAAAGAAAAAGGAAAAGAATTTTGATAAACATTAAAGATTAACTTTAAAGATGTGAGTGGAAATTTCGGCAGCATCTACCATAAAATTGTCCGTCTTTTATAGAAATCAAAAGTTATTTAAAATCTAATAAAGTAAGGGCATCACGGCCTATCAAAACTATATCACGGTAGAATGATTCATGGCCGGCTTCTGAAATCAACATGCCAAGCATGGATCGTGGTTCCGGTGTCAGCGCTTGCGTTTGAACTAACTAAACTTTTTAAAACCATACAATTTATAAACTATGCAGCGGAGATGACATATACAAAAAACAGGAGGACATGCGCCTCAACCAAAAACATATACAAATTCAATTCAAAAACACATGTAGCGTCAAAAATAGTTAGAACATGGCACGTGTCAAGATTCTCACTCGATCCCCCCATATGCAATGCGAGGAAACTCCAAAACCTGCAAGATCTATCTATGATACCCCTGCTGCTCAACGTAAAGTCATAGACCAATGTGTTATAGCAGGGCCATCAAAGACAAGCCATCAACAAGGAAACAAACAGTACACGTCAGTAACTAACGACAAGTTATATATGTAACCAACAATTCAACGAAACAGGGGAGAAAAGACACTCCAATGCATAAGTATCTACTTCCACTATTTTCCACTTCTATGTACTTCTCAATGCCTTCACAATTTTCTATTTCTCTATTGATTTCATATATCCTCCTATGTGACTAGAGGCCACCATATTGGGGTTTGCAAGACTCACATGGCAGCACATCAGCCAAGGACGGTGACGGCCATGCCGGCGCCCAATGGCAAAGTATGATCATACCCCCGTACAGTGACTATATATAGATGGTCCATGCCTCCGGGAACTAATCCAGCTGGGGTACCAATCCAGTGGAGTCACAGTAATCGAACAAATCTGCTATCTCATCAATAAAGAACTCCTTCCCATTACAACCAACAACTTTCTTCTCCATCACTAAGGGAGTCCTTCCCATTCATAAAACATAACTCAACCATATTAATAAAGGGATCCTTCCCTATTCAGCTAACATGAATCAATCTTAATAGCAAGGGAGTCGTTCCATTCAAATTAACATAAGTCAAACTCATCAATGAGAGAATTATTCTCATTCATACCAATAGCTTTCTTACTCCATCACTAGGGGATTCATCCTCATTCAAACTAACGATAATCAATCTCATCAATACGGAACCATTCACTATTCAAACTTACAATAAACAATATCATTAATAAGGGATTCGCTCCCTTTCAAACAATTATTAACCAATCTTACTAACAAGGGAATCGTTCTCATTCTAAATCATTACTAGACATTTAGCATACTAGCATCGTTCTCTACTAGTAAACTTGAAAATCATATAATCAATAAATTTGATATTTCATTCGACGACGATTCATAGATAATGTACATTATATGTTTTAAAACAATTCAATATCGGTAAATATACCATGCAAGATGCATGCAAGAGTTAATTACTGCGTGTACGTACCTGTAAGCGTCACTGCACGACTAAAAGTCACAAAAATCATCCAATTAAAGTTCTACCTTCCTCTTATGAGATGGGCACCTATAGAGTTATGAATGGAACTAATAAGTCTTCTTAACTACTTTACCAAGCCAACTAAATACCAAAGTAACCGCTATCACCCATTCAACATGAGTTTTCGATCACTCTAGCACGCACATAACACATTCAGTACAAGTCAAAATTATTAACTCAACACAACATAAGTCCTTCCATCAATTTAAAAGTAAAAGTATATGTGAATCGTTTCTTTACATTAACCAATTTTGTACATATCGGCTCGCGTTACCTAAAAATAACCAATCACAACTAAGCCTTACAATTTTTAACACAACACTTATACAACGATAAGCTAATTCTTAGAGTTATCGAATCGCGATATCATTTGTTACATTCTACAAGGCTAGAAAGAACTATAATCAAAACAAGTCAAGTAACTTAAGCAACCATCGACGAAGAGTAGACATCGTGCTCTTAGCTTTCTAACATCATGCATTGTGACTTAAATAACATCCTAATAAGGGTATTTGTAATTTACAACAATCAACCCAAAACAACTAGCAACTATTATTCTCAATTTAGACCAAAAATCACTTTCATAGTCACTACAATCATCACCATCAATAATACCCAACAATTCATACCATCCATAATAACCGAATAAAGAAACATAAAATAATCGTAAATACTTGATTGAAGGAATAGCCAATTGAAATCCCCATTTGAACGATTAAACTCATAATTGACTATTTTCGATTTTCATGACAGTATGCTAGTATTTTGGGCATAACTCTCTCATACGAAATCATTTTGGGGTGATTCAAGTGCCCACGCGACCGCGACTTCGAGCTCTACAAATCTTATGAAGAAACCAAAACCTAAAAATGCCCTGAAGAGGCTCGAAATCAGCCAAGAACACGAAGCACAGAATCTGAATTTTTTTTTTTCTTTCCAAAACTTTGCTTTTAAACTTTGCTTTAAACTTTGAAGGTGAATCAAAACCCCAAATTGTAATAACTAATCAAATACTACCACATGAATTGGAAATCAAAGATAACCCAAATGAATCTAACTTCAATACTTGAACTAATTACCCAATTTATGTATAATAAAGTTAATATTCACTACACTTGATTTTTATTACCCACACAAAAGATTCAATGAAAGCAATACAAGGTTCAACACTTTTCATTCATATTTCTATAATCTAATTCACAAGTACACTTAAATCATCAATTAAATTCTCACCCATAACAAGATTCAATAAAAATTAATAAACAATCATCCCAAACTCATAAACATGGTAGATCTTAATTAGAAGCAAGAATAAAAATGGGGGAAGAAGAGGAGATGTCTTACGATGGAAAAACTAGCAAATGGTGAAGGTGTGGATGAAGTTTATGGTGGTGGTGCACACAGCCCAAAACCGGCCGAAGGGAGGGGCCCAAAACCGGCCATTGTGGCTGCCGGCACGCACAGGAACTGCAGCTCACTAGGCTGCTGCTGCGGGTGTTCGGAGGGGGAGGAGCAGCTGCGTGCGTCACAGGCGGAAGAGGGGGAGGAACGGTGGTGCTGTCGGAGGTCGCTGCTGCCGCGGCTGGGCTGCTGGCCGGCAGTTTGTGGTTCTGCCGTGAGGGAGAGTGGAGAAAAGGAGGTGTGCCGTTTTTGCTTGTTTGCAAGACTATGAAAAATGGTCTCACTTTAAACACTAGCCCATCTATTTATAAGATGAATCTTCTAATAAATCTTCTAATAAAGCCTTGTTAAGACAACCCACTTTCATCTGCTCATAGTTTTAAAAAAAAAAAATATATATATATATATATATATATATATATTAATTTTAATTCGAATCTCTTTATAATCACAACTCTATTTTCAATATAAATATGCTAATATTTAATATTCGTGTGAGACACGAATCTATTAAAACTAATTCGAAAATAATTTAATTAAATTCTAAAATTTTCAAAAATTAATGAAATAATAAAATAATGACGTCATAAAATGGTGAGGTGTTACAAGGGACTCATGTGAAGTCACGTCATTATTCCGCAGCATTTGTGCAGTTGAAGTTGGTATCATATCACCAGACCTAGTCCGTGGGGTCGACAAGTCGGACTCCATACAAGACCAGATTTTCGGAAAAAAAAATTCTAAGTCATGTAATTTTTGCACTATTTCGCGGCATTATCGTATGTAAAATATGATTGGGGCTTCTAAGATAGAACTTCCAAGCATGTCAGTAATCGATGTTGTGGTATAGAACAAATCGCGAAGTTTTGAAAATTCCACGGATTACTCTCACAAGGGGCTGATTTGAGAACTTTATTCCGCGGCCTCCGTGACACACTGAGATGGTAGAGGATAACACTTCACCCTGTCCACGAAGTAGATAAGTCGGACCCCCTTAGAGGATCCAATTTCTTGAAAATTTTTCAGAGTTAATATCTTTCCGCGGCCTTGTTGTTATATAAGCCGCGACTATCTTCTATATTTTATGCGAGTGACAAGCATTTTGAGCCGCAGAATTATTTTTTGGCATCCTTTTTTCATTCTTGTTGTTTTTAAAGAATGACATCGAATATTTCCTATGAAGCCGTGGAGTCTATTTGTCTTTGAAGTTTTACTCATGGATCTTTGTATATGCCATAATTTCCCCATCATAACTCGGAATTTGACACACAAGTAGTTGACTCAAAGCTTGTGAGCTCAATTTTTATATTTTCCTAAAAGATTTAGCGAGAAATGAAGGTATTGAACCTCAAGAATGTTCAAACAAGCTGTTGCAGGATCGATGCTCGCTTTGGCTCTCAAGGAGTATTTTTCCGCATAAAGAAAGATGTTTCATATTGTTGGGGTTCTCCTATCACATTATCCCTCATGCGTGAGACTTATTTATTCATTTATTTATTTAGTTAGCTATTAATATTGTATCACCTTAATGCCCATTAACTTCCCGTATTTGGGGTTCTTAATCAAGGGGCTTTTTCTGAACTTCTCAATCGTCTTGCTTAGCTACAAAGCAAATCATCATACAATATTATAATTTTGCTGCTAAATGACAAATGGTAGTCTAATAGCTATTTGCCAAATGGAGCCAAATTAATGTTCATGTAATTATAAATGGCAACATGCATAGTTGCTCAATATTTTCATTTCATGTAAAATTTCAATTTTTTCCTTTAATACAATATATTGTACGGTCAAAATAATTAGTTTTTATGTTGTTTTATAAATTTAAATATATATTGTTACCACTTTTTAAATAATTATAAATTTATAATGATAATATGCAAAAAAATTTGATTATTTTTTATTATTCTTTTATTTAATAATTTATTGAGCCATTATACTTTATAAACAAATTGAATATATTATTAGATTGTATTTATAGTACTATAATGTCATAATGATAATATGTAATTGCACAATTATTTAAAATTTATGTTTAAAAAAATGCACTTTACACATTCCGTACAATGCACGGGGTTTATACTAGTAACTTTCATAATTCTAAAGTAACTGTCCATCACTTGCAACCACTCTCCATAATGCCCATCGCATCCTCCTTTCTCCTGGAGTAACTCCCCTTCTCCTCCTATATAAAACCTACCAGCAACCTTTAGGACTCATGCTCTTCATTTTATACCAAAACGCTGTCAAATAACTACTCACCATAACCTCGAATATCATCATCCAACTTCTCCATCGGTTTGCCTTGTACTTGAGTTATTATTATTCATCCGTTGATATCACAATTTGACTTGAGCGTCAGATGGATTCTCCGGGAGATCACCCCGGGCAAGGCTAGCGTGTTGTGGTGCAAGATTTCAGGTTGTATTGGTAGAAGAGTCGCTCCACATCTTCAGGTTGAAGACAATTGACTTTGGCAACGCTTCATCTTTAGGTGTTGTTATAGTCTTTTGTCGATTCAAGTTTCGTACCCGAAACACGGAATATCTGGTATCCGGTTTTTAAACCGGATAAATTATCTGGTTTTTAAAAACAGGATAATTATCTGGGTCAGCGTACTGGCAAAACCGAGTATCCGGATATCTGATTTTCTACTTTTTTGGGGTTTTTTTTTTTTTGATTTTATAAATCTATAAATTTCTTTTGTTTTGGTTGTTAAATTTACTAATGTTAACAATTCTCAATTATAACTAATTTATTGTTAATTAATTTAGACTTTTGAAAATTCAATTATATTTCAAAAATGATTTGTATTCTAAGTTTAAAAATTAAGCTTTTTTTTTTAAATTGTTTAGAAAATAAGCTTGATTAAAGAAAGAAAGCGAAGTGGGCAGATAGTTATGTTGAAAAACACATAACATTATTTTAAAAAGACAAAAAAATTAAAATTGAAAATCAGATACCCAATATCCGATCCGGATTAAACGAATATCCGAATCCGGTATCCGGTTTTTTGACCCGTCACTATCCGAAAATCCGGGTATCCGGATTTCCAGATCCGGCTCGATCAGGTATCCAACTTTGAACACCCTAGAAAAAATATTAATAATCTTCATTGACATCATTGTCATTTATAATATTTATTTTATACATTACTTATGTTATTGAAAAAGCCTGTTTTCGACCCTTATTAAGCACTTTTATAGCTCATTTCATTTTATTTATAGTAGAGCTCGTTTATAGCCCGACCCGTCTAACCCATCAAACACCCCTATTAATAATACAATAAGTAGACGTTAGGTTTAATGGGGGCTGACGGCTGTATTATATTATACTTACGTTAGCAAAATCGTTTTTCACGTTAAAATCTCTATTCAATTTCTTCTCAAATCTCAACTCTCCCTCCGGGCACCGGGCACCGGGCACCGGCACCGGCACCGGCACCGCCGCTCCGAACCTTCAGCTTCACGAGGCAACCCAAAGGTATCTACTGTTCCTATTTTCATAGACCTGGAAATTATTAAGGTTTCTTACTTTTTCTACAAGGAATACTTTCCAACAGTAAATTTTGTTTAGTTATGTACTTATATCAATTTCTTTCAGTAACTCCTGCATTATTTGTGTCGATTTCTCTTTTTGGTTTTCATGAATTCTTATCGTATGTGCTTTTTCTTCAATCGTGCATTGGCTTTTTTTGTAAGCAATAGCTGTCTGCTTTATATTAATTTTACGGGGCGTTTGGTACGTGGGAATGGGAATTTAAGGATATTTAGATGGGATTGGGATAGGGAATTGATTGTTGGGAATTGATAAAATATAATCCAATTCCATGTTTGGTAATTTTATGGGAATAAGTTAAGAATGATAATATTTCTTGTTTGGTAGATGGGAATGGGATTGGGAATGAATTGGAAATAAAATATAAATAAACCAATTTATCATTTTGTAAAAAAAAGAAAAGATTCCCACTTTTTTCTTTTTTTTTTCTCACACCATATTTTAAAATAATAATTAATAAAAAATTACAAATGTCCGATACACTAGACGACATCAAAACTAGCAAAACAAAAAATCATAATGGGCAAAATACATTATATCATGCTCCAATACAATTAAAAAAGGAGAAAATATTATAATTACCCCACAAAATTATATTATTTACAAAATTTCAAGTTAGTAGTAATATTTTCAATTAGACCATACTTTTTCTTGATAATATACATACTTTTAATTAACGGATAAACATAACGGACGCCTAATTGGTTCTTCAAAATGAATACATCCTTAACCAAATATGTAACATGCTAATTTGCGTCATCGATTTCTTGTCGAGCAAAGATCACTTTATAGTCATCAGGCATAGACAGAAACAGGTCCAATTTTGCAGATTCTTGCCCAATAAGTCGAGTAGCCTTCACAACTTGTTCGGGGGTGAGACCAGGAAGTGAGCAAAGAACTTGGAATAATTTCTTCCTCGATTCACAGTTTTTTTCATGGACATCAACTTCATGTGTAAAAGCTTTCTTAATGTCATTCATTGACTTAGATATTTGAATAAATTCTACCTCTAAAGAATCTAATTCAGTTGGCTTTCTTTTGTGAGAATGCCTAGAAATACGGGGGGTAGTCTTTGTGTCACCTGAAATAGGTGTTTGACTGGCATCTTCATCAACTTGTTCACCAGCTACATTTGGCTTGCAAGTGGAGTGTTCTTCATCCGTACCAATTTCATCCCTTGGACCTTTCACCTTCAATCCTCTAGCCAAATCATGAGCATAAATCTCAACCAGTTTATCAAAGTGCAAGAAACACTTTCCATACAAGGCAGAGGCTCCATCTCGACTCTATCAACAAAAATGTAGTTTCATGAAAAAAGTAAGTAGTATACAATGTTAAAATAAAATTAGTTTAATGACAAAAATTTACCTTTGCCCATTCCATAAATACGTCTTTATCTCTGACCACCATTTTCTTCTCGTCATCCCATCCGAAACCGCTTCCATGTTGTTGGATGTCTAAAATATTAGACAATTGTTTTTTCAAGATCTTTACTTTAGATCTAATGTGCGGATCAGCTTTCAAAGCACAATTTGGTAGCTTTTTAACCATTTCTTTCTCAATAAAGTTTAGGTAGCCTGATTTGTGACCAATATCTACTTTCCATCCAAAACCATTCATTTCATATAGTATGTCAACAAGCACATCTTCTTCTTCTGCAGACCATATTCTTTTATCCCTTTTGTTTGTTGATATCACGTTCTTCTTTTTGTTCTTTGTATTCAACACTTGCAACTTCGTTATAATACACGCAACGCAATAAAAGGATTAATTACATAGCTAGCAAAAGATGATGACATTTCCAAGCAAAATCATTTCAAGCAAGTAATGTTCAATAAGACAACAATAATTTGAACAATAAAAATAAATTAACAACATAAGTACAATAATTAACAAAAGCAATTCACGATCATCATACAATCCACCAAGTCTTAAAACAAAAGGTCTATTTTAATAATTTTTTTAGTTATAATGTAAGCCTAAATCATGACTTTACACAACACGTCTTTTAGTTCTCCAGTTGTTCCACATTTCTTGAGCTATTTCATCTCTCCATCTACTCCATTGTGGTGATGTTTCAGTTGAATCAATGTCGTCATCTTGTTGCAAGGATCCCATATATTCATCTAACTCTTTCTCAAGTGGCTCATAATTCATTTGTTGCCTTATAAGGTTGTGGATATAACAACATGCTAATATTATGTTTGTATGTGTTTCGACCGAATAATACGATGGATTTCTAAGTATAGACCAACGAATTTTCAATAAGCCAAACGTCCTTTCAATCACGTTTCTTGCAGATGAATGTTTCATATTAAACAACTGCTCCTTTGTAGTTGGTGGATTAGTCCACTCTTGTAAATGATAGCGTTGTCCTCTATATGGAGCAAGAAAGCCTTCACAATTTTTATACCCAGCATCAACAAGATAGTAACAACCTATTGATAAAGAAATAAATCAACTTGTTATATATGGTTCCTTTTTAGTACAGAAAAAATAGTAACTCATTTTAAAGTCGTACCACGAGGTACTTTAAAGCCATTTGGCCTTGAAAATGCATCTCTTAATATCCTTCCGCCTGCGGCCGATCCTTCCCAGCCAGCCAACACATAAATGAACTGCATGTTTGGTGCACATACCCCAAGAACGTTCGTTGAAATATCATTCTTTCTAGAACGATATCTTGGCTTATCAGGAACACGAACATTTACTTTGATATATATATATATATATATATATATATATATATATATATATATATATATATATATATATATATATATATATATATATATATATATATATATATATATATATATATATATATATTGGGTTTTCAGTTTGATTTTGTTCTTGCATTTTCAGTTTGATTTTAGGTTTTCGTTTTGTTAGGGTTTCAATTTGTGATTTCTTCAATTGGAGTTGCATTTCACAATTTGAGATTGATTTTGAGTTTTTGTTCGTGCTTTTTGTGATACATTTTGGTTTTCATTTTGGTTGTTGATTTTGAGTTTTTGTTCGTGCTTTTTATAATACATTTTCGTTCTCCTTTTAGTGAAACGTTTATTTTGTGGTTTTTTGATTTTATTGTTTTGTTCTTTTTTGTTTCAATTATTAGTATGTGTTTTGTTCGTCATATCTGTTTTTTTTTGTTTATGAACTCATAAACCTTGTCTGCAACATTTGATGTTTTTTTTTTGTTTATGTGTTGTTATATGAATTTTTGGCCTAAACAAGTGAGGTTACGTAGTATTAACAAACTTATCAAAAGTCTAAAAGAGGAAAAGCGTAAGAAAAAGTCCAAGTTTGTTGACAAAGAGACAACTATCAATGTTGGCATAAGGTTGGAAAGATCATTTCATGGGATTACAAGGTTTCTTTTCTTATATATTTTTATTTTTCACATTTTCAAGTTGTTTTTTGTTGTTTGTCATTTTATTTATTATTTTTATAATTATTATACCATTTGCATGTATTTTAGACCGCATGATACACATCACTGTCACCAAACGCCGTAAATTGCCGATTTATTTACGTTATCGGCGAAACCTTCATCGTCGCATCTTCATCAAAACGCAGGCGCGTTAACGAAGCGGCGCAGCGCGTATTATGCCGTTTCATTAATACCTTATTGTTGGCGTTTCTTGATATTTTACGCCAGGCTTTCACACCGCATTACGTTATTACAACGCAGCCTTTTAGCTGCGAGCGCTTCCGGTGGCCGTTATTTTATTATTTCAGCGGAAGGGCATAACGGCGTCAGCGTTAAACCTGGCTGCGCAGGCGCCCCGCCAGCATATTCGCTTCTTCGTTTATTTTGATTTTTACGTGTTTCTTTGTGTATTTATGTATATACCTCGATGAATAATATCATTATCAAAATTAAAATAAGTGCCGGGATGCTGATAAAGGCGGAAGCCATCGGTGCTGTGCATGGCAGCTGGGTGAAGATCATCGCCATACTTAGCAGCTTCTTCTTATTTTATTACATTTTGCTGCCGCTTTCGTTGTTTGTCAATTTTACTTATTATTTTGGCAATTGTTGGCACAGGTGTTTTTTTGTCAATAAATCATCGTGGCACGAAGTGGCGTCTGTGGCCTCTATTGGTCAGGCCGCTTTCGTTTTACTTTCTTTTTTTTTTTTGGCGTTATTTTTATTTGCGTTGGTTTTAGCTTTTGGCTTGTTGTGCCTAAGGGCGAGCCGATGGACAATATCACATCGGCACCAACGCCGTGGCACTGCTGATGATGTGATAAAGGTATGTGAAGCAGGCATCGGTAGGTAATCGCCAAGTGAAACAGCCGGCGACGAAGTCGCTGCGTCAAGATCGCTGATGGAATCTCAATTAAGTCTATGCCGCCTATGTTATTTACGTAAAATGATCACGCATGCAAACAAAGAGAATTCATTAAATAATTTGCCAGATTCCTCGCAAAACCAATATGCTAAGTTATAATATTTTTATTCATTAAATGTATTGTGACTAATTTCTCAGATCCTCAAGAATGAAAGGCGATTTCTTAATGTTCTTTTACCTTCGTTTTATTAATGCGAACATATTTTGTCCCACCAACCTGACAGAATTATGAGCTGTCAATTTTGAATGCTCGGTTTGATGATATTCAATTTATTTATATCGCAATGTGATACATTAATGCAGTCTTCTGATGATGAAACTTTGTTTAACCGCTATTTATTACATTTTATTTGTCGCTTTTATTTTGAAATTCATGTTTACTAATGTTTTCAGCCTTTTAAAGGGTGTCTTCTCGACGGAAAGCAGTGTCGTGATGATCTTCTATCGGCGAATCGGTATTCGCAGCTCCTGGAAATTGGGAGAAAGAAGTGAAACAATTGTCACGAGGAAAACGTTATTTAAATCTTCGGTTAATTTCATATTCTAATAATGTATTCAATTTAAGATATTTTTACTCAAGATATTATAATCGTATATGCCATAACCGCTGTTATCGTTATGTATAGCCGGAAGTTCACGCCGTAAATGAGGAGGCGTGCTGTTGCGCAATTTTTTATTTTATGTTAAGCGCCTATTTAATATTAATTTGAATTTCTGTGTTACGCTTCGCATATTTATTATTTTTATTGTGCCGGTGTTGGCGATTTTAAACTGTCAAAATAAAGTTCGCTCATCCGGCATTTCTTGGGCCAGTATTAAATTGCTCGTTTCCGTTCGCCGTCATTCCCATGATAATAATCAATAAAATGTGAAAGCGATGAGCGATGGCACCGGCAAAGGTTTTTCCTCACTTTTAACATGTGTTGTGTTTTAATTGTGTGCAAAGTTATTAATTGTACCTCTTTTTGTTTTTCTTACAGAAATTGAATCTAAAGATAAAATTGTCATCATATGAAAAGAAAATACTAATAAACAGCATGCAAGAACCCCAAGCTATACAAAGTTTTTTTTGTTTTTTGTGTTATTTTTTTTTTTAGTCGTCAGTCAATCGCTTGTTGATTAGAAAGTCGCAGCCAGGTCAAGTTTGCCAAAAGCGTCGCATCTTCCATCCGTGCCGCCGGAAAATAAGCAATCGCTGCCGCGCCGGGCTAGCAACGCTGTATCTCCATCGCTATCAGCACCTCTATTTGTTTCAGCGACAGTCCGCTGATAGTCTGTGCGTCTTGGTCTTGTTATCGATGACATGTTGGATAGTTTTGGTTACAGCTGCGGGTCATTTCATTAGCTATGCGGCAAAGCAAAAGAATCTTTCTGTTTTGAATGCCCGGGGAGGCTTCTGATGCCGTCGGCAGATATGATGTCCGTTAAAACAAGATTTTAAAAGAGTTCGATTACGGTTTAGCCATATTTTGCCGCGTTCTCGTTCATCACGTTGTTTTGCCAATGACACAGTCTGCCACGGCCGTTGATGTAAGTCACATATTTTGGTTTCCGTTGGTCGTTATTCAAAACTGCGTCCTTCAGCAATCTGTGGTCATCCCCGGACATATTGATTCACTGGAGTGTCAGTCCGCGCCGCGAAACCTCTTTTGAACCGATTTGGTTGTTGAAGATCCACAATGTTCTCTTGTCCATCTTTTGAGGAGATTGAGAAAGTACAAGAATCAAACTCCCCAGCCCAAATGGATCTAGCTTCAACTCAAACTTGGCTCTCTTCAAAAGATCATACGTCCAATGTTGCACTAGGGGTAATTATTTGGAAGACCAAACTCCCCTCATGCTAAAACGGTGATAATATGCCAACTCCAAAATAGTAACACAAATAGGAATGTATTTCAATTCCTTATTTTGTGCCCTTCTGACATTTTCCCTTAGCCTTTTCAAAATCCAACCACACCAATCCAACGACCCTAACGCAGCAACATCCTCTAAAGGCTTAACTAAACTCCAATCCACTTGTTTGTGAGGAGTGGGTGCCAAATATGTAACCATGACATACATAACAAAAAATCGTTTAAAATCAGGACCCCCATCCCTCAAATTAGTGACAATCATATCAAACAACTTTTGAGAAGAGATTTCCCTACTTTGACAATTTAATTTCTCCCTCCACTGGTCAATCAAGTATGTATCAGGATTATTTTTTCGTTGCCTAGAAGTTTCAATAACAGGTTTTGAATGACTTATTGGCAAACCAAATATGTCACAGACATCAAACGCTGTTATTGTAAACTTGGTTGTGTCATTTACAATAAAAACACATGTCTCTATGTCATATTGTTTGATGAACCAAGGCACAATCCCGTGAAAACTTTTTAACAAATTCACATGTAACAAACCATCAAAACCAATTTCTTTTAAATCTTCTTTTTGTTTGACAGACATCATATCACCCAACAGCATAAGTCCCCCCGCATTCGAAAGCAAATGAAAAGATTCTTTTCGCCTGCCACATAAATAATAAATGTTACTAACAACCAAAACTAATCAAAAAGCAACATAATTATCATCAATAGCAACTCAGTTAAAAGATGTGTACACAAAGATATCAACAGTTTTCGATCACTCACTCGTCAGGAATAACAATAACCGATGGAGATGGAACATTCTTCTTCACAGCACGCTTAACCAATTGCTTATTTTTCCGAACAGAAGCTTTTTGAGATGGAGATGCAACTTTAGCTTTTTGAGAAGCTAAGCTTAACTGCAAAGCACGACTTCTAGTCAACCTAGAAGGCGATTGAATTTGAACAGCTACAAAAAAAAAAAATTATTTTAAAGCAAAAAAAAAAAAAAAAAAAAAAAACTTTATATAACTTAAATTTCTTAAAACGCAAACCTGTTAATTGTTTTCTTTTCCTTTGATTGACAATTTTCATCTTTGGTTCAATTTCTATATAGAAAAACAAAAAAATTTTAATTACAATAACACACAATTAAAAAACATGAAAAAGTAAAAAGTACAGGAAATAGAAAAATACGTTTTTCTTCGGTCTCACTATCATCACTTCCCGATTCTGATTGATTATTATCATCAGATGATGATTCACTTGAACTTGAACTTGAACTTGAACTTGTACTAGTAAAAATCTCGGATGAAACAAGCTTTGAAACTTTTTTGATAGTTTAAAATCATAACACAACACAATAAAAACAATAAATATTTGTTTCGCGACATAACCTCTTCCACCTGCACTTGCAAGAACTTCCAGCTCTATACATAATAGTATATAGCTTCAATTATAATATACAATTAACAAATATCTTGAAATTAAAAAATATCTTAGAATTGAATACCTTGTTCAGGTACAACTTCTTCAAGAATTTCATCTTGATTTTCCTCATCAACATTAGCTGTTTCACCTTCCTCATCTTCCTCAATTTCTTCAAGTTCGCTTAGTTACCATTCATATTCGTAAATAGAATCATCATTTCCTTTTCATCCGATTACCTTTAAAACAATAATTAAAAAGTAACATGAATTTCAAATAAAGCACAACAAAAAGATTAAAATGTAACTAAATATAAACAGCTAAAAAGTTTCTACCATCAAATTTATTAATCATCACATTTGCATTCTCATCGATTTGAGATCATCTAAAATTAGGCATTCAAGTTGACAATACTTATAAAATTTAACATACTTATAAATTTAGGCAGTAGTTAAAAGCAAACATGTATTTCTACATTAAGCATAGAAAACTAATTAAAAAGAACATTAAAAGTAACGCACTTTCATTTGCAGGATCTAAATTGGTCTAGCCCTCAACTGGATAAAAATATTATAACTTATATTAGTTTCATGAAATCTAACTAAAATATATTATTTAATGAATTTATATTTATATTTGCATACCGCTTTCAAGTGATCATTTGTACTTTTATCATCTTTATCACTTTGGCATCACTTCAATTTGATTCCAATTGCATCTTCAGCTCACTCTGAACTTCCATAGCTTCATCTTGTGTGAAATGTCTACCGCCATGTTGTGTCCAAATAGCTTTCCAATGCCTCTTCCACACCTTTTATCATCATCAACAATTTTTGACGTTGGTTGATGGTGATGTATTGTCCATCGAAGTCTAAAAAAAATATAGAATAAAAGTAAAGTAAAATAATAAGTAAAATAACATAAAAAATACGAAACAAGGCAGCAATAAGTAAATTTTGGACCTTCTTTTCGTCCTTCATCATGCACTTCAGTTATACCAGTGATTTTATTGACAAAAACTACACCCTGTTCTGTTATAATAATTATAAAAATAATAAGTAAAATTGACAAACAACAAGAAAACAACAACTTGAAAATGTGAAAAATAAAAAATATATAAAGAGAAACCTTCATGTCCACCATGAGCAATGATCTTTCCTTTTTTAACCTTGTCTGCAACAGTTTCTCTCAATGGCTCTTCCACACCTTTATCAACATCAACACTTGTTTGAGTTTTGGTTGATGGTGATGTTATTTTCATCGAGTCTAATATACATATAGAATAATACATAAGAAAGTAACCATAAAAGATCAAATAAAAACATAAAGAAGTACAAAGATGAAATGAATGTATAACAACCTTCTTGTTGGACAGCAGCTATATGATGCTGACTATTAGATTTCTTCTTCGAACCACTAGATTGTATACTTCTCTTCACAAGAGCAGTGTCAGTAACTTGATCTGGAATGCATGCAAGAATATAGTAAAACACGTTATGAAAAATAACATAATAAAGAATATAGTAATATAAAAGATGAAGATCGGGTAGAACACATAGGCAATGAAAGAGTTTCTCTCAATGCCTCTTCCACACCTTTATCATCATCAACAATTTTTTGACGTTTGGTTGATGGTGATGTATTGTCCATCGAGTCTAAAATACATAAGAATAACCATGAGCAATGATCTTTCCTTTTTTAACCTTGTCTGCAACAGTTTCTCTCAATGGCTCTTCCACACCTTTATCAACATCAACACTTGTTTGAGTTTTGGTTGATGGTGATGTTATTTTCATCGAGTCTAATATACATATAGAATAATACATAAGAAAGTAACCATAAAAGATCAAATAAAAACATAAAGAAGTACAAAGATGAAATGAATGTATAACAACCTTCTTGTTGGACAGCAGCTATATGATGCTGACTATTAGATTTCTTCTTCGAACCACTAGATTGTATACTTCTCTTCACAAGAGCAGTGTCAGTAACTTGATCTGGAATGCATGCAAGAATATAGTAAAACACGTTATGAAAAATAACATAATAACAGTGTAAAGTAACATAAAAATATCAAAACATAATAATAAAAATTATTAAATAAGTAACAAGTAACATAATACCTTTACTTCCTTCATTGCCTTGCCTACGTTTTGATGAAGATCGGGTAGAACACATAGGCAATGAAAGAGTTTCTCTCAATGCCTCTTCCACACCTTTATCATCATCAACAATTTTTTGACGTTTGGTTGATGGTGATGTATTGTCCATCGAGTCTAAAATACATACAGAATAACAAGTAAAGTAAAATAATAAGTAAAATAACATAAAAAAAAGTAAAGAAACAAGGCAGCAATAAGTAAATTTTGGACCTTCTTTTTCAGGCTCTTCATCATGCACTTCAGTTATACCTGTGATTTTATTGACAAAAACTACACCCTGTTCTGTTATAATAATTATAAAAATAATAAATAAAATTGACAAACAACAAAAAAACAACAACTTGAAAATGTGAAAAATAAAAAATATATAAAGAGAAACCTTCATGTCCACCATGAGCAATGATCTTTCCTTTTTTAACCTTGTCTGCAACATTTGATGTTGTCTCTTTGTCAACAAACTTGGCGCTTTTTTTCTTCCGCTTTTCCTCTTTTCGCTTTGCAATAAGTTTGTTAATACTCGTAACCTCACTTGTTTCAGGAGACCGTTGAGAATTTCTAGTGACAACCATCGTATATAATCTGAAAACACAAAACATAACAGGAAAACACAAACAAATACAAGTCACATTAAAATAAGTGTTCAGAACAGATAACAACACAAAAAATTCATATAACAACACATAAACAAAAAAAAAACATCAAATGTTGCAGACAAGGTTTATGAGTTCATAAACAAAAAAAAACAGATATGACGAACAAAACACATACTAATAATTGAAACAAAAAAAAAAAAACCAAAAAAAAAAATAAAAAAAGAACAAAAAAAAAAACCGAAAAGCAAGAATCAAGAATGAAATGCATACCACTAAAATGAAGACCGAATTCACTGAGAATCGCAAAGAATCACTGAGAAATCAAGAGAATCGCTAAGAGGAAATTTTAATGCAGAGAATCAATGAGAATCGCTGAGAGAATCGCTGAAAAATGAAGAGAGAATCGCTGAGAGATCAGGTGAAAGTGCATAAGAAAAGTGAGAAGTTCAGTGAAATTGAATGCAAGAAATAACGTACAAGAAACCGCAAATAATTGCCGCGTCAATCTTGGCCGTCAATTCAAATCCAAAGCACCACATTTAAAGTTCGCACTGAAAAATGAAGAGAGAATCGCTGAGAGATTATGTGTATGTGTATATATAATATATATATATATATATATATATATATATATATGTATATATATATATATATATATATATATATATATATATATATATATATATATATATATATATATATATATATATATATATAGACACACTTGTTTACTCTAATATTGTAAGTTAATTTAGTTTAAATACCTTGAACCATTTCCATCTCTCATCGGTAGAATTTGTAGGGATTGGTTGTGGGGTCGTGAGAAGTATTTTCCAAAGCTTTAATATTGCTCTCAAAACATTATTGAAATGTCAACTTATGGTCTCTTGAGATCTTTGAAAGGAAAATTTGATTTCTCGATTTTTCTCATCAAAAGCTATTATATGTAAAAATACTGCAACCATTTCCTCAACATTCATATTTTTGGTATCTTGCAAGCCTCCATATTCTCGAACCAATGAGCATAAGACCCTAAAACAACGTCTATCCATACGAAGTTGCTCTATACATAATATGTCATTTCTTCCTATCATATCATTTAAATGTTTCAATCGAATTGTTGGATCATACCAAGAAGGTTGCTTCAAAGTCATACGTATACGTATGCTAAGCAACGATATCATCACAAGCATAAAAAAATATAAAATTATTAAAAATTTCATTTTGCGTCGTCTGAGTGAATGGCACACGATTAGGTTATCTCTGTTCAATGGTGGACGAGGCATTGCTGAAACGCAAGATATAAGAAAAAGAAAATCAATGTATATACATATGTTTTTAACATAACATAAATAAAGGTAGCGTTTCAACATGGAAGCCAAACATTTTGACATGAATTTTTATATGCTATATAAATATGTAACAGCATAGAATTAATCAAATCACCAAATAAATACATCGACAAATTCAAACAATCTCACAAACATTATCAATTAATTTCTTTATCACTAAGTCAATAATTTAATGTCATATTTGCTATGTAAAAATACCTCATTTTTATTAACATGTTCACTTGCTTCACCGACTCCAACATTGCCACTAGTACCATGTTGATCAAAATGTTGAACATAAATTTCAATGAAAGTATTTGACTTTGCAAACTTTAACATTCGCATGACAGATTGATCATCATGGATTTCGTCAATACCAGTGTCAAGATCGTAACCAGGGATGGTGTAGTATAATTTATCACCTTCAATGAAACCTACATCTTTGGCCATGTCAACTAGCTCAAAGTAGGATAGTCGATCAACATCACAATTTCGAAAGATAGACATTTGACCTCCAATATACGTTAAAACACCATCACTTGAAAAAGAACCCCCATGATGAATTCTGATATTGATAAAACCTCCATCCATTCTGTGTAAGACAAATTAGTACTCTCACTCAAATTTTTGCATCATTAGACATGAGTATAATACTATGTAATTGAATGAAAATGGATATTCAACTATTAAAATTACTATAATTCTTTATCAAAATGGCATTGCTTCTAGCAAATTAACATCCAAAGTGATCACTAACTAAATTTCAACAAATGATTTAAGAAAGACAAGTGATTTATCTACAAGCAAAGATGAATGGAGAGGAAAGATGCTTAGAGCTAAATTGGTAATGGTAATTTTTGAATATTTAATTTGTATGGTTGGGATTATACATTCATTAAAACAAATACCACAACAATGGAGCAAAATTATCCCCAATTCTCAAACCCTAATATCATCTAACTTCACCATTCTAACCTATTTTCTCTCTCCCTCCTCAATAGTGATAATATCTTCCTCAAATCCATGAGTAAAAAGGTTAATTAGAGTTGGTCATGAGACTCTCTCAACACATACCTGATAACGGGTTTCTAACGCGTCGTTTAACGCTAGAAGCCTTGGTCAATCAAACACATTTATAACACCCTAAATACAACTATAGCTAGTATAGATGTAAGTTGGGGATCGAACCACGAGGAACAAGGGTAAGGAAGACTAAGTGCTATGTGTAAGGAAGTAGTGGTGTGTGTATAAAGGTGGGTGTTTTAAGCTAAACTAAGAAAAGCGATAAACAAGATTGATAAAAGCAATAGGAAACAAACGGGGTTGGTGAGGATTCACCCTAGGTCGATACTATTTTCTCAAACAAAGCTAGGTCAAGGGAGATTGAGCGTGGCTCAATTGAGACACTCTAGATAGCATGGGGAAGTTGATGACTTATAGTCAATGCGAACGACCCATAATCGCCCTATGTCTCACAAGGGAGTGGCAGGACAAGATATGCATCGAATATCAATCAAAAAAACCACAACAACCTCAACCCTAATCTAGCATATGAACAACATTCATCAATCCTAGGGTTTCACCAAACCAAAACCCCTAAGAAATCTACTCTAACATATTTAAAGCAATAACAACTAAGAACAAAGAGTAAAACATGGAAATAGACATTAGGGCAAGAGAGAAATCAACAATAATGAAAGACAAGGCAAGGAAACTAACTATCAACTACACTAGAAAGCAATAACCAAAGTAAGAACAAGAAATGAAAGCAATAGAATAAAATTCAAAGCAATAATCAAACTTAAGAAGAACAAAACATTAAATAGCATGAATGAAAGATCAACTAAGAGAGAAAGCAATAAAGGAAAGTAAACTTACAAAAACCAAAGTGCTTGAATGAAAAGTAATTGAAATTACAAAGCTTGAATGTAAAGGAAAGCATAAAAATCTAATTCTAGGGCAAGGAATTGAAATTAAAGCATAAATGTGATGTTCAATAGAAGAGAGGGTTTCAATCTATCCAAGCATAGGCATTACATTCAGAAAAGTGGGTATTTATAGCCCCAAAAGATCGTGCCCTAAAAGCCCTAAAAGACCCACGTGAAATAAGCATGCGAAGAAAGAAGAGTCGCAGGATTCTACAGCCATTCGATCAACGCCGGGGTTGCTCGAAGTGCCGATTCGACCGAACTGGTCAATCGCTCGAATGGAAAAGTTCGGTCTTCGATGTGCAGGTGCTTAGCTCGACCGGCTCGACCGCTCGACCGAGTTCGACCGAATTGAAGCAGATTCGACCGAATGGAAATAATTCGTGGTTTCCAGAGAGTTTGCAAGCTTCCTTTGGGCATCAGCAAGCCCATTCGACCGAAGGCCAGCCCTATTCGACCGAATGTGGGTCTTTTGGCCACATTGAAGCTTCAAACCATCTTCAAACGCCTTCTGATCTTTGCGATATCTTCGGGGATGACCCGAAACACTTGTAAGAGCCTCGAAACGCGTGCATTTCCTTTGACTTTGATGTCTAAGCCACGAACTCGATCCGAATTACCTCGAAACCTCCCGAAAACACCTGAAATGACCTCTAAACACCATGGAGACAAGAACAAGGTAAAATCGAGTGTATAACGCATAAAACCAATGTAAAACACCGAGATACGACACCAAAGTAGGGCTATAAATGTGCTCTAAATCGAGCACATCAATACCTCATTTTGACCCTTTTATATTTTTCTTAATCAAGAACAAATTATGTAGTTATATGATAATTTACAAGAATAAAACAAACACAATTGTTCATATCTATTACCTACTTTATTTATAAAAAAAAAAATCACAATTGAAAGATGCGTACCTTTCTCTGCATATGAAGATTGCTAACAAATGAAGAAGGTGAGCAATGTAAGAATAATCTACTGGACTAGATGGAGCAAATATAAAAAATATAAGGCAAGGGTAAATATGTCTTTTTATTATTTTAATTCAATTCCCACCCATCTAATACTAGCCCCCCCCAAGTAATAAATCATTGGGAATTCATTAAGATAATTCCCATTCCCAATCTCATTCTCAATTCCCATTCCCATTAAACAAACATGGCAAATAAATTTTTTGGGACATAAATTCCCATTCCCATTTATAATTCCCACAAACCAAACACCCCCTTAATGTTTGAGAGGAAATCAGAGAGTTATTTTCCTTAGATTAGATTAAATGATTACAATTTTCTTTTTTTTTTGTAGAATTGTTGTGATAATGACTACAATATTTTAGTAATGAGGTGCTTGTAAGCATAACTGATAAACTGTTATTGTAACAAAAGATCAGTTAATCGGGCTGGGTTAGGCTGTCTAGACCCGACCTATGCTAAGCCAGTATTATGTTTTTGCAGTGCCCAATTGTCATGGTGTTTGCATAGTAAATTGGTTTGATAGTGATAAGAAAGGTAGTGGGGTGTTTATTTAGGCGTATTGCCTGAAAGCTAATTGGTTATGAGTTATGAGGTTTTGATGTGTGGGGTGGGTAGGTTTACGGTTTAAGTTTTAAGGTTTAAGGTTTAAGGTTTAGGCTTTATGGTTTGGCTATTGCATGCATGAAGGATGTTGATGCTGATGTTATAACTATTGCCTTTAGCCTTTAGGGGTTGCTGAGGCTTAAAGGCCAAAGATTTAGGACCATTATGTTTTTTTTTACAGCAATTTTTGTTACTCGCTCTCTGCCAATACTTGATGCATTAGGGATATATGTTTTTCATCTGCGTTGCCCATAAGTATCTTTCATTATAGTTGTACATTTGTACCACATTACAATAATTTTAGTGAATCAATCTATTGAAAATGTACCTTGAGGTGAATCTAACATCTTATACGCATACATTTCTTTCATATAATAACAATAATAATAAGTGAATTAATCCTTGAACCCATAAGCTCGGTTGTTGTGGGTATATCTTGATTCACGGGTGTTGTGGGTGTGTGTGGTGGGATTTTCGCATGGTTGGGGAGAAGTGGGGTCTTGCAGGGGGAGAATGTGTTACACGGGGGTGTAAGGATCGTGCGGGAAGGGGAAGGGAGGGAGGCAGTTGGCTGTAATGGTAGATGCTGGGATGGGTGGTGAAAGGGTGGTAAGGGGTTTTGGATTTTTTCGTTAAATTTTTCATTTGATTTGGAAAGTTGACCTAAAATTGTAGGTATTCAACAAGTTAAGAATGCTAGAGGGAAATGTCGCTTAAAATTGGGAGTATTTAGGTTAATCAATTGTTGGTATAATTTTAAGATAAGTTAAAAGTTTGTATTATTCACGATAATTTTTTCTACATATAAATGATAAGTCCTAATTCTTTGAATATTATTTTTTTTAAGGTTGTTTTTTTGACACAATAGAATTTTCATTTCCTAGTTTACAAATAATTAAGATGTGAATAGACATGGAAAACAAACTGAGTTGGCATGCGTGCAGCTAAGCATTACATGCTAATGGCACAACACCATACATCTCATGGCTAGGCCAAGTCCGACACAACTGCTACATTTTTTTAGCATGCCTCATTTGTGCCTCGTTCACCTTTTTCAAAATTAAGTACAATCCTACTCATATTTCACTCTGTGGCCCGCATGTTGCTTCGTGTATAGTCGATTCTTAGCTTGCTTTAGTTGATGAATTATACTCCTAAATATGCAACTCTTACGTTATTTGTTTGAATATTTTTTAGATTGTTACTCCCTATTTTTTTTATAAATAATGTAAATTTTTTCTTACAATATTATAAAATTTTCAACAATAATTAAATAAATAAATCAGGTTGACATAATACTTGGTGAGTTTTAATTTTAAATACCCGGGAGAAATTTTAAAAAAAATTAATAAAAAATTCTGAAACCAGAGGGGTGGAATTGCGGGTCTCCTTGTTTGTTTCAAAATTCTGAAAATTATAACCCTCACTATTTCTCTCTCTTCTCTCTCTATAAAAGATAAAACCCTAAATACCCAAAAGGAATCCACCGCCGCCCGACTGCGCATCCCACCTTCTTCCTTCCGCCTGCAACCTCTGGCCAGGCGCCTGACATCCACCCCTGTTGTCCTTTCTTGCCGCCTGCGGCTGCCCAGTGGCTGGTTCATTTGTTCCTGTTTCACATTCCTAACAAAAACCCTAAAAATTAAAATTTTGAATTTTTAAGGTATTTTACTCTCATTCTTAATCTTAATGTTCTAATCTTTAATCTTAATCTTGAGGCTTGATGTTCTACTTTTTAATCTTAATCTTAATCTTGATTCTTAAATTTTGGTAGAATGTTTTTTCTTGTTTTTTTTTTCATGTTCTTTGAATTCTTGAATATCTGTTAGTGTAAATGTGTTTGTTACTCTTGAATAATTAAATTTTTTCAATTTTTCTGTTTATCTTCTTTGAATAATTGAATAGTTAAATATTAGTGAATGTAATTGAATGTTCTTACTGGTTTTGTGAGATGATAAAAGGTAAATAATTTTCGAATGCAATGTTTGTGGTTGAAATAAGTTTCTACATTTTATTTTTCAATGGTTTGAAATCTTATTTTTCAATGTTAATTGTTGTATGTATGGAAGTAGGAAAAAGCACTGTTTGCTATGATTAATAAATTTAATCATTATGTTAGGTATGAAAGATTAAGAACTAATAACGGGTTTAGATTTTTCTCTCAAAAAAAATGATGGGTTTAGATTTGATTGAAATTCCAAGAATACTGGATGGTTAAAACAATGAATAACCAACATTATGTTTAACTAGTACGGTTAAGATGATTTTCAGTCGATGGTTTCAAAGGTAATTGTTGAATGATAGCTTACTTACCTTTTTAGAGAAGGATTTGTTTCTCAATGTTAGTAGAGATGCTATTGTACATCGATTTCAAAATATGAAAACTATGCGAAAACAATTGTAGTTTGTATTTTACTTTATATTTCATTTTGATAGGCTATGTTTTCATTGTTAATTTGAACCATTGTAGTTCGTTCGTTACTTTTTATATTACTGTCTTTGTCTTGGGATTATTACGCTTCTACAAGTCATTTTGCCGAAATAAAATATATTTTAGTTATTAATTTTACAAACGAACCTTTGTCAAAATTCCGCCCATTTATTAGTGCCCCAGGGGACCATGGACCCTGGATCCGCGACTGCAAATTGTAATTCCAACATCCCAATAGGTATAGTATCTTTATTCGTTTATACTCCTCTCTCAAAAAAACCAACACAATAGAGTGAGGATTGCATTGATTTGGTGAGCTTTGAACTGCATAATTAAGATTTTTGATGAAGTATTTTATTTATTGTTAAGCTAAAATTTAAATTTCATTTAATTTAGAAGTTTAGATACCTAACTCTTTGGTAATATTGTAGTTTGAAATTTTTTAGATTGAGAAACAATTAAGAAAGAAAGATGCAGAAGAAACGAAAACAATTGTCCAGTTCCGATGACAATGTCAATCAGGATACTGTTGATTGTGAATTTCACCCGAAAAGCGACAGTATGTGTGTTATTAAGGCGCCACCTGGTATTAAAGCGACTACCTTTTTTATTCTTGAAAACGCCTCACTTCATATGGCTTTTGTTCGCAAGGTTTGCAATTTTTTCTAGGTTTTGAAATTTTATACTATTGATTTTTTGCTTATTTTGTGACTTAGAATGAAATATATCTTTTATTTTAGAAAAAGAAGATTTTAAGTTTTCAAGAAGATGGTAGCTATTTGTTGAAGCAAGGCAAGAATCCCAATAATTATCGCCCCGACATCTTTTATGAGGTTATTTGCTTTAGTCCAATTTTGTTTATAAAATTATAATATCGTTTATATACTTAAATTTACTGCAAGAATTTTAAGAAGTTTGTCTACTTGTTTAATTGTTGTGAATGGGCTATGATATTTGGTGAAGAACAAACAAGAACAAATGCACAAATAAACCACAAAAACAGAGCACAACAACAATGAATTAAAAACACAAGATTTATGAGGTATCTATGGATACCTCCTCCTCAAATTATGTTTACTTTCATTAATATATCAACATACATCAATGAGAAGACACACACAAGCTTTGAGAATAACCTATCAAAGCAAAGACCTCACCTTTAATGGTGGTCTCACACAAATACTCTAATACAATGAAGAACTCTCTTGGTTGTGAACCCTAGTAGCTTCTAGTGTATTAGACTCACTCTCATACTCCTAATGAAGTTCTAAGGACCCTTATATCGCCCTGCAATTGATTAGGAAACCTTAAGACAAATGGCTTAAAAGCCCTAGCAAAATCCCGCAAGAAACAAAACGCGAACCTGACCCACTGCCCAAACTGCCCGAGCATGCTGACCGCTCGAACGAGCGCTTGGTCCAGGACCCTACTGACATCTAATTCTGTCACGCATTGTTGGAGCCCTTCCTTGTGGAGCCTTGCCTCATTCAAGGCACATGTAAGAGCCTTCCTTATGCACTTCCTGGCCATCATTAAAGCATGCTAAATCTCCGACTTTGATCACTTCATCAAGTGTCCAAAGCGAATACCTCCATGCTCCATTGCACACTCACAATCATTCTCAATCGTGCAAGCCATTGAGTAAGCAACGAGGCGATCGAATTCACCTCCATCATTGTGAGATTTGGTACTTGGCACAACATTAGTGTTATTATATTCTAATGCATACCTTTTTTCTCCGGTATTTATTATCTTATGCTCTTATCCTCTAAATTACCATACATAGATCTTATAACTAATGATTTTCCATGCTTGTGATGCTTGTTTTTCATCTTCATTATTTATGTCTTACGAGTATCTAGATTTTTTTTTTATTTTACACCTTTATTCCTTTCTAGGTCTTTTCATTTTGTAGTAAGAGTTTTGCTCAAGAAAGCTAAGTTAAGAACTCACTAGGGGTGTATTCATATAATACAATTAGGGTAAATTTGTTTTAGAGAATTTTTCTCCATTTTATATTGTTTGGTATGGTAAGAGAATTAAAAGGGACAACGTCTAGGGTGGAAAAGGATTTTCCTTTCCTTTGTACACATTTTCCGCCAAACCAAATTAAAAGATTTTGATTCTTTTTTTCGATCGGATTTACGTGGAAAATGTATTTCGTCTAACCAAGGACCCTTATATAGGGTTCTTTTATTGAACATAGTGCTGTATTTTGGCATCTTTCACCAAGTAGACATTCTTTTAAATTTGGCTCTCAAAAGTGAATGTTGGAAAAAAAAAAGCCCTGTATGTGTTGAATTTGTTCTGTGTATGCTTATGAATTAAATATTGTTTGATATCCAGGCTCTTCGTGCAATTTTGGATAGTCCCCTGAATAAAGCAGGAATGGTTGGAGCTGTGTATGTGAAAACTGATTCCGGTGTTGTTTTTGAAGTCAACCCACTTACTCGTATTCCCAGAACATTGAAGCGATTTTGTGGCATTATGTGTAAGGAACTATTTTGATAAGAATTATTTTTGATGCTTCTATTGGACCAATATTTTATATCCTAATTGTGTGACATGAAGGACTATGTGATGGGATTTCATTAATTTCAAACTCTTGATCTATTAACTGCTTCTTAACTGGTTGCATTTGTTGTAGCGAAGTTTGAAGTCAATTTAATCAATTAATGTTTTCATGTTTTTTGTGATTCCTAGTGAAATTCTTGCATTGATGTTTCTTTTAAACAAAGTTTCTTTTATAAAATAACACAAGCCTTATATATTTTTGTTTTCTGAAATATTTTTATGGTTCATTTTCTAACTATTAAACTCTTCTCGTTATACAGTAGAGTTGTTGGAGAAGTCTTGTATACGTGCAAAAGATTCAGGAGAAGTGCTACTTCGAGTCCTTAAAGATCCGCTGATGCAACATATACCTGAAAATGCTCACATAATTGGTGGGTTTTAGGCTTTTGTGTGTGCGTGAACCTAGTAATTTAGATGGTGTAGTTTTATTAACTAAAATGCACGTCTGCCTTTTAGGATTCTCTCACAGCTCAAACAAGCTGGTTGATATAGAGGACTATATCTCTGTTGTTAATGATGATTCAGACTTCGTATTTGTGGTATTCCTCATCGTCTCTTAATTGCTCTGTCTATTCTTTCAACTATCGTAAATTTTTAAATGCTTATTCCTGCACTCTGCTTTGGGCTATGGAGCTGAAGTGTCTGCTTCTAATTTCAGGTGGGCACAATGGTCCATGGGAAAGTTAGCGAGGACTTCACAAATGACTATATTTCAGGTATTCAAATCTTTGAAATGCCGGAGATAGTACTGTTGTTGGCCTAAATTTATGAAAAAAATGCATTTGTTTGCACAAGATACGCATCGATATGTACCTGCTATGAGGTTGTTAAAATGAATAGCTCTTCGTGAGATGGCCTGTTCAGTTAGAGGCGATTGTAGTAAGTAGTAACCCTTGCATAGATTGGATTTAAGTTGGAATCAATCTCTTATCAAGATCCGTTTGACCGCCCGTACATACAAGTTTTTGTAAATAGCAACACTTCCATATTCTTATATAGATTAGATAGTACCGTTTACCATCCTCTTGATACCTCATTTCATTTATCCAAAATTCCGAGCCTTTTGAGGTGCCATTTGAACCATTGTTGTAATGGTCACTTGAAGTTAGATTTCATCTTTTGCTCATTGCATTCCGCTAGAGCGTGTTGGCCTCTTAATCGTGTTGCCAGCTCTGTTATAGTTTTGGTCATATGTAATATATAAAGTCTGCAATGGCATTTACATGCTTTGTTCAGCCATTTTTTTGTTTTGATGTATTGAGACCATGTTGTTGGGCATGTTGGCGCAAGGAACTGGTATCTCTGTATTGCTCTGTCTTTTATGTCATTAATAGTAGATTATGGATATATGTGTGTTATTTTTGTACCCCTTTCAGCTTCTTGCATCTTTTCTCGTTGGCTTCGCGTATGGAAAACTTGTAATGTAGATTGCCATCCTTATAACTTTTTTCTTGTTTTTCAGTTTCAAGCTATCGGCTTAGTGCAAAATGGTGTGTTGGGTTAATCTGTGAGGCATTGGAGCAAAAATGGAACCTACTGTTATAGCATGTTCCAATTTTGAATGCAACAATAAGCATACTCACAGTCTACAGAGAATAAACATTGATGAGCTTAGTCACAATAGCGTTTGGTTCATAGCAGCAGATTGCGGTCATATTTTTACTCGAGACCTCCCCTCCTGTCTTCCAACCAATCATCATGCCACAGTTTAAGATTATCCAACCACCGACTTTGCACCGGATTGTTATCAAGCTTTATTCTTATAGGTTTTATGCTAATATTTTATAAGCATTAAAACTAATAAAGTAGCCTTTCAAATACAACTTAATAAGTTCAATATATCTTTCAAATTCTAGATTCGCACTTAGAATCGTTAATACTGTATAGAATCGTAGAGTCGCAACTAGATATGTACGATTTTACTGATTCTACACAATACTTGAAATACTCCACAAATAATGCTAAATTGAGCCATAGCGCATCCAATCAACTATATTTATGGACTCTAATTTCTAGTTTTATGCTTTCTAATGATTAAACCGAGATTTTTGTCCATAATATGACTATTTTATGATTAACTCGTGTGGGAGTTGAGACTTAGCTTTTTATTAATTTTTTTTTTACCTTAGAGCTATATATTTATCTAGATTGCTAGTTGTGACTTTATTTCTTTTTGTGTTATTGAGTTAAAAATGATTGATTTGGTGTTCATAATTATTAGGGCTTTAAAGATGTTCCAATATAATGTAGCTTTGATAAACCTATTACAAGATCACTCTACTTAGCATTACTAATTTAACAAGGATCATTGTTATTGTATTTACTTCTTTTTTGACTACTGTTACTGTATTTACTTGGTGTATTTGTTTTATTAAATTATTGATTAGTATATATTTTTTATATTTGTCAATTCATATATAGAATACTAGAAAAAAAAAATCAAATAAGATGTATATGTATTTTTTTTGAATATAATAATTTGTCAATTATATTTTAAATTTTAGTATTTTTGTGAATTACAGCCTCAATAATTATAATGAAATATGAATTACTATCTAAGTCACCGATAAAACATTTCACTTTGAGTTCTCATGAACTAATATGTTTTAATTGTGGCTTAGATGTCGATATTACGTTTCATTAGCCAAGACAAATAACTAATACCATCAAATAAGGAGCACCCCGTGCACGAAAGTGCGTATTGCGACGTCTCTAGTTGCATCGACCAACGGTATTATTAGGGCTGTAAATTCGGTTACTCGGTCGAGTTTTGGGTCGGATTTCATCGGGATTGGATATCTCGGGTTCATGTATTCCCAGGTGATTAAACACTTTGGATCGGGTCGATTTGGTTACGGGTCCAATCGAGTACGGGTCAATATCGGGCTGATACCTCACTGGGTCGGTTTCGGTTTTGGGTCATACTCATTTTGGTTCGGTTAGTACAGTTCGGATCCAAATCGGTTATGCTCCAGGTCGAATCGAGTTCGATTAGACTATGGGTCGAGTCATTTTTTGTTTTAGGTTAATGTTAATTCGAATTATTTTGGTTCGGGTTGACTTCGCATCGGATTTTTGACTTGTGCATTTAGTTATTCTAAGGATTCGGGTTGATTAACATCCAATTCATGTGAGTTTTATGTCGAATGAAAATTATGGTTATTATACAATTAATTTATGTTGAAATCGTTTGTGATTGGAGAATGAAGAGTTATAGTCGGTTAATTAAGTTGTCGGTTAATAGACAAATTTGGTTTAACCAAAGATAAAGTCGATAAGATTCGATTTCTGGCCTGCATTTATTGTTTAACTTTAGCTAAACTAAACTTGATTCAATTCAATCAAACTTATTATTAATTGAATTAAACTTGATACGGTTAAATCGAATTATATCGCATTGTCGGGTTAATCTCGAGTGTTGATTATGGGTCATTTTGGGTGGGATTATGTCGAGTACCTATCAAGTTAATGACGGGTTCGAGTTGTAATAGGTCGGGTACAAATCAACTTCGGTTAACCACATTGTCGGGTCAATCTGGTGTCGGTTGTTCTCGAGTCGGGTACCGGTCGATTATTGAGCTAAAATAATTGGGTACATGTCGGTTACAGATCAACATCAGGTCGAGTTTCGATCGGTTACAGGTCACTGAACCTCGGGTCAACCAACGGGTCGGATACAGGTCGATTTCGGATGGTATTACATGTCGGGTCAATTTTTTACTGCCCTAGGTATTATCGACACAAAACGACTTTTAGAATCAGGAGCAAAGCCAAGATTTGAAATAAGC
This sequence comes from Amaranthus cruentus, assembly GCA_019425755.1. Taxonomy (NCBI): domain Eukaryota; kingdom Viridiplantae; phylum Streptophyta; class Magnoliopsida; order Caryophyllales; family Amaranthaceae; genus Amaranthus; species Amaranthus cruentus. The sequence continues at coordinate 19,989,261 of CM033455.1, forward strand.
GGGGCAAATAGTCGATATATGACTAAATTATTTATTATATAAAAACCAGTTAAATTATGAAAATATTTATATCATATGGACTAAAATGAACTTAAATCATAGCAAAAATTTTATTAAACAAATGGAGTTGAAGCTTTCCAATTATTATCACTTTTGGAAAACCCAAATGTTTTTTTGACTATTATTCCCTCTGCTAAGTCTCCAAAACAGATATTATTAAAATTATTAGTTTATAAACACACTAAAAGGATAAATGTAAAATAATGAAAGATAAAGAGTAATGACACTATAATATATATTTATTAGTTTATTAAAAAAATAGTTTAAATTAGGAGTTGATCTCTAAACCTTATTTTATAAATGTGCTACTCAATCCATTGAGCTATAATAATTTTTGTTATATTTTTTCGCTCTTTAAATTAGTAAAAGGGACCAAAACTGAAATACAAAGGATGATATCTTCAGTAAGGGGAACTGGCCTTCTCCATCCCCTGGAGTGGTGTAGCTTCGCCTCTGTTTAGCGTACTAGTACACGACATAGAAAAAACTTTCAGTTTGATTTTCCGGTTGATTTGTGTTTTGTTATACGTAGCAAATTCAATGAGACAAAGCAGTATAAGATAGATAAATGGTCAATTATAACCTTGTAAGACTTGTTTGTATTTTCTTACTTATCACATTGACATCAGGAGTACTTAATTATCACTTGTCCTTATTAAGTAATAAGATGAGCTTGTTATGAATATTTTAATATTATCTTTTTATTTTTCTCTTATAAAATCAGGAGTACTTATCACCTATTATTGCAACTACAACTACAAGACATAAGATATTATAAATAATTTTAGCAGTAAGCTGACAACTAAAATGTAAATGCAACTATCTAATTTCTAATGTAAATAATTTTTAGATTTTCTTTTTTCACAAAACAACTATCGAATATAAATTACATGTTTAATTATACGAGACTCTTAAAAATTGAAAATATATGGTAGTATATGTTAAATATTTAAAAATATAAAGTTATTAGAAAATTTTCATAATTTTTATTGCATACAGTATTAATAGAATTTGTTTGTTATTTTTGCTTCACATCAATATTAATATTGAATATCATGATTGTTAAAGCAAGTAACAATATTCTTGACTTGTACGTTAACTTTGAACACTTAATCGAACATGCTTTGTCTTGTACTTTGGAGAAGGACGATAAAGATGTGTCGAAATGCGTAAGTTTAAGGTTTGGAACATTGGATGAGGTGTTGCTTGATCGAGGCAATAAATATTGAAGAAAATGGAGCTCGCTCGACCCCCTGAAGGTCGCTCGACCGGTCGAGCGAGATGAATTTGGTCGAGCATCTTGGTCAGAATGCAGGGGATGGTTTCTGAAATCCTGCTCGGCCCGAGCAAGAAATGGCTCGACCCAGGATCAGTCGAGCGAAGCTGTCAGAAAGTCACATTGGATTCCTTTTGTGCAGTTTTTGTTTTGTGAAGCATTTAGTGGGTTGTTTAATTGCTTGTTTATTGTCTTGTTTATCACCATGCTTTATTAGTGTGTTAATTAGGAGAGTTACATGTGGTTTATGGTAATTTATGAGGGAATTCTAAGAGTGATGAATTCTTAGTCTATAAATAGGATTCATCACTCATAGAAACATTCACCACAAACACACATATTGAGAGTAGACTATTGCATTGTTAGAAACTAGAGGAGTGTTCTTACATTGCATTAGTATTTGTGATCTTGAGAGATTGTTCTCAAGATAAGGGAGGTTTATTATAATTGTATTGTTGAATCATTATAATAAAACATCATTTGAGGGAGAGATATCCAAGATATCTCATAAACACTTGTGTTCTTTTGCATTATTTTTCTTTGTCCCTTTCATTGATCATTACTTTTACCCCCTCAATGGAAATTTAATCTATAATGCTTTTACATAAAGTCTTCTCAATTGAAATAGCTAATTACAATTAAAATGGTTACTTTGTTTTTAAAGTAATAAATTGAAATAATTTATTAAATTTTGAGTACCTTTTTATTCAATTGAATTTGTGAACAATATCTATCTATCTATCTATAACTATTACTAAAATAAAACACGGTTGATATTATCACTATTTAATATTGCTTACGTGTCAGTGTCACAACCTCAACTAAAATTTTCCCCTCCAAAACTCAATGACGATGTCATCGTTGTAATGACTAATATTTATATCTTTGAGAGACTTTCACTTTATTACTTTTAAACTATGACTATAATATAATTCATATTGATTGATTTTATCTTTTTTAAGTCATATCATTTTATGTATTAGAAAACTATATACTCCTATTATTTTATTTCTTTTTTAAAATCTTTAATTTTTATTTATTAAATGAATATTATGTAATCAGTGTATTGGATATTTCCACCTAGTTTCTATATCTAACACCAACTTTCGTTTGCAATTAATATGAGCTGCACATGGCATATGCACAAACTTTCCATCTAAAATTTATTAAGGGTGAAATAGATAATGCAAAATTTATTTATTAAAATTTAAATTTCTTAGATGATACAAATATGTCAAGAAATTTAGGTAAATTATCAATGGTATCCTGATTTTTAGCACATTTTCAATGATACCCTTACGTTTTTTTTATTATCAATGAAACCCTTATATTTATTGGGCGTCTTATAACTGTAAGATTTAGTTTTTTTAACTTTTTTCGTCCAAAATAGTCCAAAACCGTTATATTTAAATTCTTTTTCTGTTATTTTTAAATATAAAACATAAAAATAGTTAACGATTTTGGATGGAAAATGTTATAAAAGGTTACGTTTGTATGATGCTCAATAATACGAGGATGCCATTGATAATAAAAAACTTAGAGGTAACATTAATAAAGTGTCAAAACTCAAGGGTACCAATAATAATTTCCCAAAAATTAATAAAGTCGTGCATCGTGCGAGTACTATTTACTATCTAGTTACATAAAATTTTCTAAATAATAAAAAAAATCATAAATTATTTTTGAACATTTTTTAACATTTTTTTTGACATTTTATTTTAATTTATAGCAAGTCATCTGGTCACTAGGTTTACTCTAGGAAAATACCCCTCAAAGTTGGGATTATACATGGTTAATCAATAGGTGAGATTATTGTAGGAAAATCACAAATAAGTTGGATTATTCTAGAAAATTTTTCCTAATAATTTCCCAAAAATTAATAAAGTCGTGCATCGTACGAGTATTATTTACTATCTAGTTATCTATTAAGAATTAATAAAACGATAAGATTTTGGGTATCCGACTAGAAGCGACTTACCTAATAGCACATGATAATGCGTGTGATTAGAATCGAGGGAAATTTGCTCAAAATAATTCAAACTATTGCCTGTTGGTTAAAAATAATTCTAATTATTAATTATTTTTTATTAATTCCAACTATTTTCATAATCTGTTGAAAATATATCCACCCCTTGTTATCAGCTGGAACAAGTAACTTTTCCTTTTTTTTTTTTGTTTTTGTTTTGTTTTTTTACTTAACTGATCAAAATTAACCCTTCCTCTTCATCTATTAATCAAAAAAGAAAGAAAAAAGTGGAGGTGAGTATGTTTTTAACAAATTATGAGAATAGTTGAGATTATTTTTGGCCAACAGGTAATAGTTGAGATTATTTTGAGCATATTTTCCTTGAATTAAAATAAAATTCAATTCCTATATAACAAACATACACCATGACATTAAATTTAATAAACTTTCTCTAATTCTTCGATGTGAGATCATATGTAAATTATTTTTCAACGAAAAGTCACATAATCTAGAGAAGTGTTGAGGATTTGGCTACAAAACAAAAGTTTATCTCAACATAGTGTAAGAAGATCTAGATGATATTGAGGATCAATGGTGCTAACAAAATTGTTGTTTTTGAAATCAAGGGATTAAATCACAAATTAAGAAATTAAAACCTTAGTTAATTATTTTTAAAATCAGACAGGAACAATTAGCTATTTGAATTGGAAAAGCTAAATGTAAAAACATATCCTCTCTAATTGATAAATAAAAATTCACATATATTAATTAATTAGCCATTTGAATTAAAAAAGCTAAATTTAAAAGCATATCCTCTCTAATTGATGGAATATTCAATTGAGGAACTCAAAGTGATGAGCATTAGGTTTGAATATTGATATTTGTATAAGTTTGACTAAAAGAAATTGACAACCTGTACTTACATAACAATTTAGCAATTTAGATAATGTAATTTGCGGCTATACAAATATTTATAACTAGATCAGCTTATCATCTCTTATTGATTAGGTGATAAGTACTTGTGATATGATAATATTCTTTTTGCCTAGAGGTGTTCAAAACAGACTCGATGACACGATAAACACCCGATTTTATAACCGAATCCGATTTGACCCGACTTAAAAATGGATCTACAATTATGTAAAAACAATGTGAACACAAAACCCGATTTTGAAACCGACCCGAAACACCTGACCCGAAATCAACCCGATGACCCGAATGAACACCTCTAATTTTGCTGTGTTATGATTTATTGGTGTGACTTGAGTGCACCAAATTAATCTTATGAACTAGTGTATTAGAATCCTATGAGGATGTTAAATGGGTGCATTAAGATGGTGTCTTAATGTGTATGTGATTAAAGTGATAAATGTGTGAGTTATGGGTGCTTTGATCATGGGAATTAAATAGTATGATGAATGGAAGTCTAATGGACAGCAGCAGCTTCAGGTTTGTCGTGCTCGAACGAGCCTCACTAAGCTCGAACAAGGCACCTTCTTCAGCAGCAAACAGAAGCCATCAAGAAGACACGCTCGGACGAGCATATGATCAGTTCATGGCTCTGATATTATGCTTTGTTCGAGGCACTAAATCATAGTGCAAGTAATCAGTTCGAGCATGTAGATCAGAAGACAAATAAATGAAGCTGCTGCTGTGTGGAGCTCGAACGAGCGGTGAAGTGGCTCGAACGAGCACAGTTCAGGAGGTCAGACAGAATGTTGGTTTCAGCAGTGCTCGAACGAGCCTTATATATGCATCGAACGAGCTGCCTGGGTCAGAGTACATTGCATGCTTGTTTGGTCGATTCTCATTCCATGGAGCAGTTTCATTATCAATTAAATCTCAGCATTAATATTGAAATGACATTCAATGTAATCATACATTATACTAAAGATGTTGGGAAATGACAAATGTCAGCCTAAGGGATGGACTGACATTTGTCATTTTTTTATTGGTTTTAGCTTCAAAAGTTCAAAACTCATTGGATTCTGTTTGGTAATTATATTTTGGGTGTTATTTTGTAACGTGACTAATAATATCAGTTAAATGCATTATGCTGCTTGTGTTCAAAACTCATTGGATTTTGTTTGGTAATTATATTTTGGGTGTTATTTTGTAACGTGACTAATAATATCAGTTAAATGCATTATACTGAATTAATGGGTAAACGTTGCATTATGCTGCTGAATTACCTAATAAATGCATTTTTGAAGACTCAAAACGGGTAAACGTTGCATTATGCTGCTGAATTAAATTGAAATGCATTTTTTAAGACTCAAAACCCTACAGCCTACTATATATTACATAGATGAATTAAGATTTTCACACAAAACACTTTAGCTTCTGTCTTCTTAAAAAATAACATTCATTGTTTAGCAAGGAAAATCAAAATATGAGTATCAATTTGCTTTCAGATATCAACAAAGATAGAGGTACATGGAAAATAAAAGTTAAGGTCATTCACAAATGGGAATTCAAAGACAAAACAACCGTAAATGCAATTAATTTATTACTAGCTGATGAAAAGGTCAATTACTTCTGAATTATTTTTAATTATTTGTTTTACCTTTTAGTTATTTTGTAATACGAATTTATTTAATACTAACATGTAAAGCATTATTGATTATAGGGAACTACAATGTTGGCTACCATAGGAAAGGCGACGTTAAGTTATCATTCAGAATCATGTGAAATTGGAAAATCATACTTTATGTCCATGTTTAGTGTGTCTCTCTCAGTAGGAGATTACAGACCGACAAGGCACGAATGGAAGATAACAATTTGGAAGACTACTATTATTGATTTGATTCCTGACATTACAACAACGGGCAAACAATTCAATTTCGTTCCATTTGATGTTATTTTGGACAATAAGCATGATGATAAATATCTTCTAGGTGAGTCATAATGTTACTATTTTACTGTATTTATGTTAAATATATATGTATACATATGAATAATTAGTTTAGAAATAAATAATCTTTACTTTTGCACAGATGTCATCGGGGAAGTGGTACACTTTAGAGATTATAATGAAAAATCCACAAAAAAAGCAATCAACATTGATCTCATGGATGCAAAGTAAGTTTCTTCAAAATTTGTTTAATTTCCATTCTAGCCATGAATAAGTTACTAATTTTTTTGGTGTTTTGTGATAAATTCATACAGCGGCGTAATATTAAATGTTCGTTTATGGGACAATTTTGCTGAAACAATATATGCTTACATCAAATCAATCGAAAAAGATAATGAAAAAATCATATTGGTTTTGCAATATGCAAAAATGAAGACATGGGCAGGTTCTTATGTTAAATTAATTTTTTATTTGTGACAACTCTATTATTTAACACATTAATGAACAAAACATTTATTGTTAGGTACAAATTATGTGCAAAACTGCATGGGGAATAGCTTGATGTATATTAATCCGATTTAAGAAATATGAGTTTAGGTTACATTTATTGTTAGGTACAAATTATGTGCAAAACTGCATGGGGAATAGCTTGATATAAGACAAGACCCACGGAGGTGACAAAATCTTCATCATCTACATTAGTAACCATTGAATCACAATTCACTGGTTGTAAAAAGATAAGATTTAGAGATCTACCATATATCACCACTGAAGGTGAATACGGAACAATAGGCACCATAGACGCACTGGATGTGCGCTATAGTTGGTGGTATCCATCATGTACAAAGTGCTATACACAAGTCATTTCTGAAAAGGGAATTTTAAAGTGCCCCAAATGCATGGAAAACGTGAAAATGGCCGTAGCACGGTAAATATAGTTAAATTATTCATACATTAATTTAAGAGCATTTTATCTAAATTTATAATGTTGTATAATTGACACTTATTTTAATTTTTGATGTACAATACACATATCAAAGTTAAAGATTATTATGGATATGAAGCTTTTTAATTTTATGGGATCAACAAAGCAAAGAAAGAGATAGGAGCAACCGCACAAGTAGTAAGAGATAAACAATTAAAGGTGTAAATTATTTTATATTTTCGATTTTTGAATGTAACATTATTAATAAAAAATCTCAATGGAAGAGAGCATAATGGATGAATTTAATGATAAACAAGAGGTAAATGTATAACTTTATTAAGATATAAGTATTTAGGTGTTTTAAAAGCGACTTTTTAATTTGTTTGAATTAACATGTATCCCTCTTACAATCCAGGAAAAAGCAAGTGTTGGAGAATTTGAAGACTATTCAAGAGAGACAAATTTGACAGACATCAATTCCATTCAAGATGAAACCGTGGATTACACACCAAAAAAGAGAAAAGTGGAATGTGATATGCTTCAAGTAGATGCAATGTCATCTACAAAAGTACCCAAGTTAGAAAAAATAGTCAATTTGGCCGATATGTTTTAGTTTTCTATTTTTTTTGTTTGAATTTGGCTTAAATAAGAGAGGTTTATTAGAATTCTATTGTTTTAGGTTTCAACTATTTATGTAATTTAATTCGCTTATTATCGCCATTTCAAGGTACAACCTTCAATGAAATCAAAAAGTGATTAATCTTACCTAACAAATGCATTATCCGATTACCTAATTAATTCTTACCTAATAATAATTACCAAAATGACTCTTAAAATTTTTATTCTCACCTAATATTTCTTACCTAATAAATGCATACTGGTGATTGTATTCAAAAGTTTAAAATTTTGGGATTATTAATTTGTGATGTGACAATAATTATATCAGTATAAATATTATAAATATTTCATAATTATAACATGACGAAATATTGTTATAATTCTAAAATATATGACCGAATATTGAATTCAATAAATAATATAAAATATATGACCGAATATTGTTATAAATCTAAAAATATTATAAAATATATAACCGAATATTGTATATTATGATATGTTTTTAGAATAAGCGTATCAACGCTTGACATACAATTTTAAAATGTTTTGCAATTGGGTGAACATTCAAAGTTGCAAAGAATCTGGAAGGTTAAACTTGGGTTTTGAAGGATGAGGTATGTTTATTTCAATTTACATTTTATGAATAGATATCATAGTTAATCTTATTATTGAATAATATAATAAATTTTATGTAAATAGTTTAAACATTATTATAACAGTTTGTAATAATAAATTTTAGTTATGTATTTTGTTTTTTATGACAACAAATTAAGTAAAAAAATATTTAATAACCTCAAATCAATTTAAAACAATAAAAAGAATTGGGAAATTAGAAATTCATACCTGTGTCCCAAAGGATATCAGGGGGGAATGCCTGAATCGAATATCATCCAATTCCATCTCAGAAACTTATATCTAATGACCTATTATATTAATTTTACGGACAAAAATTAAAGTCTATCCTATAAATACAAATTTTTCTAATCTACAAGCTAAAATGTATAAAACAAAGTTATGCATGTGTTCTCAATCTGCAAAATAATACAAAAAGCATGTATTAGATAATCTCCAAAATTAACAATTAAATAAATTTATATTAATTATATTTTAACTTGAAGGAGACTTTATTGAGATAAGTCTTCTGAAGTAGATGATAAAAAAATTAAATTTAATTTAAAACCATAAATAAAGCAATAATATTTTAGACATGAAGGAGACTTTATTGAGATAAGTCTTCATGAACTATTTGTCATTATGGAATAAGAATAGGAATAGGAAAAGACAAACTGAATAAAGTAAAATAATACTTCTATATAATTGTTGAGGAAAAGGGTTGTGGGGAAGTGTGAGAAATAATTATTATTAAATTTGTTTTATTGTATATGTTTAATTGTTATTTTTAGATTCAATTGTAAAAACTTTAATTCAAAACAATTTATAGAGATTTAATTTGACTCAACCAAATTATACTCATGAATTGAAAATAAAACAAAACACATACATAGATTATCAAAATGCACCAATTTAACAAAACATAAAATTATATAATGTTAAAATACATAAAGCAAGACAATAAACAAACTTATTGACCTATAACAAAGACATGCAATAAAAATTATCATCCATAAAAGTAATTAATGATAACTTTTTAGTTAGAAAAAATCCCCAACCTAATTTAAAATATCATCTCAAAAAAATAATTGACAAAAAAATATGTGAACATAAATTATCAAAAATTCACAAAACAAAAAGTAACAAAAAAAATTTGTCACATAAATTAGTAAAAATAATGACTAAAATGTAGAACTAATAACATTAAATTAATGTATATTTAATACTTATACAAAATTTCGAATTAGATAAGCTTATTTGACATAAAAATAAAATCTCCAACGTGCTTATTTTTATGTGGTAAAAAACAAAAATTTTAAGAGATATTCAAAAAAACATCTAAAATGAAATTGAAAAGAAACAATATGACTATATAACATAACCAAGCGAAAACAATATGACTAAACTAAGTTACTTGGATAGATTGAAAATAAAATAAAAACGCACATAGATTATCAAAATGTACAAATTCAACAAAAACAAAATTTACACAATGATTAAATACATAAAAGTTAAACGAAACAAACTATTTAACGTATACCAAACACATGCACTAAAATTATCATAATAAAAAAATTAAACCAAAAATATGCACTAAAACATCATTTGTCAAAAGAAAGTGATAAAAAGTGCAACATAAATTAGTAAAAATCAGGAGAAAAGATGTAGATTTAAAAACATATTATGAGAAAAAGAGAAAGAACTTCATAAAATTTATATGGAAAAAATACTTATCTTACAAATGACTTTTTCAGCATATGTACTAACATCTGAAAAAATAATTAAACTCATAAACAAAACATAACAAATTAAATCAAGTAAATATGACTAAACTAAGTTACTTGGATAGATTGAAAATAAAATAAAAACACACATAGATGATCAAAATGTACAAATTCTACAAAAACAAAATTTACACAATGATTAAATACATAAAAGTTAAACGAAACAAACTATTTAACCTATACCAAACACATGCAATAAAATTATCATAATAAAAAAATAAATCGAAAATATGCTTTTTTTTTCATGTAGAAACAAAATAAAAATCTCTAATCTATTTTTAAAACATCATATGTCAAAAGAAAGTGATAAAAAGTGCAACATAAATTAGTAAAAATCAGGAGAAAAGTTGTAGATCTAAAAACATATTATGAGAAAAAGAGAAAGAACTTCATAAAATTTATATGGAAAAAATACTTATCTTACAAATGACTTTTTCATCTACATCTTCATCATATGTACTAACATCTGAAAAAATAATTAAACTCATAAACAAAACATAACAAATTAAATCAAAAAACAACTAAAAGTACCTCTAAAAAATTTCAAATTGTTTGATTTGTTTAATAGCATATACATTGTTTTTAGAAATAATAAAATGAAGTTGGTATGGTTGTATGAGTAAGAAAGTGTTTGAATTATTGAAGGTGAGAATGAAATTGAAAAATGGTTGGTTAAGAGTTGGTATATAAAAAGTTTTGTGAAGTACTTCTCAACGTGTATTTAGAGGAAGACCATTGAAATCATCATTGAATAAGGTAGCATTTTATAGGTGAAGTTAGACTTAAGGTTAATAAATTATACTCCAATGGTTGAATAAGTAGCATTTTATAACTGCGTTCCCTATTGATGTTCACATAAGGAATGTTCACGGGAATTAAGAAACGTAGAATATTTTATATAGTGTTGGTATTATTTTATTGAATAATAAATTTGATGGAGGAAAAGTGAGGACCACAAATCTTAAAAAAGTATTTAAAGAAAGTTAGTGGAAAAAATATGGAGATCACAACTAATTAAAAAATATTTTTATAAAGTTAGTGGGAAACATGTGGGGACCATTAGGATTATAAAAATGTTAAAATGAAGTTAGTGGAAGAAATGTGGGCCCATAATCATTATTAAAATATTAAAATGAGGATGAGTGGGGTTATTTTTGTCCAAAAATTATGATATAAATGGAAATATTCCTTATGGAAGAATAATTTTTATTGAGATTATAATGATCCGTCATTTTATTGTTTAACGAGAATAATTTTTTTTACTATATTATTCTTCTTTCTTTTTATACAAATTGCTATATGATTATTAATGCTATATTATTTGAAAAATAGTAATATCATCATTTAATAACAAATGGAAGAATCAAATCCTCCTAAACGTCGTAGAGGAAGACCATCCAAACAAAACAATACGCAACAATTAACTCCACGTATTAATAATGGTGAGAATTATATTTTCTCTAAAATAATTTTTTAATTTTCGAGATTAACGTCAACTTTGAATAATAGTGCTTATTTTGGTTTATTAGAAAATTCAATTATTACCTTAGAGCAAAGTCGGGAACATTCAAAAAATGCAAGGTCAAACAGAAAAGAGATTTTACGTCAGAGAAGACTCAAAAATATTATTTTTAATCATGCTCTACTTGAATATTGTCATTTTTTATAGATCAAATGACACAAAACAATGGCGCATGTACAAGTCTAACATCACCTAACTTTTACAAATGTCACTAATGGTTTGTATTTTACCTTAAAATTTGCATATTTATTATATTGTCACTATTTTAACATTTATGTATTTTATTTACACTTTACATTACTCAATAACAATTGCTAGATCGAAAGGGTTCTAAACGTCGTAGAGGAAGACGATTCAAACATGTGAATTTGCTACTATTCAATTCACATACAATCAATGGTGAGACTATTTGCTCTAAAAGAAATTTTAAAATTATTTTTGTTTTACGTATGTTGAATAATATTGTTTATTTTTGGGTTTTTAGACAATTCAATTATTTTTGGAGCAAAGCCGGGAACAATCAAGAAAGGCAAGATCTAAAAGAATAGACTTTTTACGAAATAGAAGATTCAAAAATTCAATTTCACCCACATTAATTGGTATGTCATATATTCAAGTTAAATCCACGTTAGAGTTAATAAAATTATGTTTTATTTGCAATTAATTAAATCATGCTCTAATAAATAGTGTTATTATACTCTAGGTCAATTTGCTTCAAACAATGGTGCGAGTACGAGTATCACACCACTAACGCCTTTAATTGATGTCACAAAAGGTTGGTATTTCAACATTAATTAAAGTGTTACATATATAATTATATTCATTCATCACAATACTTATTAATTTTATCAATGGATATATGACATAATAAATACATTTTTTCCAGATGAATATTGTCCAACGCTAAATTCAACGATACAGTCTATTTTGGGTAATAAGTGTCTTGTGAGTCGTACCAATACCAACTCAAACGAGTCCAATTTGGTAAATGGACCAACGTATGTTGTTAGACAAGACCCAACTGACTCAATTAGAGATGTTGATACTGGTATTTTCTTAAATATTTATCTTTGCTATATTTGTAGTTTGTAAGTATTTTTATGAATGCTTCAAAATTGATGTTTGTATAATAATTCATTTTGTAGATATTATTGGATTGCACCAAAATGACGACAACATAGAACAAGATATCACAGGTACAACACTAACTTTATGAAAATTAGGGTCATTTACTTTTGATTCTACATTAGTTTCTACCAAATATTCATACTTCGATAGATGTCAATCGAGGAAATCAAACCAGAAATTTAGTATAATTAGTAAATAACTTTACTAAATTTTAATGAATTAGTTAAATTAGTAATTTACTTACAATAATTCTTTAACTTTTAAAATACTATTTATGTTTTAATATGATATATGGATATTGGAGATCAAAGCGAAACTATGTAAATGAATGGTGCAATAATGTGAGTCTTGAAAGAGTTGATAAAAGAAACAAATAATACACCATATTTTCGTTTTGGTTAAAAGGAAAGATTACACTCCCAAATATTCAAGATCCACCTTTTTCATCCCTTTTACATGGTCATGATTGCTAGTTAAGCATTTCATGGAGCGATAAGGGGGTATAACATGATGTTGCTTTTACTTTATGGGTGGACAAGTTGATAAACGTGAACATGGGTGAGTGGCCATGCTATTTCGGGGCGAGGCGACATGTCATAGAATTGGTAGCTTACTTCCGGGAGGAATCGTTCGGCAAAATTCCAACAGTTATACATTGTTGATACTGAAAATGAGATAGAAAACAGGAAGAAGTCGTTAGGTATCAAAAACAATATATTATAAAGCTCTTTTTTTTTAAATGATTTTTACTTTTTGTGATTTTTTTGTTAAATTAACACTTATTTATTTGATTGTGATTTGTGATATTACAGTTCAGGCAATCAAGATGATTTTGATGATTCAATTATAAAAGACTTGAAAAATCTTTTAGATTGTACGAATCCTTATGTGCATACATGGAGGATGGCTCGTGATAACATACGTCATTCAGAAAGCATTGACATTCACTTAAAGCTTATTAATAAGAGAATTCATGATGGAAGGACTCATAATTTACCTTCTCTGACGAGGTTTCGCTATAATTGTTGGGGACATAGGGAGCCGCGAAAGAGCGTGACATAATCATTGAGGGACGTGATGGTAGATTAAAGCGTATTAGTGAGCTTCATCCGTGTTATCTTGCACTTCAATATCCGTTATTGTTTCCGGTGGAAGGATGGGTATAGATTGGATATATCTCATAAGGGTGTTCAATTGGATGTGCCAGTCTAAATGGTGAACTTATTCCAGCAATTGTAAAGAGCGTAAGGTTAACAATGAGAGAATGGTTTTGTATCAATCATGGATCGAAAGGATGAAGTGACACAATATTAGCTCGGGTAAATTGTTCCATCAATTTCGTGATGGTTGGACAATGATAGAAGTCCGAAAGGCTTTATTCATAGAAAGGAACCAAAATGTTCTCGGGTGATAAATATGTCAACCTTCAAGGTGCAATTTCAATTTCGATGGTCCTTCAAACATAGCGGTAGGACGTTATTTTACCATCTACATACCCGAAGTCCACGATTTATGACCGATATATCATGATGCTATGGGTATATCAAGACATATGGATTTCCCGATGTATTTATTACATTTACGGTAACCCAAAATGGCCGAGATTACCCGTTTGTACATCAAAGGTTTTCCAAGATCGGCCCCGGATATATTGTCTCGAGTGTTTAAAATGAAGTTAGATGGTTTGGTTAAAGATCTCAAGAAGGAAAATTGGTTTTGGAAGATGATTGCGGTAAGTAATAATCTAAACTATCATTGCTTTGAAATGTTTTGATTAGATTTCAACATCATTTAACATTTTTTGTTATATATTTATGTAGTGGTATACAGACATTGAATTCCAAAAGAGAGGGTTTCCATGCGCATATAGTATTGTTCCTACAGAGATGACAAGATTTCAAGTCCAATAGATATTGACAAATTCATATCCGTTGAGGTTGCCGAAAGGAACAAAACCCATCATTATATGCTTTGGTTTCGATTTAATGATTCAATGGTGTGGAGCATCAAACCAAGATCACCTTGATGCGGATGGAAAGTGTTCCAAATACTTTCGAAAGGTTTAATGAAGAAACATATGTCGTGGAGATGGTTATCCATGCACAAGAGATTAGATAATGGTGTAACTGTTGATAAAGGTGGTATTGAGTTAGACAAGTATATGTTGTTGCATACAATCCATCTTTACTCTTGAAAATACAAAGCACATATTAATGTAGAATGGTGAACCAATCTCGCTATTAAATACCTTTTAAGTACATTAACAAGGGACAAGATAGAATTACGTGGTTTGTCCGAGCACGAAGAAAATGAAGATGTTGAGGATGTTGATGAAATCCAAGAATATTATAATTGCGGATATGTGCTGCGAGTGAAGCTTCAAGGCGTATCTTAGGGTTTGAGATCCATCATCTGACTCCACCGTGGGAGGCTTAGTTTTCATTTGCCGGTGAACATACCATTGTTTTTAATGATGAGGACATAATTGATGATGTCATATCTAGGCCGATTAATGAGAGATCAATGTTCATGGCTTGGATGGAGTGTAACAAACAATACGATGATGCTAGAAATCTATTATACAATGAATTTCCGGGGAAGGTTTGTATGGCAAAAGAAAGGAGAAAATGTGGACTCAAGAAAAGAGGATTCTCAATAGGAAGATTGTATCATGTTACCGGCGTGGTGAACGTTATTATTTGAGGACCCTACTAAACTTTGTCAAGGGGCCGACATCATTTGAAACATCGAAGCCGTGGAGTCATACATCCTACTTTTAAGGATGCATTGCTATTCTAGGGCTACTTGGCGATGATAAGGAGTACATTGATGGAATTGCAAGCAAGCTTTTGGGGATCGACATTCTATTTGGGGGAAATTGTTTGCAATGTTGTTAATGTCGCAGTACATATCAAGGCCGAATATGTATGGGAGAACACATGGAAACTATTGTCAAAGATTTGTTAAATAACAAAGAAGCTTATTTCAAATGCCCGTAATGTATATATACACTCTTTTATGTTAATTATTTAATTAAATTTTGAATTATCTATTTTATATAAATATTATAAAGTTATACACTAAAATTGCTGATTTGAATCTCGGACGATCACTAAAGTGTTATGCTCGTGATATTGAAGAGATGCTTGAAAATGGAAGTTCTTTGATGAATATACTTCGACATGTGCCCAAGTGATATTTTCATCAAAGATGGTCATAACAAAGCTAATTATGGAGGAGCTTAATACGCAAAGATTATTTGAAGGTGAAGCTAGCAGAGCTTCGCCATTGATGGCGAAGAGCAAACCCGGATATATGATCAAATCAATATAGCCATTGAAAAAATAAAGGAGGTGTATTTTTCTATATGGACAAGGTGGGGTGGGAAGAAACATTTATGTGGAGAATTTTGTGTGCATGTTTGAGGTCGAAGGGTGAAATTTTCTCTCGTTGCCTCAAGTGGAAGCTTGACTTTGTTACTTCCAAGGGGAGGATCGCACATTCAAGGTTTGGAATACCATTAATAAACTTAAAAATAATTTTAGAGGAATAGAATAGCCTTTAGCGGACCCTCTTAAAAGAGCTCATCATTTGGGATGGGCTCAATGACTCACAAGCATTGTTTTGAAGCCCCTCGATAGAATTTCTTATGTCATTGTTTCCTAACGGTAAACCATCCAATTTAAAACTTTCGAAAAGTTTTATCTTTGGTGGTGATTTTAGGAAAGGGTTCCCCGTGATTCCAAAGGCGAGACAAGATATTGATTCGCACACCAACTTTTCAAATATTTGGAATGATTGTAAGGTACTTTAATTACAAAGAACTGAATTGCACGGGATTAGCTAAGTTGATGAACTTCCAAATTTCGTTTGGATTCTCAAAGTTGGGGATGGGAAGCTTGGGACCTAATGATGGAGAGGCTATTATTATTATGAAAATATATTAATAAGGATGTAAATGGCGATCAAAAAGTCGAATTGTTGATGCAACATATCCCGGAATTGGTGAGGGCTCCTGATATTTCCCTTTTTTCATGAGGGGGCGGTTTTAGCACCAACCAATAGATTGTTGATAAGGTTTGAGATGTATTGTCACTTATATGGAAGAAAGATGTATTTGAGTTGATTCAATCGACAAAATCGGGCCGTTAAATTATGGTTAAATGATGATGCTTTTCATTGAGTTTCTAATCAATCCCGCCCCGTGTTCCAACCATAAATTATTTTTAAAAAAGTAGGTGTTTAAATTATAATGCCGGGGAATATGGATGGCCCCAAATTTTTATGGAACCGCGGGGTTTTTGATCATCTTGGTGATGGGTCATAAACAACATAATATGGATTAACATTGGCCTAAATTTTTCATTCCAAAATTAACCCACACCTTGGATAGCTCTCAAATCCCTTGCTCTTAAAAAAAAGGAGTTCCTGTCTTTGTGTTTTTGAAAGACGATCAATAAAAGTCAAGGACAATCACTATCACTGTTGGTTTTGTTCTACCTTAAAAACGTTTTAGTCATGGACAACTCTATTCTGCATTTCTAGAGTAATTGAGAAAAGGTTTAAAAACCCCCATATGTGAAAGGATGGTCAAATAAGTGATCGCGAAAATGTAGTGTACAAAGGTTTTTTCAAAACCTCTAAATTGTTATTTTAATGTAAAATATCTTTTTTTATTGTTTTTAATTGATTTGTTTTCAATTTTTTTATTTATATATATATTTAGTGTAGCAAATACAATATCTTGTCTCTCCCTTTTGGTCACCGGGGAACTTTTAAAAATAAACCCAAAAATAACAACTTTGCCCCCAAGCTTAATTCGGATGGTTTTCCGTTGGGACACAATGACCGGCGAAACCCCTTCGAGGGGCTTAAAACAAGTGCGGGTCATTGGGCCTCTCCCAAATGATAAAAACAGCTCTTTTAATGAAGGTTCAGCCTTTTGGGAAATTTTTGGGGGTTCTATTCCTCACACATTGAATCTTAGGAAAATAATGGGTATTCCCTTGAATGTGGAAATCCCCCCGGGAGTGGCTTACCCGAGGGAACCCGGGGGGAACAAATTTCACCCTTGACCCCAAACATGCACCAAAAACTCCACATAAATGTTCCTTTTTGGCCCACCTTGTCCATTTTAAAAACCCCCTCCTTTATTTTTCAATGGCTATTTGATTTTTATATAAGGTTTGCTCTTACATCAAGGCTTTGCTCTTCGATCCCTTTCAAAAAAATCTTTTCTAATTAAAGCTCCTCCATAATTAGCTTGAAAGACCATCTTTGATGAAAATATCACCCGGGCACATGTGGGGGATTTTTATTCATCAAAGAACTTCCATTTTTTGGGATTCTTAATATCAGGAAACTAACACTTTAATTGATGTCCGTGAGATTAAATAACGATTTTAGTGTAAAAGCTTTATAATATTTATATAAAATAGATAATTCAAAATTTAATTAAAAAAATTAACTAAATTATTTCTTCGGCTTTTTTGGGGTTTTTTTTTTTTTCAAATTTGGCTTTTTGTTTCCCCCCTTTCCCCTTTCCCCCCCGGTAATAGATTTCAAGCTCATCGTATTTTTTTTTAAAAACCCTCCAAGCCGAACAGATCTTTTCTTTGGGGGCCCCGAATGCCGTCATTTTTTCCCCCTTCTCTTAAAAAAGGGTATTTCCTTGGGAAAAAAAAACTCCCCCTTTGGGGGAAGTCGTGTTCCCCCCAAGACGCCTTTTTTCCCCTTTTTCCGCATATGTTTGGGGGATTTCATCAACATCCAAAATTTTTTTTCCCCGGGACCCGGAAATTTTCCCCTTGTTAGTAAAAAAATTTTTTTAAAAAGATTTGGGTTTTCCCCATTCACAAAAGGGATTTGGGAAAAGGGGAATTTTTCCCCCAAAACTATTTTTAAAACTCCCCTTTTAACGGTTTACCCATTATAAATCTAAAGCAGGGAAAATAAATCCCAAAAAACCCTTCAGGGAGGGATTTTCCAAATTGGCAACCCCCAAACCCAAAAAGGAAAAATAAATGATGGGTTTTGTTCCTTTTGGAAATTTTCGGGGAAAAAATTTGGAAATTTTTTTTGGACTTGAAATTTTTGAAAAATCTTGTAAAAATACAAATTTTTAAAAGGGGGAAAAGCCTCTCTTTTAAAAAATTTTGTCCCCCCAAAAATTAAAAAAAAAAAAGGGTTAAATTTTGTTGAAACAATCAAAACCATTTCAAAGAAATGATAGTTTAAATTTATTCCCCTTTTTAAATTTTCCCCTTTTTGGTCCGGCAAACCTCTTTTTTTAAAACCTGGAAAATATAGGGTTTTTTTAAAAACCCCGGGCGGGGGGAATCTGGGCCCCGGGCCGGGGAAAAAAAAAACCAAAACCCATATTTTTGCTTAAAAATTTTTTCCCTTTTTTTGGGGCCCGGGGGTTTTAAAGGGTAAAAAATCGTCTTTTTTTTGGAAAGGACCTCAAAAATTCCCCGGGGAATTTTTTTGGGGCTTTTGGTTCCTTTTTGTAAATTTTGGTTTCACCCCCTTTGAGGGGTGAGGAAACCCCCGGGGGGAAAAATTGGGCCCTTCCCCGCCCTGTTGTGGGGCCTTTCCCCCTTTTTTAAACCCCTTTTACGGTTTTAAATTGTGGAATAACCCCCTTTTTGGGGGGGAAAAACCCGGGGCCCTTTAAAAGGTTTCCAATCTATACCCCCCTTTCCCCGGGGAAAAAATAGCGGATAAAAAAGTAAGATTAACGGATGGCTCATAACCCCCGTCCCTTTTTTACCCCCCTTTTTCCCCCCCCCTTTTTCCCCAACAAAAAACCCCCGGGGGGGTTTATCCCCCTTTTATTGCCTTTTTAAAAGCAAGTGATGCAATGGGGGGCCCTTTTTACGACCACCCCCCAGGAATTAAGGGGAAAAGTACAATCTAAAAGTTTTTTTTTTATTTGAATAAAAAAATTTTCCCTTACGACTAAAAAACCCCCAAATCAAATAAATAAGGTTTTAAAAAAAAAAATCCAAAAAAAAATTTTTTTTAAAAAAAAAAAAAGATTTTTTAATATATTGTTTTGCCCCCCTGGGGGCCCTTTTAACTTTTTTAAATTTTTTTTTCTTATAAAAAATTTTAAAACTGTTTTGGCCGGGGGTTCCCAAAAACCCCCCTTTTTAAAACCCCTTTCGGGGGCCCTTTAAAATTTCCGTTTTTTACCCTTTTTTCCAGGGGGAAAAAAAAACCAATACCCCCCTTTCCCCGCCCCTCATCCCCATGAAAGTTGGCGAGGTGGATTTGGGTTTTTTGGGGGTGTTTTTCCCTTTTTCCCCCGAAAATAGGGTTTTTTTTTTCTCTTTTTCAATTTTTTTCCCAAAACCCCCCTTATTGCCCACTTCTTACTTTTTGGTTTGATCTCCAACCCCCAAATTTTTTTAAAACATAAATAATTTTTAAAAGAAAAAGAAGAAAATTATAATTTAACAATTATTAAAATTTAAAAATTATTTATAATTATACTAAACTTTTTTTCCCTTTCGTTGACAAAAATTTTAAAATTTTTTAAAAATAAAAAAAAAAATTTTAAATCAAAAAAAAATGTTTTTTCAAAAAATTAGTTTTAAAATGTGATATCTTGTTCTATGTTTGGGGCAAATTTATATCTACAAAAAATTATTAAAAAAACTTTTTTAACATTCATAAAAAATTAAAAAAAAAATTTTTAAAAAAAAATTTTTCCGTATCAACATCTTTTAATTAAAGTTTTTTTTGTCTAAGGGCCCGTTGGTCCTTTCCCCCAAAATTTTGGCCCGGGTTTTATTGTGCGCCCCCGGGCCCACTTATTACCCAAAAAATTAAATTTTTGTTTTCCCGGTTAATATTCATCAAAAAAATTTTTTTTATGCTTTTTCCTTGATAAAAAATAAATGGTAAAAAATTTAAAATTATATTAACACTTTTTTGTTAAAACCCCCAAACCCTTTTTTGGCCCCAAAAAAGGTTTGGGGGTGTCCCAAAAAATTCGCCCATTGTTTAAAAAAGCCCAAAGGGAAAATAACATTTTTTAAGGGGGGGTTTTTAATTGCAAAAAAACATAATTTTAACTCTAGCTTAATTTCCCAATATATGAATAAAATTTTTTAAAAATTGGTAAATTTTTTTTTTGAATTTTTTTTTAAAAAAAATTTTTCAAAATCCCTTTCGATTGGGGGGCTTTTAAAAAAAAATTTGGGAAAAAAAAAAAAAAACAATATTATTAACCGCGAAAAAAAAAAATTTTTTTTAAAATTTTTAAAACCCAAAATGTCCCATTAAAGTTAAAAAGGGGTTTTTCCCCTTTTTGTTTAAATTTTTTCCTTTTCCCTTTGGGGCCAAATTTTTTAATTAAAAGGAAAAAAAATACTAAATGAAAAAAAGGACAATAAATAATAATGCGGCTTTGGAAAAAAACCATTAGTGACTTTGAAAGTTTTGGGATTTGGGACGCATCCCCCATTTTTTTTTCTTTTGATAAAAAAAATGTTTTTAAGTTTTTTTTCCTTTCATAAATTTTGTTTCAAAAATTTTTAAAATTTAAAAAAATATTGAACCCTGGTGGGAAAAAATTTTTTGGTTTTTCTCCCGGGGGAAAAATTTTTTTACTGTTTCCCTTCATTTTTTTGAAAATTTTAAAAAGGTTAATTGAACCAAAAAACAAAATAACCTATTTTAATTTTTGGGGCGCAAAAAAAAAAAAAAATTTTCTCCCATTATTAATGCGTGGAGTTAATTTTTGGGCGTTTTTTTTGGGGGGGGTTTTCCTTTTCCCTTTTGGGAAATTTGTTTTTATTTGGTTATTAAATTTTAAAAACTTTTTAAAAATAATATGCATTAAAATCATATAAAAGAAAAAAAAAAAATAATATAGTAAAAAAATTTTCCGAAAAAAAAAAAGGGGCGGTTAAATTTTTCAAAAAAAACCCTTTAAGGAATTTTTTAAATTTTATCAAATTTTTTTGAAAAATAACCTTTTATTTTTAATATTTTAAAATGATTGGGAATTTTTTCCTTTTTTTAAAAAATTTTTTTTCCAAGTTGGGTTTTTAAAAGTTTTAAAAATTTTTTTTAAAGTTTTTTTTCCTTTTTTAAATTTTTTAAATTTTTTTTGGGGGTTTTCCTATTTTTAACAATAAAAAAATCCACAAAAAAATCCCCTCTTTTTAAAAAATTTAGGAAACTTTTTTGGCTCGAAAAGGGGGGGAAAAATTTATTAACCCAAATCAAACCCCCAAAATCTCCTTTTATGATGATTTGGGGGTTTTTAAAACCGGGTTAAAAACCCAAAAAAACTTTTTTCCAACTCTTAACCAAATACTCACCCATTTTCTAGAATCCTAAGCTTTCCCATTATAAAATGCTACTTATTAACCATTTTTCAATTTCATTCTCCCCTTTCAATAATTAAACACTTTACTCATAACAACCATACCAACTTCATTTTATTATTTTAAAAAAAAGTTTTGCTTTTAAAAACAAATCAAACAATTTGAAATTTTTAGAATTTTTAGTTTTTTTTTAAAGAATTTTTCGATTATATATACTTGATTTAATTTGTTTGTTTTTTTTATGGTTTAATTATTTTTGGATGTTAGTAATATGATGAAGATGTAGATGAAAAAGTATTTGTAAGATAAGTTTTTTTTATATAAATTTATGAAGTTCTTTTCTTTTTTCCTAATATGTTTTTAGATCTACAACTTTTCTCCCGATTTTAAATTTATTTTGCACTTTTATCACTTTCTTTTGACATATGATGTTTCAAAATAGATTAAGATTTTTATTTTGTTTCTACATGAAAAAAGCATATTTTGATTTATTTTTTTATTATGATAATTTTTATTGCATGTGTTTGGTATAGGTTAAATAGTTTGTTTTGTTTAACTTTTATGTATTTAACATTGTTGTAAATTTTGTTTTTGTAGAATTTGTACATTTTGATCATCTATGTGTGTTTTATTTTATTTTCAATCTATCAAGTAACTTGTTTAGTCATATTTACTTGATTTAATTTGTTATGTTTTGTTTATGAGTTTAATTATTTTTTGGATGTTAGTACTATCTTTGAAAAGTCATTTGTAAGATAAGTATTTTTTCCATATAAAATTTTATGAAGTTCTTTCTCTTTTTCTCATAATATGTTTTTAAATCTACATCTTTTCTCCTGATTTTTACTAATTTATGTTGCACTTTTTATCACTTTCTTTTGACAAATGATGTTTTAGTGCATATTTTTGGTTTAATTTTTTTATTATGATAATTTTAGTGCATGTGTTTGGTATACGTTAAATAGTTTGTTTCGTTTAACTTTTATGTATTTAATCATTGTGTAAATTTTGTATAAAGTATTAAATATACATTAATTTAATGTTATTAGTTCTACATTTTAGTCATTATTTTTACTAATTTATGTGACAAATTTTTTTGTTACTTTTTTGTTTTGTGAATTTTGATAATTTATGTTCACATATTTTTTGTCAATTATTTTTTGAGATGATATTTTTAAATTAGGTTGGGGATTTTTCTAACTAAAAAGTTATCATTAATTACTTTTTTTGGATGATAATTTTATTGCATGTCTTTGTTATGGTCAATAAGTTTGTTTTTATATTTTTATGTATTTTAACATTATATAATTTTACTGTTTTGTAAAATTGGTGTAGTTTGATTTTGCTTAAGACAAATTTTTTTTTTTTGTTTTGAGGGTTTTGATAATTTATGTTCACAAATAAATATTGTCAATTATTTTTTTGAGATGATATTTTAAAAATAGGTTGGGGATTTTTTTCCTAACTAAATAAAGTTATCATTAAATACTTTTATAGATGATAATTTTTATTGCATGTCTTTGTTATAGGTCAAAAAGTTTGTTTATTCTCTTTGTTTATGTATTTAAACATAATATAATTTTATGTTTTTGTTAAATTTGCATTTTGATAATCTATGTATGTGTTTTGTTTTATTTTCAATTCATGAGGTATAATTTGGTTGAGTCAAATTAAATCTCTATAAATTAGTTTTGAATTAAAGTTTTTCGTTGAATCTAAAAAATAAAATTAACATATACAATAAAACAAATTTAATAATAATAAAACATAATTTAAAAACTAATAGAAGTAATAATTACTACTAACTTTACACTTCCCCTCAACACTTTTTTCTCAACTTTTACCCATCTCTTTTCCTATTCAATTCCTATATCTTCACCTATGTTTGTCTTTTCCTATTTTTTATTTCTCACACTTCCCCACAACCCTTTTCCTCAACAATTATATAGAATATTATTTTTACTTTATTCATGTTTGTCTTTTCCTATTCCTATTCTTATTCCATAATGACAAATAGTTCAGATTCTTTCTCTAAGGTAAATTTAAATAGTTATATAAAGTTTCAATTTCGAACCATAAATCATGAGGTAAGAGATAAATATTTATCATCTACTTCGGAAGACTTATCTCAATAAAGTCTCCTTCATGTCTAAAATATTATTGCTTTATTTATGGTTTAATTTATAATTAATATAAATTTATTTAATTGTTAATTTTGGAATTATCTAATACATGCTTTTGTATTATTTTGATTGAGAACACATGCATAACTTTGTTTTATACATTTTAGCTTGTAGATTAGAAAAATTTGTATTTATAGGATAGACTTTAATTTTGTCTAGAAAATTAATATAATAGGTCATTAGATATAAGTTTGATGGAATTGGTATTATCCGATTCAGGCATTCCCCGATATCCTTTGGGACACGAGGTATGAATTTCCTAATTTCCCAATTCTTTTATTGTTTTAAATTGATTTGAGGTTATTAAATATTTTTTACTTAATTTGTTGTCATATTATACAATGAAAAAACAATTTAGCTTTGAACAAAAAACAAAATACATAACTAAAATTTATTATTACAAACTGTTATAATAATGTTTAAACTATTTACATAAAATTTATTATATTATTCAATAATAAGATTAACTATGATATCTATTCATAAAATGTAAATTGAAATAAACATACCTCATTCTTCAAAACCCAAGTTTAACCTTTCAGATTCTTTGCAACTTTGAATGTTCACCCAATTGCAAAACATTTTTAAAATTGTATGTCAACGTTGATACACGTTATTCTAAAAACATATCATAATATATGATAAAAAGGAAAATACTTTGAGTTTATACTTTGATTGTATGAGTTTATGCAGATACACGTAATTCAAGAATCATATCTTAGTTAAGTGTGGTTATTTACAATATTCGGTTATATATTTTATAATATTTTTAGATTTATAACAATATTCGGTCATATATTTTATATTATTTATTGAATTCAATATTCGGTCATATATTTTAGAATTATAACAATATTTCGTCATGTTATAAAGTTATTTTGTCACGTGATAAAATTCGTTCATATATTTTGAGAGTTAAAAACTTTGTATGACCGAATATTTTTTTAATTATAACAATATTCAGTCATATATTTCATAATATTTATAATTATTAATAGTTATATGATTTAATAATTTGAATAATAAAATATTTCTTTATGTCATTAATAAAAATCTTAAGAGTAAAGCACTGAGAATATTTTTAGAATCATAAATATAGTCGGTTATATATTTTATAATATTTACAAATAATTTGTCACGTTTTGAAGTTAATTTGTCACTTTAACATATTCGGTAATATATTTTAAGAATATTATAAAACTTTATATGACCAAATATTTTTAAAGTTGTTATAATTATGAAATATTTATAATATTTATACTGATATAATTATTGTCACATCACAAATTAATAAT